>JAVJGJ010000001.1:28970351-28998004 GCA_035590215.1 Microhierax caerulescens
TGCATTGATATTTTTGTCACAATCTACATGATCCCAAGACAAAAAGTTCAGTTCAATTCGGTCAGGTTTTTTTCATGATAAAACCTGTTTGGAAATAGCTTCACCTTCTCTAGCATTTATTACATAGAACAAATATATGGTGAACAATATATTTATACCTCCACATAGTCACATGTAAGCTGTTTATTGGAAACCTCCATTAATTCTCTCTTTATGAGGTTTCCAGGTACCAAGGACAGGTGAATTCATCTGTCAGAAAATGTCTAGTTTAGGCCTAATCTTCTATAGAATCTTATCTTTTAAAAAAGTTGCTCTATTCTGCCTGCTTTTAGTCTTCCTGATTTTTAGTGCTCAGTCTTTCTTCAATTCAAAGATTCCCATTCTCTTCTTTTTATTCAGTGAAAATATTACCATGAGATGGGCCTACCACATCCCCCTCAAGTGCCTTAGCATAAGCTTCCACCAACTTTTTGTTTTTCATATATTGCTACTTCTTCAATCAGGACATTGAGATATTTCTCAATCATTTAACAACTCATGTATATGCCAATGAGGTTTAAATTCTAAAATATCATTTTAAGACATATCGCAGTAAACATCTGAAATTTCAGGCTCATAACTGAAAAGAAAGCACTTTAAGAAAAATTAATAAGCTTAATATTGTGTTTTGCTATTCTAATTATGTCACCAATTTAAAAGACTGAATATAGTAAAACTTACATTTTGTGGTCAAGCAAAGAAGTTTTGTTGTGTAAATTAAGAAAGTGGACATTAGCTAGAAAAAGCAATCTTATTTTACACTAGCATTATTACTTCCTTCTGGGAAGATTAATATATTGTTAGGGGAGTCTTTAAACCTTTAAAAGGTATTTTCTCTTCCTGAATTCTTCCAGTTTCTCATATACTGGGATGTCATTCCATGATGGTATACTAGTGATAGATCATATCCACATTACAGGTAACTTAATAGTCACTCAAAATACTGAGAAAGAGAGAATACTGAGTAAGTAAAGCGTGTATACCCATATACCCCACATGTAATTCCTTGCTTCTCCCAGAAAATAGTACAAAGAAAAACGTATTCCAAAATATTGCATTTAATGTTTTTGTGATGTGTTTGGTAAATAATACATTTCAAGTATATTTTCATTGTTTAGGTAGTCTGGTGCAGCAGCTGTGATGAAAGTTCACACACGGCTGATGAATATTTTGACTGTAAAAGCCTCACATGTGTGAGGTGTGGTCACATACAGACCTATTTAGCCATGACCAACGGGTTTCAGCTGCAGACTTGACATCCTTAACTAGAACTGAACTCCTGCAGTCAAACAGGTGTAAGAATTCCATGATAAAGCACCATGATACAGTCCAGCTAAATTAACAGTACCCAGGTATGCAAGATATTTTTCATTCAGATCAAGAGATATGATACAAAAGATGAACAGCCAGCTCCTAATTTGATTAAACAAGGCATAAGTGGCAACTAAGTGTATTTTGTCAAAGTATTATCAAATAAGATGACTGTCAAGGAAATGAGAACTGGAAGAACTATGTACACATGGCTTGTTTGGATTCAGGATTGTGGCCAAACTTTGGTACCATTTTAACTCATTTAACTCATTAAGAAGGTGCCAGCCAGCAACTAAGTACCACACAGCCACTCACTCTCTCCCCCCCAACTCCTCCCAGTGGGATGGAGAGGAGAATCAGCAAAAGTTAAAACCTGTGGGTTGAAGTAAGAACAGTTTAACATCTGAAATAAAGTAATGATACTAATAATAGCAGCAACAACAGTAATAATTGTAACAAAGGGGAGAGGGAGGAATAAAAATCTAGGGGAGTGGGAGGGAAAGAAATGATGCACAATACAGCTGCTCACCACCTCTGACTGATGCCCAGCCAGTCCCCAAGCAGCGATTGGCAGCCCAACTCCCCCCAGTTTATGTACTGGGCATGACTTCACATGGTATGGAAACGCCCCTTTGGCTGGTGCTGGTCAGCTCTTCTGACTATGCTCCCTCCTGGATTCTTGGGCACTTGCTCACCAGCAGAACATGGGAAACTTGAAAAGTCCTTGACTTAAGTAAGCACTACTTAACTCAAACATCAGTGTGTTATCAACATTATTTTAATACTAAATCTAAAACACAGCATTGTACCACCTACTAGGAAAAAATTAACTATTCCAGCCAAAATCAGGACAGAAGCGCACCACTGAAATAACATTCATCTAATGCACTCATTGAATAGGAAGGTTACTATACTTGGATTCAGTTGAGATCAGTGTCACTTTCTCTGCTGCAATTGCGAAAGTTTGGACCACACATGGAGCCATTTCTAAAGTAGGAGAGAGGTGGACTAGGAAGGGATGATGCTGTACACATCAAGCTAGATTTAATGGACAGTGAAATAGATTTGGCAGCAAGCATGACAACTGTAGATTGCATATCTTATTCAATCACAAATTTATGTCTCCAAAAAAAGAGTAAGAAATTTACAAACTCTTAAATAGTAAGTATGATTCCAAACAAGATTGTGAGAACTCCAAGGCAATCCTGTTTTAAAGGGATAAGGAACTTGTCAGAAATTGTAATCAGATAGTAAAATCTTAGAAGCTTGCTCAGTGACTGTACACTGCCCTCCAATGTGAAAGAAAGATCTAAATGTTGGAATTTACTTATTTAATCAAAAAGATTTCAGAACCCAGGGAAGACTTGGACCAATTTTGCCTGCTTAGGTTATGCTGTTAAGTGGTACACAAGTGGCAATTTGGAAAGGAAGCAAAATTCAGACTATTACGTCTTTTTGCTAAAATCCCAACTATGAGTAAAAAGCCATAGAAAAGCCAAGACATGGTAGTAATATATCTTAGCTTGATATTTATGAATTTCATATTTGTAAGTTATGAATTACAATTAAAAATTTCCAATTTATGAATTACATTTAGATGAATGGAAGTCATTCTTCCTGATGCAAATATCGCCTCTTTTACCTTTCCCTCCAGTTTCCTGCTGCTCTGGAGAAAGGGAAAAAGAATCTCAGAGAACTAAAATGTAATCTCAAGTTCCTGGAAAGATGTAAAACCTTCATACCAGACATGGTAGAGTAAAGCTGGTTGCTATAGAGGTGAAATAAACAACTGAATTGTAGTATGTGTCTTCTCTTTATCTTTGTGTTTTAGCAGATGGTGAAATGTTAAAAGACATTTTTCCCCTGTAAAGAAACTACAGGTTTTCTTTCACAACTAGTTTACATTAATAATTTGGTTTCTTTCAAATTAAAACCCAGCTTAAAGTTATTTAGGTTAGACACTTTTTTCTAACTTCCTGAATTACCCTACTGACTTTATTGGAACAATTGGCTTAAATAGACATACATCTTTAAGCATATATGAACTGCAACTGTAGATGTGAAGATCTGAAGCCATCCTATCAGTCCAGAATGTATTTATATAAAACTTCTTATCCTTTTCTTTTCATTGGTTGGCATTGGTTCCTTCTTCATTTTAGGTTTGGGAGGACATTCCCTTGCTGACTTTACATTTGGTGAACAGAATAGTTTCTTTTAGTTACAAGATTCATCAGTCTGTTAATGATTTGCTTATTATTTACAGTTGTTGATTTTGTCTCTTTACTCCATATTGAACGGACTGTGTGTTTGGCTCCCTCCTTACTTTTAATTGCTATAGCATAAACAGTCTAAAAATGTGTGCAGTGTATTATTAACACAAGCAAGCTTCCTGTTTCACAACAAAACGAACCAAAACCCAGCTAAACTCACCCATCTTAGTTGAAAGCTATCATTAAATGAAAAGCTCTAACTTTAAACCAGAACTTTTCTTCTCAATCTGTTAACAGCTCTAAAGCAGTCTCACTGCATTTTAATACACTGAAACCTTCACATGGCTAAAACTAATTAAACCTGTCCACCAGGATAAAATGAACATGTTTAAATATGTATGTGTGAATGTGACTGTCTTCATTACCTGAATTACTTTCTTTGAAGCTTTACAGATTTTTAAAACAGTTTTAATGAATCAGACTATCAATTTCCTGGGAATATTTTGGGTTTTGGTTTCTTAACCAGAAATATATAAACATCTCTTAATAGAAGAAAAATACGGTTTAAGAATGTGCTAAATAAGTACACAGAACAAGGGAAAGTAAAATAGGCAACTATTCAAATAGCCTCCTGCACTTCAGTACCTTTCTGTTTGTGTATGTTGTGCTATACTACTCAGTATTTGTTACTTATACAAGCAATAGTATATTTGTATTATTGTTAGTCTTAAATATTTATCTGTGTTACTTGGGTTGTTAACAGCTATATTATATATAATATTTAACAGGAAATCCTTAGTGATAGAAATCTTCTTTTAAGCCAAGAAAAATATTAGAACCTTAGTAAACCAGATCCAGGTGCTGGGATTTGTATCTGTATAATAGGATTTTTTCTCCATTTGAAGAAAACTAATTTGTGTAAGGCCATTAAAAATGCAAAGGAGAGGTGATAGAGGATAAACAGCTGTTCATCATGTAAGGTGTAAGGATATTTTGTTAATCAGTCCTTCAATGTCAACGACAGAATTTTACAACTAGAATAATTTCTTCAATTCTGTTATTTTGTTTTAACTGTTTTTAAAAATAATCACATGCATTTTTAAAGTAAAAAAATATTAAACTTGTACTCAATATTAAGGCATTTATTTCTTATTGTCATCCAACTCTACTTTAGGCAGGTAAGTAGCTGCTGATATCATCAGGATTCACCAATAGAGTATTTCAGTTGGAAGGGACCTACAATGATTATCAAGTCCTACTGCCTGACCACTTCAGGGCCACATCATAAGTGTTTGCTTTAAATGTGCTCTAATTACAAAACTTGACTTAAAAAATCTCATTGTTTTGCCTGACCACGTATGTTGCTACTGTTCAACCCTCCACAAATGGAATAACTTCAATTTTTTAATGTTGATTTAGTTTCAGATATTCTTATGTGAAGAGGAAACATTATAAATAACCAGACTAAGTTCACCTGCAATGAACAACAAACAAAACCCATTCAAGCAGGTCTGGGGCAAAACTTGAAGTTTTCTTAACTGTTAGAACTACTTCTGATTGCAGTTTGTCACAACATTAAAAAAATAACAAAAGGATGTATCCCTCCCTCTGGCTCTGTAAGAAGAAGGTAGCAAAAACTGCTAGAATTGTTAGAGTGGGCAGAAAAGGGGGAGAACAGACAATTAATAGCATGTTCCTATATTCCTTGGGTCTTACCAAGAGCTTTCTAGCAGTGTTTCACTGGATCAGTTCTCTATTGGATTAAGAGGCAAATGGAGGAAAAAGGTAGAGGTAAGAAACAGATGCTTTCTACAGCTTGATCCCCTGCTGATCCCACAGCTAGAACAGCAGGTGCTTGTGCTACTGCAAACAGCTATAAAGAACACATAGATCATCCTGGGCTACATCTGTACCATTCTAGTGAAATGGTAAAACTGATTATCTCCCACAAAAGTTATCAAAATATTGCATAACACTAGTGTTTTTCTTAAGGAAAATTTTAATGTGGGAAATCTCCAGATCTCTGCTCTGCCATAACTGAAACAAATGGACCATTGCACCATTCACACTTCTTCCATAAAGTTGTCTCATAGGAAATACAGTCTTGTACCTGAGGTGCCTTTCCAGGTGAAAAAAATTATCTAAATTCATCCCTCTGAAAGACTACAGTTTTTATTAAATTATTTTTTTGACCAAAAAAACCAATCTTTGTAAATTCTTGGTCATCCTGCATAGTAAGACTAAAGAATTTGTACAGCCTCTTTAATATAGTTATTCAATATTTGACTTCCATATAATTGTTTTATAATAAATCACTTTTGTATGATTTAATTCCATGATGTTAAATGAAGTCAACAACTTGTTATTTTATTCAACCCCAAGATGATAAACATTCTACAAATGCAGACATAAGCATTTAAATGCTGATAGTGCATTCCTAAGTGAGTTTATTCCTGAAGCTGCAGAGGTTATCATTCTCCCAGCTGTTAGTCATTTACTTTTCTTCACTGAACAGAAATTACTATTCCTTCAGAGTTGCTAACTTTTCTTTTGAGTGAAACCTTCTGAGATAGTCAGAAAAGAGCCACATGAGCTGAAATAGTTTAAATAGTAAGTATTTGCTAACCTTTGGAAGTGTTTGACTGAAACAAGTTAGATTATCCATGTAGCTGACCTAGCAAATTAGGAAGGCAATGTAAGCATGCTGCTTGTCTCAGCCTGGAGGGTATTATAACCTCCCTCCCTGCTACTTCCACTGCACAGTAGCATTACAACCATACTTCAAGATGAGTATTTGTCAATGTGGGTCCAAACCAGAACATTTTATGAGGAAAAGCTAGAATATTTGATGAGGTACATGATTCATTTAAAACTCAGTCAAGATAGTTGGACTGTGTTTATTATCTATGTAAATAGATGAGCATGAATTGTTATTAACCAAGAGTTAATAATTAGAGGACTGCTCAGTGTTCTCATGCTCAAAGTCATCTGTGAGATCTTGGCCCCACTGAAAACAGCAGAGCCAGGATCTCTCTATTTCTACTAATACTGCTCCCTTACTCCCCATTAGGGAGTTGTTAAATTCTTCCTCATAGGGAGTAGGATTAATAAAAACAATGCCAAAAGTTATGATATGGACATTTTTTTTAACATGAAAAGTTACCTCCAGTGGTAAGATAAATCCATCTGAACTAGATGTTGCTGGAAATAAAGATGGAATTTTAGCCTTCTCCTGTGAGCAGTGGTACATAAAGCGTTAACAGATTAGGAGCTTGTCATAGGGAAATCTGGCAGTTCAGACATTATAAGAACAGAACCACAATAATAACCCAATAACATCTAAAATTTATTTAAGAGGGACATAACATGCAGATATCAAGTTTTATTTTAATGTATCTAACCAACACATATGCTGCACAAAACACATACCAGTCCAGATATCCGGTTGCAACCAGCACCAGGAGTTCAAGGGAAACAAAACACTAACACCAAGGCATCACAGTATCTACATCTCAGTTCCACCTCCAGTTTAAATGAATAACAAACACCAACCTCCACAGACAATTGGCTTTCTCCTTATTTAAGCCAATTGGTAGCCATTACGCAGATCAGTACCACTTGCTGGATCCTTCCCCAAAATGCATTAAAAGCAAGTTGTTAATGGCTCATTTGTGCTGCTTTGCTTCCTTGCCAGATACCCCTAAACTATTGCAGGGGGCAGATGTAGTCTAGAGCTTTCAGATAAGCCTCCCACACAATGTTTATTTTCTTTCTCTGCTTGCTTTGCTAATCCATAACAGAACCATCCAACGAATTAAAGCTGTAATGTATAGTAAAGGTTTCATTTTCTCTCAGAAATACTGTTGGGTAAGCTTCACCTGTGACAACGTTTGAGGGTTCAGACTACTCTCTTCCTCTTTGCCTCTCACTTTGGCAACATTTTGGACAGAGGAGATAAGATCAAGAAAGTGAGTATCAAGTTGCACTTATCTGCGTTTAGAAAAGCAGATGAAGGGTGCTCTAGGATTTTTAAAAATGTAACCAGCATGTTGACAACTTATAAAGAAAGGATCAGTACAAACAAAAAATATAAACCACATTAGTACTTTATTGTTCTGTGTCAGTAAAATGGCATGGAAGGAGCAGAAATTATTTCATTGATGCACTGCATTATTTTCCTTGAAACACTAGGGGAATCTGGGTTAGTTTCCCACTTAGACTGAGAAATAACAATTTTTTTCTTGTCCAATAGCCAGCAACGTCAATATATACATCCGCTCTACCCTAGAATATAAAAGATAGGTATTCTCTAACTTACCTGTGTTGTTTCAGATCTGAATAGCTCCACAGGGACAAAGAGTGCATTATTTTGCAATTCCATCTACAACTTTACATATACACTTTTAATACTTCTAGCTAGAAGCTTTTGTTGTGATGTGGGCAATGGAAAACTCCGGTGGGCCAGGAAAGTTTATTAATATCTATATATTAAACCATTTTTGGGTGAATGCATTGCAAGTGACTGTTGCCAAAAGTTAAGAATCATTGCGTGCAGTCTGCAGCAAAGTATTTTAAGTAATAAGATAAGTTGCTTGCCAAAGTGAAGAACTTGAACAGAAACAGGACAGTGAATTCCAGCGTGTTGAACTGCAGTGTGCATACTTATATATATATAAAATCCATATAACCTAGAAATATTTTCATTTCTTTGAAGAAAATTAATGTTTCACTTATCTCTCTATAGAAATTTAATATAATATATTGCAACATTTCAATCAATTTCTTTGCTGGACTCCTGTATTATACCAGTTTTAGCAGCAGCTTAGCTATCTTCCCTGATATATATATATATAAAATACTCCAGGAAATCAAAAGTCACTTACACTGTTTGCCAATAATATAAAACCATAACAATCATACTTTCTTATGTATATTCTCTTCGTGCATCTGTATCAAAAAAGTATTCTTTTTTTCACATCAGTTCTGACACTACTGTAAATTTTCCAGAGTTTGGTATAACATTTAAGAACTGAAGCAGCAAATGTGTAAATAAAAATATATTAGTCATTCATAAGATAACTGTGTGTAATTTTTTTTAGCATTGGTCTTTATCCCTCCAGCTACTCATTGCTGTGACAGTTACTGACACATGGCCTGACAGGAATGGAATTTTCTAGACAGCATGACTGAGCGGTTGAGCACTCAGCAGTTACTGAACTGAGTGTTTTCTCTCCAAAATAAAGCCATGGGGGAAACAGTCATCATCCCTATCAAGATCCAGCCCAAACAGTTTACATAAACAGCACATTATTGGCACATAAACCTGCAGTCTTGGATACTAGTTTGAGTAAAACCACTGTGTAAACATTTGAGCCAATTAGTTGTCCCTTATCACAACTTTATGTCACTTTTTTAGGTAATAATGAGACATCTGTAATTAGTTTCTTTATATCATTTTACAAACAGTTGTTAAAAATCCATACTAATTAGATATCCAAGTTACTCAGAAATGAGGTGAATTCTGAGAGCTGGTGCAAGGGACTAGAAGTAAGTTTATTCCTGCACAGTTCTGGTATCCTGTTTCTTAATCAGCTTTGCTTGGAAAAAAAAAAAAATCAAACAGTATCTTGGACTTTTGCATATTCCATATCTAGTAGGACTATTCAGATAGCCTGGGAAACCAAATAAAACTTGGAGACTTGCAGTTGTGTGACCAATCAACCCCTACAATGAAAGAAGGCTCAAAGCAGATGAGTACAGATGGTGTCCATATGAAGCTCAAGGAAAAGAGTAGGGGATGACCACAACTGTTATAAAGAAAGCAGAACATACCACAACACCAAGGGGACCAAGGAACCAGAGGATGGGATTTATTTTAGATAAAAAGCTGTATGAGTTGAGTGGATCAACTGACTGTATCAGATGAGTGGATGAACTGGTTGTGGAAACAATCTTCTCTGAATTAAAAAAAAAAAAGTGTGAATGTCTTTCTTAGCCAGCCAGACCAGCATGGGGGAAATATATACATCACTAAGCCCAACATAACATACAAATACTGAGCAATGATGAAATTTGAACTTTGAAGAGAGCAATGGGCTTCAGCTGGCTTCAACCTGTGTATTCCTCCCCAGTGACTAGGGACAGCCAGAATCATGAAGGTGAGCACAATTCAGATTGGTAATGGGAATCAGGTTTGTAGTGTAATCCAACTGCATATTGTACTTATGCAGAGATTTCAAGTACATTGCTGCATCACTCTGACCAATCAAAACCTTGTGTAATGTTAAATAACTTTAAGTAAACTTGGTATTAAGACTTCAAACCCTCCTTGTGTGGAGTATCTAAAAGAATCCGTTCAGAAAGTATTGGACACTGAAAAGTTGTGAAGAAATAGTTGCTCTGAAAAATCATTGAACTAAATACTGTTGCATGTATTCATAATGTGGTCACAATTTTGACTGACCAGGAATGATAATTTAGTGTTTCTACTAATGAGACTATTGGAATGGCCCAGACTTATGTTAGTGGTCTTTCAAAGTCAGTCCGGAAAGTTTTTTTTCAAGAATTTTGGAGAAAAAACTTCTTGTAAGTAGTCAGTGATAGCTATTACAGAAATCTCTCAAGAGACAAAAATTAGACCATCTTTTGTAGCAGCAAGGATGTAGTTCAGTTAGACTTTCTAAAATTAGAAAATGACAAGGCATGAACTACCTGATATCTTACGAGTAAGCAGATACCCAAAAACTTCAAAGAAAATGGGAACTATGAAAAGACATGGTCTGTAATTTTTATGCATTACCTCCAAAATTAACAGTTAGAAATTTTATTCTGATATCTACAGGGGTAACTGAAATTTAGGTACCTGCGTAAGAAAGTGCTTGATAATATCAATGGCCCAGTGGTGTTTCATAGATAGCAGAGTATTAACTCAGTCATCATCCAAACCCACAAATAGTTTATGAAGAATATAGAATCATGGAATTATTTAGTTGGAAAAGGCCTTTAAAATCAAGTCTAACCATTAACTTAACACTGCCAAGTCCACCACTAAACCACACCCCTAAGCACCACATTTGTATGTCTTTTAAATACCTCCAGGGATGGTAACTGAACCACTTCCCTGGGCAGCCTGTTCCAACGCTTCATATCCCTTTCAGTGAAGGCAGATTTCCTAATATCCAACCTAAACCTCCCTGGTGCAACAAGTGACAGTACCAGAGAAAAGAGCCTCAGGTTATCTGGGAGAAGAGACATACCCCCACCTTCCTACAACCTCCTACCAGGGAGTTGTAGGAAGCAATGATGTTTCCCCCAAGCCTTCTTTTCTGTGGACTAAACAACCCACATTTTCCTCAGCTGCTCCTCGTAAGACTTCTCTAGACACTTTACCAGCCTTGGTGCTCTTCTTTGAGCACACTCCAACACCTCAAGGTCTTTCTTGTAGCAAAATCTGAGGTATGGCCTCACTATTGCAGAGGGATGATCACTTCCCCAGCCCTGCTGGCTGCACAGTTTCTGATACATGCCAGGATGCTGTTCACTTTTTTTGCCACCTGAGCACACTGCTGCCAGCTTATATTCAGCTGGCTATCGACCAACATCCCCAGGTCCTTTTCTGCCAGGCACCTTTCCAGCCACCATTCTCAAACCTATAGCATTGCATGGGGTTGTTGTGACCCAAGTGCAGGACCTGGCATTTAGTCTTGTTGGCTAAAGACAATTGGCTTGGACCATTGATCCAGACTGCCCACCCATCAGTATAGGTGTTATTAGACACCCATCACGTATTACTGAAAAGTTACATTGATGTAGAAAATGGAAGATAGTTGAGGCTCATTTTAACACTTAGTAGCTAGATAGCAAAATACAGCTTGAATATTCTACTAGAGTCATGCTGTCTGCTAAATTGACTCAACAAGCTGACAGGAATGTAAAAGCTGCAGAGCCATAAGGAAGACAAGGAGGAGGTATTACATGTCAGTAAACCAGTTCAGCACTGTTGGACTATGCTGAAATGTCTCCTCAGTGAGTCACTGTGAACGTCAAAGGAGACATAAAATATCTCCAGTGCCAAGTCTTATGAGACCTATAAGAGTGATAAATTGACTGAAATCCATATGCATTCTTAATATATTTTCCTCTTGGTTTAGCTAATTGCTCTCTAGTAATCCCTACTTCACCTGTCCCTGGCAAATATGTTAACAGGAGTCACTTTTAAGTCAGTATATTATGTGAAAAAAACCCACATATTTTCTCTTCTGTGCCTGATTCAGCTTATGCCTGGCTATGATGTAGTAACTGTGAAGTGGAGCTTCTTTACTGTTATGCATTATTCTGTACTCTGATAGGCTGAATTTCATTTCAACTATCATTACTAATCTAAAAGCTAGTCACATGCTTCTAATTAATCATCCTGACTTCCTGTATTCCCTTCTGAATGACACTGAGAAGGTGTTACATTCCATTTGTTAGATTGACTTGCTTTCTGAAAATGTTTTCTCCCTCCCTCTTTCTTTCTCTCTGCTAACTAGAGATGAGTTAGGCTTTTAGGCTTCACTTACAATTTGGCTTCTGAATAACTGATTTTAGGTGAACTGAATATCTGCCTTTGTTCTTGGACACTATGGTCATGAACGTAATTTAAGATATTCTGTGTTTACAAAACTCAAGTCCCTTTTTTGAAGCAAGTCATATAAGTGACTGTCATGGTTTAACCCCAGGTGGCAACCAAGCAGCACACAGCTGCTCACTCACTGCCCCCACAGTGGGATTGAGGAGAGGATCAGAAGAGTAAAAGTGAGAAAACTTGTAGGTTGAGATAAAAACAGTTTAATAGGTAAAGCAAAAGCCACACATACAAGGAATTAATTCACCACTTCCCACAGGCAGGCAGGCGTTCAACCACCTCCAGGAGAGCAGGGCTCCAGCACACATAACCATGTCTTGGGAAGATAAACCATAATGACAAGTATCCCCTGCTCCTTCTCCCCCCTGTTTATCTAGTCAGTATGATGCCATATGGCATTGAATACCCCTTTGGCCAGTTCAGGTCAGCTGTCCTGGCTGTGTCCCTTCCTGGTTTCTTGTGCCCCTCCAGCCCACTCCTTGGCAAGGCCCAAGAAACTGAGAAGTCCTTGACATCACTCAGCAACAACTAAAACCATCAGCGTGCTATTGTCACTGCACTAGCAAAGCTGGCCAGCTGCAACAAGACTTTTACCATCCCATACCAGTTTGACTTCAATAAGTAGCTCCCACACCTTGCCCCAGCACAGCCACCAATCTTCCCCCAAGGTTTCAAAAGTTCACCTACCATCCGTGCTGGTTCTTCATCCTCTTCAATGCCAATCCACCCTGCTTCTTGCCTCTGCTGCGTCCAGAGTCTTCCTTCTCTGAGCTGCTCTTCCAGCCAGCCTCTCCTCATCCAAGCCCCCTTCTTCTCCCAGGGCCCCTGCTTGTCTCTCCTATGTCCAAGACACTCTCTCTCCCCTCCCTTTGCTTCTCCCAGGTCTCTCTTCAACCAGTGCTCCTCCTCCCTACCCCTTAGAGCTGTTTAACTACTTAGCAGGAACCAGCCACAGCTGCACATTATCCACGTCAGCCAACCCACCACCACTGAAGCCAGCCCACAGCTGTATATTATCAGTGCTAATTAACCCACCTTCATTCCTTTACAATTCCTCTACATGCCATCAACATTGTTCTCACAAATTCAAAACACAGCACTGCACCAGCTAGTATGAAGAATATTAACTCTATCCCAGCTAAACCCAGGAAAGTGTCAAATAACTAACTTTTTAAATGAACATGCATGAACTAATTAACTGATTGTTTTTCACCCCATGATGCATTATTAATATTTATGTGTTCTTCTAAATGAACACTGTACCGATAGTAAGCTCCCTTTCCTGAGGAGCAGGATTTTTTTCTCTGTTTCTGTAGCTGCAATACACACTGACCATAGAACAGCATGTGATTGTTAAGAGTGAAATGCTTGAGTGGATCACTGACTATCAGATGATTTTTTTAAAAGAAGAACAAGTAGATTTGACTGCATTGCATAGAAACATGTTTCTGGAAATAAGATGAAAGATGACAAGTTAAGAATGGGCTAAGAAGCAAGTAACATATTTATCTCAGACCCCAAATATTGTGTTAAAAAAAGAATGAGATAAGAGGCAAAATTGGGCTAGATGTAGAAAATCCTCTGAATTGCAACTTCACTCTTGAAATGTCACACATTATACTTTTGGGTTTTTTTGTTGAGTTTTATTTGTTTATTTTTTTTGGGGTGTGTTTACTATTTTTTTTCCCTTGAATCTAATGGATAATTTTACATTTCACTCAGCTTAACATTGACAGGTTAGGCAGCACGTTCTGTACATTTCCAGTGCAGTGCCCCACAGTACAAAGGGCATAAACTGGTGGATCCCTGGAAGTGCTCTACTTATTTCAGTTTTGTGCCATTTTATATATGAAAAGTTCAACTTTGCCTTTGCCATCTCCCTTTCCCTGAGTGGAGAAGTATTCATAGAAGCGCCATCCCAAGCTTACCTCCTGTGCAGAGGGTACAGCCACTGCCGAACCCCACAGTGGAGCCCGTGCTCTAGTTCTGTTCAGCCCAGCCAGGGCCCACCTTCTGCAGGGAGGGGATCCTGAAAGGACAGTGAGGTCAACAGCAATTTTTTATAGGGGTCAGAATAAAGTGTTTGCATATAACAGGATCTTCTAATGTTATTACAGACCTATGTTATTTGTTACTGTATTTTATCTCTTTTCTTTCTCCTTTATTAAAAGAACAGTAACAGCAACAACAATTATCAGTTATTTTTCCCGAAGTTTCATTAATGCGAATTGAGCTATAACACTCTAAAACCTTATTAATTATTATAACATGTTTAATGAAACTAATGCAGATAAAGTGCCTTGTCAAATGTCATTACTTTTCAAAGGAAGTCAGTAGCACAGACAGGCAGGTTCCCTTTATGTTTTATCTGCTCTTTTTCTATATAACCAGGAATAAATGGATTAACTAATAAAAGGTATTGAAAAATATTTGCAATGTTTATTTTGCTATGAAATATATCCCAGAGGTTATTTGTAGAAATCATAGCAATGCTACACATTGCTAATCACAGAAATGCAGAATGCTAAATTAAGACTAAATAAAGCATTACAGCATATAGTATGAAGTAAATGAATGTTATTTTGTTTGTGATTACTGAGTGATATATTCTGTGATACATCAGTGTCTATAGTTATGACACTAATATGCAATACCTGTTTTACTAAAGGGTTGCAAAAATATATATTCTCTCTTGCTGCAGTATACTTTTAGGTAAACCCCCCCCAACAAACAACAAATAAAAGCTTTTAGAAAGACCTTACACCATTTTATAAATGCCTTAATTTTGTTTAGATTTAAAAAAATACAACCAACAAACCCAACAACTCACAACTGATATTATAGGATGATATGAGGACTTCTTTATTCTTACATCTTAGATCCATCTTTCTAAGCGTATGTTCATTTATGGTTGTCAGAAATAACTAGTTTGTTTTGCAAACACACAAACCCTAGATTACTTATATTACCACACTCAGCTGTTTCAAATTCCAGCTGACTCTAAGCTGAGGCATGAAGCATAAGAGTAGATATTTTAATTAGCTTTTTAGGGTAGTTTTTGGTAAAAGATAATCCAGGCCATCAAAGCTATCATGAAATGTTTCATAACAATGATTTTTTATGTTTATAGGTGATAGAATCCTCTGTTGTCTCATGCTCATTAGATAAAGGGGGGGGGGAGAAAAGAAAAAGAAAAAATAGCAGTGTCCCCTTAACATCCTCACAAAAATGTATCTTTTCACCACTATACAAGTACATCCACTAATTACTAATTACTAGCTACTGTAACATAAAGGTCAGCAAAAGCTAATTAAAATTTTCAGCTGCATTTCTTAACATAAAAATATTCTTACTTCAGTATAAAATATGCAACACAGATTTTTCTTAAAAAAGTATGGCAACTTTGTGACCCACTTCTGTAAATATATGGGCTTTTCATTCACTGTCTGCTTAAAAGAGTTAGCACCTTGGAGACCTCTAAAACATGTTGATGAAACACGCTCCTGAAGTCTAACGTAAGCTGCTGCATGTTAGACCATAAAACAAAAATAGAAAAGAAAGAAAGAACAAGGAAAAAAAAGATTCAGCTGCTGTGGAATTCTATTTCAGAATTTTAGGCAGTTGTTTATTACACAGTACTTATTTATGGTAGTTATTTATAGCATAGCATTACATTACTAACTAAATATTTAAATTATTTTGATACAACATTAATAATTATTGATAATTATTTCCTGACAAAAATGAAAAATAAAGCATACAACAAAAAGAATTCAATACTATACCCATGAGTTGCACACAGGTAGAAAAAGTAATTGCTAAGAAGCTGTCCATAAAACTTGACTGAGGGTATATAACATAGCGTATCAAGCATTTTCTTTTAATTTACCTGTTTTAAGTTCAGCTTTTTTCAGGAGAGTAATTTTAAATTATTTAAGAACATGATATTTCTTAGAAGTCTTAGTAAGCACACCGTGCTCATTTTATCTTTACATTCCACCTTTATGAAAAGTATTCAATCACCTTTCGTGCTATGTTAATGTCAAACAGAAGCTAACACTTGCAATACTGTTTCTAATAAGTTGATTTTAGGTAAAGACTGTAGACATTGAGAGTTGTCACAATGTTTCCAATACCTAGGATTTTCTTGGAGACAAAATGCCCTCTTTAGTTGTAGAGTAGAGAGAATACAGAATTAAATCTTAATAGTTTTCTAAGTAGGTTTTTAATATTCGTATTATTGAAGCTATAGTTGAAAAATATGGACAGATTGCCCCTGAAGTGCTTATCAAGATACAAGCAAAACTCTAAAGCCAAAGTTTATAACATCACTGGGAATATTATCACTGGATTCCAGGTGTGTTTAGAGTACAGCATTATGATCCCCTCAATCACAGTTTTCTTCCCCAAACCAACCTATTGATTATTGCATACCTTTGAAAGTCATATATTCTATAAAAAATTTCATTGGCTTTTTCCCATGAGAAAAAAGTGTTCCTGAATAATTTCTGAACATCTCCAATCACTTATTTGGTAAGTAATAAACTATCTTGAAACTGTTTCACTTAAAATCTTGATATGGGCAAAAGGAAACACACCATATATGAAACTAAGAACTTATTGTTGACCAATATGCATTTTTTTAAAAAAAAATCTGTCTAGTGGTCAGATGTACTGAATTCAGATGGAAAACCTCATTCACAAGATGAAACTGTCACACAATCCCCTCTCCTTCCTAGTATTTATGTCTGGCTTCTAGTATAATCCTCACTCTTTCAGTGTTCCTCTGGCTCCTAGGGCTGACACTTCAGTTTTTCTCAAGCAGACTTGGCAAGGGGAGATTATAAATGACAACAGCATCCTGATGTCTTCACTGACAAGAATATGATGGTTCATATGTAGGGGCTGCTTTCCTCTCTTTCCTGAAAAGACCATTTTCTTCTTCCTCAGTCTAACAGTCTGCTTATGCTTATATTTATGTTTCCTTAATACATTTTGCTTCGTTCTCATTATTGCCCAGTTTAAAAATTGCACAAGGTCCCTAGCCTCAGCTGACAGAAAGGACGGTTGTTGTGCCACCTGAGCTGGTCAGACCTTTGTCACAGATGGCATTTACAGAACTTCAGCTGAAACATGTGAGGCCATTATGGTCACTTGACCTGGATAAAGTTCTTTGGATAAAGCTCTTTTTCCTTATATACAATATTCAAATAATTTAAAAAAGTGAATATCATTTCAGAGAACTAGATTCTATTCATGTTATCAACAAGAAAATTTTGGTCTAGAAATGGCTCATTGAAAAAAATAAAGAGGACAAGAATCTGTAATAGACTAAAAAAATCAAAAAGTTATGAGTACAAACTAGAAGCTGAATTTGTTGTATCACTCCCAACTGATGGAATCTCTTTTGCCCTTTTTGCAATCCCATAAGGAGGTCAGGAAAGAATTCATGATCTAATGGACCAAAAGAGAAGCCAAAAGGAGCTTCATGAGGTTTATTGATTGTGTTTTGTCTGTTATATTAATGTCTTTTTCTGTATACTCTATAAGAAATGTGTAAATTACGTTATAAACAATAATAATCCAGAATCAACCACACAAACTGTCTAAAGTAACATTCCTTGTTATTTCCTCCTTTCTTATTAAATCAATTTTGGGTTTTGTGTGCATAGTCTCGTTTCATCATAACAAGAGCAGACTAATTCCTGTATACTTCTCTTAATTGACTTTTGATCTAAAAGAGCCTTGGATCTTTGAAGAGGTGTTAAATTAGGAGTTAAAACATCTGAAACTGCCATTCCCTTTTGTTTAGGAGAGATGTAAAATGACATCCAGGATTTATAAAACACTTGACACAATCCCCTCTTTTGGTATTGTCATAGAAGTAGTTGTCATTATTTCACTTGAGTAAAAGAATGGAAGTTGTAATTCTATGAAGTTGTGATAGTGTCCAAAATACTTAGCAAATTTGAAATCCCACAATATTTAAAATAAAATTCTTCTGATTTCTAGATCTCATCTATACATAGATTAGTGATAAATGTTAGCTACTCAGTTTGAGACAGTATTACACACACAAAAAAAGAATCCTAGATAGTTCATACACTTAAGATTAAACAAAAGTTTATTCAGTAAACTGAGAATTTGCAGTGTTAAATATCACTGAATGTGACTTGGTCTTTCATGTGTGTGTGTTCATGCAATCCCTTTTTGTTTGTTTAGCTTTTGTTCTCTATAAACATGATTTTGATTTTTTGATCCATAGTCTATTGTAATAATTAGCATCCTTTAATGGGTCTACCTTTAGCTAAAATGTTTGAAAAGAACTATTAGGACACATTCCCCATTTTATAAATGTTCTATTTGAGCCCCAGATCAAAAAAATTTCATCTGTAGCTCTAACTTTGAATACCTAAAATGCTTATCTAATAATAAGTATTTTTCTGGAAAATTATATTCTACACTTTTCAAACTGGGCATTTGAAATTAGGGGATATCCATAAACTGGAGGTGAAAACACACATTAAAAAACTGTGGTGTAAATTAAATCCTTCATATTTGTGAGGTATGTTAGTAACAAGTGCTACAGAAAAGCCCAGGAAGAACATAAACTTTTTAGTAGTGATTCCAGTTTTCAAATATACAACTCTCAAACTATGCCCATCCACGTATAATCAATCAGACAGTAACAAGACTGCACAGAGGATTTTTTACTTGTTTTATATTTCTCATGACTGTTTCAGATTCTATTCCTAAATGGTTTTCTTCAAATATTTCAGTACTGTGGGCAACCTGACTTACACGCTTCTCATTGTTAAGGCAAAATTCTTCCCTTTTTGAACATACTGCTGCATTTTATGAGTCATTTTTTAGAATGTGGTTAATTTCTGTAGTTTTATTTAGCTTTCCATGTGCTCCAATTTTATATTGCATACTCCAGGGTGCCTGATTCACTTACGGAATTGTAACTTTCCACATGTATACTAATGATATTCTGCTCTATTTTTCTTTAGAAGCTTCCATCCCTGTAGTGCACTTAGCATTGCCCAGCTGTTTTTAAAACACCCATATCTGGATGTCTTCCAATAGTCTGCAAAAAAACAGTAAACACAGTAAAAAAAAAATGTTTTTTGTTTGTTTGTTTGCTTGTTTCTTTTGTTACAAAAAGATGTTGTGGCTACATTATTTTTGTTTAAAATAAATTCTTTATTTAGGACAGTAAATGTGCTATGTCTCCATGGCTTTTAAATGTTGAAAGTTCTCTCTTTCAAAATCAGTTTCATTCCACTAGAGATCTTGAGCTCGGCAAGGTTTCTGACACTCATTTCTGTCCCATCAAATGAGATCTCTCATTTAGTAAGGAGTAAAACTATCATTTTTAGTTCAGTGTATTTAAACTCAAAACCTAGCTCTCCTTTTTTGTTATTACATGCAGGCTGTGATACTGCCATTCTTTGACTAGTTAAATATTAAATATGTTATTATTAAAATGCTTTAAAATAGCTTTTTTTTTTCATAAGAGAAAACAATATATATTTGTTGGAGGGTACCACAACAAATTCCACCTTCACAAGGTTTTGCCATGAATTAATCCTTGCTGGGGACGATCAAAGTGTATGATTCCCATGTGTAAAATACCTTTTCTTTTCTGGCTTTATTGCCTTATTTTTCCAGCCATAAGAATGGCATTTGATGTCCTTAAGAGTATAGACAGTGTTAGCAATTAATCAGAGTATTATTTCAGTGTTAAGCTATATGTTTACCCTTGACTCCTTAGTCTTTCATTTTCATAACATGAAGACTTTCCTGATTATGAAAGGGCAATCAGAGGATCATGAGAGCACAAGATGGATCATTTCCTTTCTCTCAAGGTCATTCACAACCAAAAAGAACTGGGTATCCAGTGAATCCTTTTTCACAAAATGTGTTCAATGCTTTGTTGTTACTTCTGAAAGTGATTGTGGTTTGGAACTGAAGTTCTGGAACTTGAGTGGGGAGTGGGAAACTTTGAAGAATCAGTTTTGGATAAGGAGTTGGACTATCAAATGCTGATCTCTTTAGGGAATGGAATGATTCAGCCTTCCCACAAGAATTTCAATGATGTATAAATGTTCTAGGGAAGATTTCATTTCATGAAATGAAATGAATGAGAATGATTTCATACTCACCAAGGGACAAAAAAAAAATGTGGGGATGGCAGTCAGAGGAGCTTTTTCATGGTTTTGTCTTGGGGAGCTGCAAACATTAACATTTGCAATATGGCTTTTGTTATGTTTTGTAGGGTTTTTTTTAAATAAAATGCATTTTAAATAAAATGCATTTATTTGTTTAAATAAAATGCAAATATATATTATTTTATAATATAAGTAAAAACTTAATATTAACACTAAATAACCTAAGTCACCCATCTGTATGCTTATAAGTACTATGTAAAAATAGTTAATGTTAATTTGAAGGATGGCAAGTAACTGTAAATGCAATTGAAATAACATAAACAATTATAATTAATTGTTCGATATATCTTCCATACGAAATAAAAAAATAAGAATCACCTATGAAAATCGATTATAATGGACACCTTCTACCCACTCTATTAAAGACAGGGTATAAGCCATGAATATCCAGATTTAAATCTAGATAGGCTAATAGAAAAGATTCCTAAGAATGTTTCCTTATAATATGTGACATCTCTGACAAAGATATCACTGTTTCATAATTACTCAGAAGGTTGTAAAGGTGTTGTATGCTTGGTTGGTTTTCCATTTTCTAATGGAAAGGTCACAAAAAAAGCAATTATTAAGGTCGCCATTCTCTGTGAGAAACAAAACAGACTATTAAAAATATTTTACCATGCAAGGAAAACAAAATTACTTGAGGGACACATATATCATTACAGAGAAAATATCAAGGAGTTTGTCTGAAAACTGCTGGCAAAACATATTTTGATCATCCCATACTTCATTTTTACATCTTCATAGACAATCAGGAGAAGCAGACTCAACTATACAAACCAAAATACAATCCTCACTTTCAGAAGTAGTTCTGAGTATTTATTTTTCCATGCCACTCTTCCATAAAAGTGTATCTGGTAATTTCTGCATCACATCTCTCTGTGTTATTAGCATGTACTGTAGACTGCAACCTGAAGGCTGACAAAGGTGTATTAGTAACATATGGCATCTCATAGAAGGCAAATTGCAAGTGGAAATACTAATGACAGATAGGAAGTGCAGTGACCATTATCTTAGATATAAACTGAGAAATGGTGAATTAGTTAGTGTGAAACATGAAAATTTAGGATTATATTAGTCCCACCAAAAGATAAGATCGCATGATTTGAATGCATTGTTTAGCAGGGAATTACACTGAGCCAAGGGACACTTTATTCCTATATTCCTGTCCACGGAAACGGTTTTCCATTAAATGATGTACTCTATGAAGATTCACTTCCTTCTCTTGAAGACCATGATCTAGAGTTCAGTCTTCCTCATGTACCCCCATCACAATATTTTGTACAGCAGTGAAGGAGGTACGAATGCATCTGAGAGGTTCTGAGGGTACCATAGCTTTTTTCTGAATCCAGTTTTTCAATAAAGTATTTCATCTGCACATAAAGGACGTTAAGACTTTGTATACAATAATTCTGCATATTGAAGTACAGTCAAGTTATTACACTGCTGCTGCAAGGTTTTAATCAAGCTCTTGAAATCACAATATATGGTAAGAGACTAATGTCATATTGTGTTATATTGGGGAAGAGAAAATGAGATTCCTGGTATCCAACCAAAACTCATATAACCAGTATCTAAGTAGTTAAAGATTAAATTCCCCAGAGGACTAAGAACTTCAGATTCATGGTTGTTTATACAGTTAGCACATACTGTTGTACAAATGGTAAATATTAGTCTTTTTTTTGTGTGTGTGATCATATATGCAGGGCCACTAGTGTTATTTACTAGTAGGTATGCCAGAAATAATTGATAAAGAAGATTGAAACATATTTTTAAAATGCCCCACAACATGAGTACATTCAGAAACTTTATATATCACCACAAAATATTTTATTTTTTAATAAAACACTGAAAAATTATCAACAAAAGAATCGCAGATGAAAATTAGAAATAAGATTTAGAATAATTTATAACTCTCAATAATAAGATATGAGGTAGGGATTTTTTTTCTAAATGTGCAAATTTTCTACTGTGATATGGAGAAAAAAGTTTATTTCTGAAGTCCAAAACCAGAGAAGTGTCAAGGAGAAAGACAATATACAAACACAACAGCAACAACCCCTACAGTGATGGGGATCAGGCACTGACTTGTTCCTTTTCTTTTCAGTTTTTCAATATTTATGTGTGGTATGCCAAAATAAAATAGCAGGAAGCTTTTCCTGCCACACTGTTATTGCTGCTTTTTGCTTTACTAAAAGCCAAGCCTCTGTACACAACAATACTGATTCTGCCGTCATCTGCTGTCGGCTGCCTTGAGCAACTGACAACATTGGTTTGCTTAAACCTGCTCTGTTCCTGCCTATTGTGGCAGAAATCTCTCTGCTGCATTGGTCTTCAGGAAAGCTTATCCTGACTTCTTGACTTTTAATATAATAAGGAGAGTAGAGTGCTGTCTTTGTATCACGGAAAATCTGATAGATGATGTTTAACTTCCAAATAAGCTGGTTGTTTTCCATATTCCAGATGCTGCTAATAAATTCCAGCACAGGCATGGCAAGAAACTGCTCCAACGTAAGCTGCTCCAGCAGGTCAGAACCCATGTTGCTAAGGTCCAGCATTCTTTTCCCCATGCTTACTGTCTGTTCTGAAGAAATTATAAGAATAGGATTAAAACCTGACAAATTATTAGCTTTGTTCTATAAAATATTTAACTTTCATTCCTTCAAGGCTTTTCTCCATGTTCTTTTTTAGACAAGATACAAAATTGGGTTGTTTTTCTTTTTTTTTGTTGTTGTTGTTGTTTGGGTTTTTTGTGTGTGGTGTTCTTTGTTTTGTTTTTTGGTTTTTTTTGTTTTGTTTGTTTGTTTGTTTGTTTTTAATATAGCTACATTGCATATTCTTTAAAATATATCTGAGGCTTTAAGCAGGAAAAAAGAGCAATACAATACACTATCTTCCCTCCTACTTAGCCACAGGAGTTTCACTATGCTCCTCCTCATGTTCATAACTTCCTGGTGTTGTCAGATATAACTTGCTTCAGTAGTTATTCAAATTACTTACAGATAGGTTGTTGCATCTCTAGCATCATAAGAACATCTGTCACGTTATGCCACACAGAAGTCAATGCTGACTTTATATCTAAAACTTACAGTTCTCTGGCAAATTCTATAACAATTGCAGATTTAGTATAACGCTCCAACCTTTGTAAAAAACGTTTTATTTTAATTCTGTTAAAGAATTATCACAACAAGGATGTATTTAAAGGCTGAACAATATAATGTATTGATGATTGTAATTAAATATGTAAAAACCCCTCCTATCTGTTAAATGTATTTTTTTTTTTTTAAAAACCCAAACATTACATTATAAAACTCTGTAACTCCCACACAATTTAGTATAGATTATTCCGGCTATCATGTTCTCTCATCTAAAGGTGCAAGATAACCTCTTCATAGAAGAGATGAAAGGTTAATGCACTAGTTATGTGTATTGCACCAGTGTATATTTGGAAAAAAGTGGAAGATAGAGGGACACAGAATGATGAGCTTTTATATTCGGTTATAATATGCTCCCTAACATATGGTAGCTGCAGTGTGCTTTCATAGTCTGCAGTTTGTTAGCATGACAGTAAGCATATGCCAGTTCTCTCAACCTTTGAAGAAGAGATGGCTTTAATTAGAAATAAATAAATAAACAAACCCCTCAAGTCAGTGTTTATCACTAAGTTCTCTCATAGTTTTAACTATGTTTTCTTGTTTTATTCTGTTTGGTAGGGGGAAGAAGGTTCAGATAATTTTAGAGTCATGTCAATCGATGGAGAAAGGGAATGAAAAATCTTTCGTAATGCGTATCAGAGTCAGAAAATTGTCATGTTGATATGTAAGGTCTACTCACATCTGTACCCAGTAAATTTCTTAAGTATTAAACCAAGTGGTCGTCGCTAGAGGGCATCAAATCTGTGCCCTAAGAAATAAAGAAAAGCGCAGCTGTTTTAATAAAACAAAAATAATTTATATTTCTGTAGCCCAAGTGCTGTGCTGCAGATCATAAACCAATTAACTTGTATTTTTGGAGCCCCTTAATGGTAGGTGTTATCCACCTCGTGAAAGTGTACAATAGGAAGCCTTGAAGAAAAAAAAAAAAAATAAAAGGAAAGAAAGAACCAAACCCAAAGAAAAATAATTAAACTATTAATATTAAAAGTCTGACTCACAGCCTCTAAAGAAATATTTATGTTGATCTAGAAGGTGGAAAGGCAGGGAGATACAGTGTATCTTCCATTGCTATTTACCTTCAAGTCAAGGTAATTTCAGAAAGACAAAAAAATGGGTGGAGAAACACATACCTTGCATATGTCTCATGTCCTTTGTTTGGTATCTTCTAAACATAGGATGCTCTCCGAGGACACTAAACCTGCTTTTACAATACCCTGTAAATCTGGACTCTCCTCTTTCTTACATATATTGCCATGTCCATTCCTTATTCATTGTCAGCTGTCTTTTGCATTTTGAAATATACTTCTCTTCTGGAACTGGGCATCCTTTCATGTACTACTTCTATGTATTTCCTGGGGCCTTAGTGCCTAGAAAAAAATTCTGTAGAAGAGATTATAACATTTTATTGCATAAAGGGAATAAGGAAATGGTCTCAATCATGGAATAACTGTTGGTTTGAATTTAATAATGTTTTTGTAAGATAGATATATATCAAAGAAATTAATATTTTAGGTGAATTTGATAACTTTAGATGTTTTGCTTTCCATAGAACTAATGTTTGTCAGATCTTTATGAACAAACCTCAGTTACTTAACCAACCAAATTGAGCAATTCCAGTACTGATAAAATGTTTTTAGCTAAACTGAAGGCAACATCAATCATATTGAGCTGCTATTATTTGTTACTGCACTAGATCTAGAGTTAGATACACACAGTTACATTTATGAAATGAAGATAATAGTTTTGTGTCCTGTTCATTATTTACCTGGCATATTGAATTTTAACCCTGTAGGGGGTTCACCACACAAATAATGACTGGCTTGATGTACAGTTCCAAGACATAAGACTATCCATACCTTTTCTGTATTCAGAACAGTTCAAGAACCTCAAAACCTTCCAGGATTATTAACATCAAACTAGAACAGAAGGAAATAACAATAAAAACTCCCAGACAATATAAGATTCTTGAGGAGAAAAAATATCAAATAAAAGATTGCACAACTATTTCCTTTTCTGAATACTTTGGGAAAACACAGTACATACCTTACACATGGGATATAATTATAGAGGATTCTGAGGCAGTAAGAGGTGACTTTGATAAATATGAAGCGTGACCCACCTCTCAAGGTTTCGTTTTTGTCTTATATCCCAGACTGTCAATAGATTACAAGTATTTCAGAAAATCTTAAGAGGGGCTGTTACTCCTTGAAGTTTTAAAAACTATTATCCAGAAGAGACCTGATAAATGTACTCTGTTTCTCCCACGTTACTGCCATGGCTGTATTTCTTTTTCACTTACTAGGACACCTACAAGGGTACTAACCCTATCACCTTTTCAATAAACTTTAATTCCCAGCATTTTGCCTTGCTTTGTAAAGTTTAGAAGTCAATACTTTAAATCAAGTAATACCTTAAGGGTTTAATTTTTTTTTTCCTTATTGCTGTTCTAAATGTAGATACGAGGTTATCTAGAACTACTGTCTTATGTGTCATTTTTATAGTTATCATTACTTTTTTACCTATCAATGACCCCCTCATCGGATAGATCACAGGTACTGATGCCAAAAACCCCATAATCATTCCCCTTTTCTTATATAGAATTCTGTCATTTGCCCAGTTCTGAAGAAGGTGTTGACCTAAAAATTCTCCAAAAGTCTATAAATAAAGCACAAGTATTTTACTGTTAAACACTTATATTGTAAATTGCTCAGTTTTGAAGAAGGTTTTGACCTAAAAATTCTCCAAAAGTCTACAAATAAAGCACAAGTATTTTACTGTTAAACTCTTATAAAAGTAAATTACAGGTATATGGAAAATAATTAAAGCTTTATTTAAAACTGAAAGGAGGAGATACATATTCATCTTAGAAAGTTCTGTAAGATTCCACTTGTTATATATATAGTAATAAGAAGACATCATATAACACTGAAAGCTGTTAGAAAGTATTGCTGTTCTCTACTCTAAAGTAAATCCTCTTGATAGACTTGCTTTAACACTTCTGACTTTTCCATTTGAGCAGATGCCATTTTCCATCTGAACAGCAGAATAGCATATGGAACACTTTACAAAGAAAGGAAATTAGGGATAAAACAGACATTTCAATATCAGCATTTAGTTAAGTTGTGTGGGTGCAATTTTATATTTTTTTCTAAAGAAGACAATTTTTTTAGACTATTGCACAGAAAAGAATTTTGTTCTCGAAGTGCAGTGAGTTCAACAAATACTGCATTGATCATCAGGTTGAAATTCCATACAGTTTGAGTTCTCAAATACTTTTCTTGGCTTCATATGATTTTCTTCTATTTTCCTTTGCAAATAGTTGCATATAAGCTATCTAGATAATATTATATATCATGGTCATAATTTTAATTTGAATATGGAGAAAGGCAGAAAAAAAACCTCTCAAGGATAGCTAGCCAGAATGAATTATTAAAATAGACTTGCTGATAACCAGATTTAGTTTCTTGTATTTTCTTTTTCTTCTCTAAATATCTAAATCTAGACAAAGCATTTCTAGGTTACAGCACTGTGCTGTAAATGAGACCTATCCTTGAGAATGACAGAAGAAGGCACAGCTGAAAGTGTCATCACCCCAACTAAATAGTCGCTCACATTTTTGCTGAGTCTACCTAGCTCTGCCAATTATTTTGCAGACATTTGCACCCTTCTCCTGGAATTAGCCCAGCAATTCATTTTGCAAACATCAACACCAGTCAGTTAATGACTTTAGGCCACTACTGACCTCAGGTGTGGATAGAAAAGTTCATGCAATATCAAAAACTTTGAGCCTCTGGCTACAAAACATTCCTAAATATTTCTTCACAAAACTTGATTGGTTCTGTGCTACTGATTACTAAAATATGTCAGTAGGGCTGCATGATTTAATAATTGGCAACGTAGGAAAAAATGGAAAAAGGTTATAACTAGAAACAGGTGATGTCAATCTGCATTTATTTATTTCTGTGTTGTCTTCTGATTTGATCCTACCATTAGTACCATAAAAATAGAAAAGAAAAGAAAAGAAAAGAAAAGAAAAGAAAAGAAAAGAAAAGAAAAGAAAAGAAAAGAAAAGAAAAGAAAA
>JAVJGJ010000001.1:28998104-29014992 GCA_035590215.1 Microhierax caerulescens
AAAGAAAAGAAAAGAAAAGAAAAGAAAAGAAAAGAAAAGAAAAGAAAAGAAAAGAAAAGAAAAGAAAAGAAAAGAAATACATCAGAAAATAAACAAACAAATCAGTGCAGAACAATTATTGAAATGCAGCATTTATTCAGGAAAAACACAGTGTTATAGTTCTGTGAGCACAAATTAAAGCTCATCAAAACTACTGTACAAAGGCTTCTTAACTCATTGTTGAGAAATAGATTGTTAAATGAAAGATGAAAAAGGCAGCTGAGTCTGCTCTGAAATACCCCATTTAAATTAGGGTTTAATGCTGACGAATTTGCTCTGTTAAGTTCTAAAAGGCTGCAGGATCACAGTTGGATAATATAAATTTGCCTGATCAGAATCAAAGATCATAGAATTTGTTTTCTATGTCAGTTCAGTCACTTATTAGAGGAGCCTTTGACCACCAACCTTAAAATGGAAAAAAAAAAAAAAGAAAAATTTTAAAAAGACAATAGTTTATTTATTTGTAATTCTATTTTTATGAACCCAAAGCCTCATGAACAATAGCAGTAAGGAAATGCACAAAGCACTTAGAAACAACGTTCCTGGGTAATGTCCTACACAGGGAAGGACTTCAGGGCAACCTTTCCAACCCTTGCTGTTTGTAATGCAGTAATTGTGCAAAAAAATATGTAGGAAAAAAACTCCAAAACAATCACAGAAATACAGAATGACATAAATGTTGATTGAGGAGATCTCTGGAGGTCTCTGGTCCAATTGGTTCAAAAAAGGGTGACAGCAACACCTATTCAGGTCAGCTGTGCTGTTGGCTGCTTGAACCTTCAGTCTTGCCTAAGTAGAATGTGATTAACTGAAGCTCCCAAAGACGTAAATTCCCAAGCCTCTCTGAAAAACCTGTTCTGGTGCTGCATTAACATCCTGATGAAAAAGCTTTCCTTAACTTCCCAAGGTGCCATTCCCCCTTATTTGCCCTACATGTACACTGTTGGTTCGTATTGTACTTAATGCCTACAGTCAGCACCAGATCAAATGAGGTGGTGATCACACTACTTATTTCCAGCCCTTTAGTATATTCAGGAGAGCACAATCTCACCTTACTTTAGAGGAGAGGTGCAGAGTGTTGGATGTATCATTCTTTGTAATCCACTGTCACACCTGATGGTTCATTATCACTGTGTTTTCTTTCAGACAGTAGCTCAAAATGAGCTTTGTGACTTTATCTGATACATCTGTATATGTATACTCAAATAAAGCATAAAGCTCAGTACTGGAAACACTTCCAACAGAGAGATGAAAACTGATGCTGTGATTCTATTTTCAATAACATAATCTGATACTTCACACCATCAGGAGTAAAGTGAAAGATGAAATTTCCGCTCTTCTCTGTCACCTCCAGAACTGCTTCCCTTGTACCATCCTACTTTTGCATGTCTTACTTACTTTGTTCTGGCTCTGATTTCTTCAGTCCCTTTTCTGAATTACTTCAAAATACTCATCCAGAAAAAATTAGCCATCTTTTTGTTGGTTTTTTTCTTTGTTGATTTTGTGCTGAGGAAGTGAGTTAAATCATTTCAGGAAACAGTCCAATAAAAAGTAAGACACAAGATAAAGGCAAGGTATATGAAATTAGAAATGGAAAAGTAGGTTGGAGAGGGATAAAAGGAAGAACTGTGTCTTTCTGATGGTGATGAACTGCCAGATTATCTCCTTATCTAGTGAAGGTATGATCTGTGTCTTAAAAAGTAGAAATTACTTCAACAACTACCACTTAACTTCACAGTGACTTCAACAACAATCACTTCAACAAATTACTTTTGAAGTGGAAAGGTTCCAGTAAGTCAGTAAAGTACAGGAAATATAAAAAATGCATTTGAATCTAAGGGGAAGAATCTAAGTAAAGCATACGACAAAATTATCATTTAAATAAGAATGAATGAGTAAAACTGAGTACAATTGAGTACAGGTGTTTGGTTCCTCTAGAGAACTTGAAGAACAGTTCACATAAATTAGCGTGATCCTCCAAAACATTGTTTTCTTTACCAGATGCAATTTCCAGATGCAGACAGGGCAGATGAACTGATCTATCAAGGCACTGCCGTTAAAACAGCAGTCCTACATCCTCCTCCCCTCCTCTCAGAGAAAGTGATGCCTCATTTCTTGCACAAGCTCTGGCATGTTTGACCTCTTGGTGAACAGTTCCAGCTCATTACATCAACCATAAACTATTACTTCTTTAGTTTCTGCTGGATTCTGTTGTTTCAGTGAGTGGTAATGGCTCATTGGGATAAGAAGTCCAAGGGATGAGGTCTGGAGTGTAGAGATGCAAGAGTAGCCACTGTTTTCAGTAGCAATGAATTATAAAATCAGCTCAACTTATTGAACTCTACCCCGAAGTGTCTTTTTCAAGTTAGAAAAGTCTATAGCAAGTCAGCTGGATAAAATGGAATATTTTTCTCATCTAATCAACACATGTGTAGATAAAGTCTTCATTTCTTCACCAATGCCTTTACAAACATTGCAAATTATTTTGTCTATGCTATAATTACCTAATTTAAAATTTATCTGAACACATCTCAAGTATTCACAACCAAAACTCCACAGTAAAACATTTTTACTTCTAAGGCTTTGGCAAGTCAGGACACTACAACTTAAGTAAAAGAGTAAGTAACATATTTCATGGAATATCTGAGGAAACAAAAGGCCTCCCTTAAAGAGTGATGTTGCAGATTTGGATACAAGGATAGCAAAATGAGTGTTTTCCAAAGACTTGTGGTAATAAGGCGGAATCCCTGACTTGCAGCAAAAGAATGCAGAGTTTAATTTAACATTAAGCATTTTGACAGTTTCTTTGTATCTTCTGGAGGAACGGAACAGATAAATTAAAATACTGTATTATTCCAGACTGTAGAATACTCTCAGTCATTTTACTAAAAGCAGGAAATGTGACAGAGCAACCACTAAACATCTGGCACTTTAATAAGAACACTGAAGGCAATGGATTTTTATAATATGGTTTTAGTTTTTATTAATAAGCTAATTTACAGCTAACATTGAATTATTGTTTTTTCAGTCTTTTTTCTATCCTTAGAATTAGTGAATAATTTTCTCTTAGGGACATATAATCAACTGATTCACATCAAGTCCTTGGAAATTAATGAAAATAATAAAATATGACGTAAAAGCCTCAAAAATTTTTCTATATATTTTATTCTCATCCTTCCTCTCCTGAAGTAATATTAAATAAGTTTTTCTTAAGTATAAATAAGCATTTGTTATATTATTAATCAATACAGATTATATCGTGCTTTTTGAGGTATAGTCATAATGCTGACCACAGTGCTTAAAGTCAGAGCTGATAGGACTCACAGGTCTAGGATCTTCAACCACTGTCGTACATCTGTTTACAATAAACGAGCAGTTGACTGGACTTTGGTCACTGAGAGTATCTTTTGTTAATTTCAAACTCCTTCCAACTGAGTAACAACAAATACATGCAGCGGTGTCACGGTCCACTCAGTGGACTCATGATGGTTCGTTTACTATGATCTCAAAGCACAAAAAATCAAGGCAACCACGCCAAGGGGTTATGCTTTGATCAAACAGCGCAACTTTATTCTTTGCCCATAAAGCGGTGTGCGATAGAGTGACAGGAAGGGAAGAAAAGGTAAAGTAAAGAGAAAAGGGAAGAGGATTATAGCTACCACCACGGGTCCAAAGCATCCCTACGGTCCCAGGTCCAGGCGGTATCCTGCTGGTCCTTCCGATCGTTGTGATCCTTGGTGGGGAAGATCTCCAAAGTTCAGTTGCTAAGGAGCTATCTTTTATGCCAAGCAACACACCTTGCTCCTCCTCTGGTCCATGGATTGTTGCCAATCTCCGCCTTCTCGAGCAAGGTTACCACGCATGTCCAAAGAGGAATGCCCGAGACATGGTTTGCCTTAGAGGTGGGTGGTGTCAGACCAGGAGGTGTGTTTTGGTATTATAATGATATTATAATGAAGAAAAGTTCACCTGAAGTTCAAGATTTCTGGTTTGTTGCTACGACAGTGGCTGTGATCCATCTTCTGGACAGCGGTTATGCAGCCTTATCATAGTTGTTCCTTTCAACCCCAGGTAGCAGGGAATGGCATAGTACTCCTTGTACCGTGCATCTCCTTCCCAGCGTCTTTGTGTCTTGGTGTCCATGAGGATCACATTACATCTCCAGGTCTCTGTTGGCAATGTTGAGACAATATCGCTCTCTTTAGACCAACTCTTACAAGTGGTTGGGCAGATAAAGATATGTTTGCCATGACATTAGAACCAATATGCATGACACAGATAGCTCACAAGACCCATCAAAAATTGAGATGGATTTTATAAACCATTCTTGCAATAGATGTTTTTCCATAAATGGTGAATTTATCTTTTTTACTGGAAATCATCACCTTCTTCTGATCTTTTAAAGTTTACATTTGTGCATTTTTGTAGCATGTTTTTCTTAATTTCCTTATGTACCAATTGTTTGTACAATTAATTGTTTCATAAATATTTTTTCTGTAAAACCTGCAACTACACGCATGAACTCCCAGAGTCTTTAGATGAAGTTCCATATGTAAGCTATTAAGGACATCAGGTAGATGTAGATGTAAGACTCAAAGTGCTTCCTGGAGTTGGAAATTCTGTGGCAGACAGATAGCAAATAAACTGTAGATGTTTTTTCTTAGTCATTATCAAAGATTTGTCAAAAGGGCAGCTCAGGAGCTATAATGGTACTGAAGTGTTTAGTGTAGATTAATAATAATACCAGCTATCAGGCTATGGACAGAAAGGTGTAAAAAGTGTCTTATGAAGATTAGCTTTTAGGCCAAAATTAATTAGGATTATTTCAAAGAAGAGAGGAAAAAAAATCAAATCAAATAAAATAAATTACCATACTTGTTGGCCAGCAAGTTGGTAAATAAATATTCTCTCAGAATAGAGAGAACCAGTTTTCATTTTAGGGTGCTATATTACCATCCAAAGCAGGAAATTTCCCTGTGTGCTTTATGCCACCATAACAGATAACACAACCACAACAAATAATAGCACCTAACTACCACACATGAGCATTTGATGGTTTAATTACCATTTAAGTGCTACAGTTAAATTATATTGTCAGTCTGGTAATAAAAATTGGTGAAGGATTTATATCTTTGAGAATAGAATATCAACCTTGACTGATTTTGATCTGTTAAAATCCATTTGCAGCTTTAAAAAGGTGCTATCTCCCCGTCTGAGTTTATGATTTATATCGCTCATGTTTAGAGTTAATCATAATTTTCATTTGTAAGATAAAAGTGTTAAGCAAAAAAAGCTCAAACAAAACCAAGAGCATTCCTTGATGTTATTTTAATGTACACATGTTATATGCAGTTTAAATTATTCTGAGAGTATGGTTCCCCTCTTAAATCTTTTAACCAATTAACCAATTAACATAAAATCTTGGTTGTTCTTTGTCATAAAATAGATCTTTCAGTCTTTAGTAATTCTGACAATAATTTACTTTCCGTTCCATCCTACCTCAACCCTCAGATAGACTTTCCCTGCAGTGCTGGGCATATGGTCATGATGTTCTAATTCAGTTATGAACATACTGCATTGCAGAGCACGAGCACAGTGATTTATAATAAAGCCTGTTATAATAACTGGAAAAAGAGCAAGCAGAATTATTATAAATAACTATTGATGTGTAGTAAAAAGTGAAGAGATTAAAACCCCATTTTAAAATGTTCATTTTGTTTCTCAATATGTTGAATCATAAGGAGACTAAACTATGTTCTACTAAATCATGCTGTTGTAAGAAGAATCTTAAAAAGGAACTGTAGCAGTATATACATATGTTAATAGAAATACAGGAATTATAGCTTAATTGTCTGTATTCAGTCTCATGCCTGGGTTTGAAACAGTACATTTAACTGACCAGGAATTTTGAACTGACGTCAGATTTATCAAAATGAAAGTAAGAGATACCTAGTTTTCTCTGACACTTCAAAACTTCAAGTGAGAAAAATTAAAATGAAAACACATTGGCTGTGCTTGATTTCAGTTAGATTAAAATATATTAACAAAAAAAAACAAACAACCAAATAAAAAAACATATTTGTGTGTAGAACAAATATGAAACATTTCAAGCCAGTTTCATTTTGTATTTAATCTCACAAATATGCTGCATCACATGAAAGCCTGAGCTCTTTTTGTCCTCATTTTCCTCTTTTGGGGAACATAGTGCAGCTGATTGGGCAATATATCTCATTATAGAAGTGGCTTCTATATATGGCATTTTTTTCCCCCAGTTTTTAAAGCAGTCATGTATCAGAATGTATCTGAACTTTAATGCTTTACTCTAAATCCCAAGTCCTCAAATGAGTTGTTGTGACACTGACAGTTCAGGATAAAATAGTTTGGACAAAATGTTTGCCAACTCTGCCATTTATGCCATTGATATACATGGGTACTGTGAAGTGAAAAACATGCTAAGATTATGCGCCAGATAACATACAATTTTTATAGTGCTGTAAAATTCATTAATATTTAGTTAACCAGTAAATCAATTTCAATGAAAATGAACATACTGAAGCATCAACAGTATAAATTCCAGAGGAGTCATGCCAAAGGGAATGATCTGTCATTGAATCCTCACTTGTAGCAGTAAAAAACCAAAAAAATTACTGCACATTTTGAGGATTGACAAAATGAGAATAAGGGAATTATTAATGAAGTAAATGCCATCTAAGAGAAAGCTCACCAGACAAAATAATGACATGCTAATTTCTTTTCTGAGGTTGCTTGTAGTAAGATTAACACTGATAGATTCAATAGGACTGTGTTCTCATGTCAGCTTTTATAATCTGAAATTCTTAAGTGATGTTGACAGTAATTTTCTGTTCAGTATACCTTAAGAAATAAGGTTCCTAAGAGTTGCAGCCATACCAATACATGTATCACAAATTGACTCCACTGATAGGTCCTACTCTTTCCCTGCAGTACCCCACTTCCTAAGTAGTGCAGGTATAATGTATGTATTGTATATTCACAGACACATAAATAATGCCATATGATCATATAGATACAGTTATAATACCTACATTCATATATATATATATATATATATATATATATATATATATATATATACCAACCAATACAATGTTTATTTATTCGTGTGATTTAATAGTTTATGAAATTGGTTTGCTAGGGGTAGAGAACCCATAAACACACACACCTCAAACAGAAAAGAATTAATAATTAACACGATCAGATCCATAATCAAACTCACCTTGTAGCCTCACAAAGGGATATTACAGCAAAGTTTAGGTTGTGATACAGGAGACAGGAAAAATGAGTTGTGAGGAAAGAAAAGGTAGAAGTTTGATTTGGTACTGCTGTTCAAAAAATACATGAAGACCCATAGCACTGGTCTGTTTTTTTCTTGCATTGTGCTTACATCTTTAAACTTTATTTTTGTAATAAAATTTCCATTTTTTTGTCTTTTTTAATAAAACATGTATTCTACTCATTGCTATGCTTGTCTACAGTTTACATAGCTGGATAAATTTGAAAAATTTACCTAGGTCTTACAGGCTAGGAAATTATAAATCAAATGAAGTGTTTAGCAGTATAACAAACAAAATGTGGAAGACTTGAATAATTGGAAAGTATTAGGCTCTGGCTAACAACAAATTTTTGCAGTCAGTTTAAAGGCTAATATTTTCAATTATTATTTCTTAAAGAGAAATTTTTTCTGAGTGTTCAACATGAAAGCAAAGATACCTTATTCCTAGAGCAGATCAATTTAACTGATGAGGGAGGAAGCTCAGCCACAATGCAAGAAGTCAATCCATAAATAAACATGCAGATAACAATTAATTCAAAATTTTCTAGAGATTCCTGAGACCTACACAAAGATCAACAAACATATTTTTGCTAAGCACCTGCAATTCTGCTATTAATGTCTTCTAATTTGCTTGCTTTTTGTTCTTTAATGTCCTACTCTTTGAATTGTATGACCGTGGAATATCTCTTCCTTGCTTTGAAAGGTAGAGTTTTGGGTACTTTTCAAAGCAGATATGTCGAATGATAAAATTAAAAGGTTCTTTTGTTGTTTTCATTTATGGAAATACCTTGTAAACGTAAGTCAAGACTCAGCAGGTTCACGTCATCCTCAACCTACATATTGACAGGCTCCTATTAAATTCCTATTGATCCATAACGGGCCTCCAGGCCATTTTGGGGATCTATTCACGTTCTCCTGCATGACGGTCAAAGTCAAGGGAAAAAAAATCTCCTTCCATTATTATATGCAAGTACACTTTCACCTTCTTTGGTGCTTATCTCACCCCTAATAACTTTCCAATTCTAATTTCTAAAGGAAATTGAGAAGAGTCTTTGGAGAGTTGTTGCAGCAAGTTTCCACTGTTTTAATGGTACTAATAATTTCAATTTCTTTTATGGTCCATAAGGTTATGTATAGATGTATATATATATATAAATATATATATATATATAATAGGGCATATTTCATTGGCATGGAGTGGGAGTGTGTGTACAGAAAGACAGATAGATATTCGTGATTATGTCCTCTAACGAAAATATGTTCTTTAGTCTATAAATGCTAATCTCTTCACATATGCTACGGAGTACCCTGTTATCTGGATGTCTATATCAAGACATTCTGAACTAGTTCTAATCTTATAACAGTTTATTGTCTTGAAAGGACAGGCTACACTTTGTCAAGAGTAAGCCTTGAATTTTTTCCAAAAGTCTTCCTGGCTTGGTGATTAAGCTGTAACTTTTAAAAATTTTGGATCTTTTTTACACACTATTTTACATTACATATCTCAAAAAGATTGAGATCTTCTCCTTAATTTTCATCTTGCCATTCAACTCAGATTCACTTTGCCATACCCTGGCTCAGAACAACCAGCCAATTGCTCATAATATCTAAACCCAACTCAGAGCAAAGCAAGCCCAGGCTATACATGAGACCTTGCTTTTTCTGGACCATACAAAGCCTGTGGCCTTTTACTAATAATGGCAAGGATCATATTGACTTGCCTACAGCAGAGACCTTGATTGTCCTAAACATACTCTCAATCTTGGTAGTTTTCTAAAAGCAAGCAGAGGTTTCTCTGACCCTCCAGAGAAGCCAGAGCTATGTAGGAAAATGCCTGCTTAATTTGGTAACAGACTTTCTAGCGTATTTATCAATATGTAAATATATTATGTTAAGCTTTATTAATCCTGGAGGAAAAAAAAAAGGGGAGGCGGGGGAAGGCACTTTGGTAATCTACTGTTTGAAACATTGATTTTTAGCAAGCACCAACACCTTAGCTTAATAACCTAATTTCTGTTTACTTGGTCCATGTTACCACAAATCCTGGAAGTGTAACATAGAAGAGTAACAAGTTACTCTAAATCAGAAGCAGGCAAACCTTCCTTTGCACATGAGCTCAAAGGCTGATCTTTCTTAAGCTGTTCGTAATTCATGCTTGCCATCTGTTTCTACTAACAAAAACTAACCGATTTGCTATTTAAAGATACATTTCTGGGCTGAATAGTTATTAGAAAAAGATTTAAAATATGATCCTTAAGGCACAAGCTTTAAAATATTGAGAATAAAATATTACAAGTGTTTGAAAAAGTAATAAGGACCTTAATGTATTTTTTTTTTGTTGATTTTTAACATATCCTGATTCTTGTATGTTAGTAATTGTTCTATATACACAGAATATTTATACAGTTACGTTCTACTTCTCTTATTGTACCACCACTCTATTCATTTAGGCACTTATCCTTACAGACTTCACTGGATTTCTATGAGGATTATGGAGAATCCCATAGCATTTAATAGCAATAAACAGATTGGACAACCAGTGTATTGGGTGGGTGAATGGCTTCTAGCTTCTGTTTCTCACAGATGTGACAACCTTAGGAAGACTGGAAATTTTATGCTGGAATAGAGGAACAGGTTAGGAAAAAATAATCTCTAAATATTAGGCAGAGTAAATGACCTACTAATTGTTGAAAAAAGGTTGTTTTTTTGTTGGATTTTTTTTCCCCACTTCTTGAGATTTATGTGCTAAAAGGTAGCTCAAAGAAACTATTTCTTTCACTAAAAGCCATTTTTGTTTCAAAGTCCATCTTTGTTACCATTAATATAGCAGATTATTCTAAAGAAAAATATCTCTTAAATCATACTTGTCATGGTGGCTAAAAATTGATTTAATCATCTATTCTAGCTTTGAAATATACAAAATAATAGCAAAAATACAAACAATTCATCCTCTTGATCACAAATACTCTTCTTTTTTCCTATTAGATATTGATAGTGAAATCTGTGATTGTGTATTCCCAAAACAGTTATGTTGCTACTTTGAAAGACATTCATAACACTACATTTTTGTGTTCTTCAGAAGCAGAACCTTATTATCTCAATGGATTTCATTTTTAAATAGAAATTACTGTGAAAAGTCAAAACTGGAAAACAGTGTGTAGGGAATATTAAATATGATGAAAAACTACTATTAGTCTTCATTGTTAAAGTTCTATATTCCAATCCTATTTATTTCTCAAGATTAGAAGTGACAGGTTAACCCTAAAATAATATTTTTTTTCCACAAATAAATAATTTATTTCCTCCTAGCTCTAATATCAGTTTAAAGTTTTAAATTCCTTCCACTGTAAACAGTTTCTATTAAACATTTTAGACAGTAAGAAAGGGTAAATTATACATGAGAGAAACTATTGTCTTAGATGGTAGTGCTGTTTTAAAGATTGAAAACTGGAGTAGATGTGATAATGGTAAACTCCAACTTTGAACTGGAGGTAGTTGTCTTGAGAAGAGCATGTTAGAGGTTATTTAGCACCTTCTTAGTGATCCTTACTGGAGAGTGAGCAGTATATTAATATCTTTCAGACATGATAGTAATTGCATTCATAGGCACTAATCTGTATAGAAAAAAAAATTTGCATAGAGTTTAGACAATCAGAGGCATCAGCAGAATATAACACGAAAAGCTACAGCCAATGAAAATGATCCAGTACAAGCTTCTATGGAGAGGGAAAATTTAAAACTAGATGATTGTTTTCATGGCCTAGGTGTAATATAATATAAACTCAGTTATTTGCAGTCCTAAGCAACTTTTTTATGCATTAATCCTGATAGCCTCACCACACTTCTGAGTGATGCATGATTTTCTAAATACAAAGCATTCTCTAGTTGATGTAGCAGGAAATCATACAGGCTAGGCTTCATACCTTACCTACGGTCTTCTAGCAGATTTATCCTTTAACAGAATAATATAAGAAAAACAACCATGTTTACAAATATCACTTGTGCATTAGTCACAAAGTCTTCCCACACAGATTCTCCTCTGCCCCAGCTTATATGAATTATGACCCTGGTCATAGGAGGTTGAATGTTTCTACCCACAATAACTGAGTAAAGGCTAAGCAAACTTTCATTCAAATGCTTTCATTACTCTTTTCTAGTTCAGCTTCTTGTCTCAGTTAAGTTTTTCAGCTGAACTTTCTGAAAGCACCCAGCTGTACGTTTTTTCATATACAGAACTCCTCCAAGTATACTTTCTATTGCACATCTTTAACTCTTTATACCAAAATAAGAATGTTTAGAACAAGGGTTGGTGGGGTTTCTTTGTAGTGCTTTTTTTTTAAAAATTATTTTTATGAATGCAAAAAAATCATAAAATTGAAATCTCTGTGCTGAATCTGCAACCATTGTAATCAATGAAAATTTTACTGACAACTCAAATGAGTAATGCAGAAGTTTGGGTAATGCATATTTTTATTTTTATATAAAATATAACAGCCAAACCCACTCCTAATAACAATATGATCTCAAGCCAGATGTGCAGATTAGTAGTCTCAAATATTGTGCTTTCATCAAGATCTCTGATAGTTATCTAAGAAGATGACCATAAATACAGTTAAATTTTTCTTATTCTCAGTTTATTTGGATTTACACAGATATGTTGACCTGGATCTGTTCAAAAGACTTAAGATAATAGATTCAGCATCTGAATTTTAGAAAAGAATAACAATAAAGCCATATTTACTGGACCATTTAGACAAAGATTCAATTTCTATTATTTTGTAAGAGGATCTTATTTTCTTTATTTTTTCTCCACCCACAAAAATATAAACACATTTTTAAATATACTTGTTTATTTATCCCCTTTTTACTTTATTTTATAGTCTTAAGGCAGAAGGAATGGTTTATTGCTGGAGTTTTCCCTATAAAAACACATAAATAAAGGAATCAGAATAACATAGAGGACAATGACACTTGAACAGGTGGCTGTTATCTAGAAAAGTTATAAGATCCTCCATTCAACCTTCAGGGAAGGGTCTGACTGTCCTGAGGTATTCTTGTCTCTGTCAAAAAGCATGCAAAAGACTTTCTAGTAGATTATATTTCAAGAATGGCAATTCCTTTTTGTATTGTAATGGGTATAGTTTTCTCCTAGAATGAGATAATGACATAGGAGTCTTTTCAAAATACTAGGTTGTTTTTTTTTGGTTTGTTTTTTTTTTTTTTTTTTTTTGTGAAAATTTTTAAATTGCCTATATGGTCACTTGTACAAATTTTGTCTGTTTTCCTTTGTCTTGCTCTTTATTGTGAGCTTAGTAGTATATTCAGCTTTTTGATAAAAGGAAGCTAGCAGACAACTGTTACAGAGCTTGGGTATTTTGACTCAGTTGTTTGCTGAAAAAGAACATTTTGCTATACCTCCATTTGGCAGTCATTTACTGAGCAGTTTCCTAACTCCATAATTTGAGTTCATAGGAAATTGCATCCCTTTCCACTTGCTGCCCCTTTTCAAGGTCAAGGTTTCAGAAGACGGTGTTGCTAAGAGACTGCAGGGATAGTGCACAAAAAACTATAAATAAGAAATAAGCTATTTCATTTCTAAAATATAAAAATACTGCTTTCCTTTTTATTACCATTTGCCCTCCCATTCATGTTGTGTCCCTTTCTATACACTGTGTATGCTATACATGATATAGTTCCGTAGTTTCTTGACTTGGGACATAGTATTCCAGCAAAGAAAGCATCTAACTGATGTTTGCAAACTATTGTGTTCGTACAAATTCATTTCTGACATGTCAGTATTCCAGCTATTAGTAAGCTTTTAATAACTGCTTCCATGCTAATCCTTGTTTTCAGTGACTTGTAATCACATCCCTTGATACGCTTTGATAATTTTTCTCAGTTTGATGCTACTTGAAGTTAGATATCTTTGATAAAGTTTTTATTAGGAAAAATACTTTGCCATTTAAATTTTGTGTAGAACATCACTTTAAACATTCCAAAACATAAATGATTTATACATAACATAGTAAGCTTAAATTTCAACAAGGAACTGACCTCTACTGAGGAGAGCTCTGTTTTCTGTGAATAAATCAATATCTGTTTTCAGTTATGCATCTTTGAAGTTGGGTAACTGATTTCTTTTTTCTTATTGCTTGTAGAAAATGGACATTAGCAAGGATGCATCATAAATCTTCGTTTTTGAACTCTGTAACATAATTGCTTGAAGTCCAGCCAGGAGTGTCCGAAGACTCCTAATCATCTTCTTCTTACATCAGAAACGTCATCAAATAACCCTGGCACAATCTGCACGTAGAGCACCACGGTGGTGTGTGCATTGGTATGTGTGTCGTGGAAATAGACTGTGCATATAATTTCTATGCAGAATATATAGTTAATACTTTATATAGATTATATATAACAGCACAGAATATTAATATAAACAGGCAATATGTGTGAGGGTAAAGATGAATACTGACACCTTTACCTGGAAGAAAGAAATTTAATAACAGGCTCTGCAATTGTATTCCACTTGGGTTAGAATGGGATGCTCCACCTCAATTCACACATTGTTTACTTGCTTGTTTTGCCCCCATGTTAGAAGCCAAAACCTTAGGTAATGTAAGTGTTCCACTAAGTTAAAGATATTTCACCAAAGTAGACTACCTAGATCAAGTCCAAATTTAGTAAAAATTTTATCATAAAAATCAAATAAAACAAATGAGTAAAAAAATCCTCACAGTAGCATTTTCCCTGTTCTCCAGGTGACTGCACATGGTGTCACTCTTGTAGATATTATTATGACTCCTGCTTCCCAGTGGTATCATCTACATTCTTCTCTGGAGCCTCCAACATGAAAAGGACATGGATCTGTTGGAATGCATGTAGAGGAGGGCTGCAAAGATGGTCAGATGTCTGGAGCTCTTCTCCTATGGAGACAGGCTGAAAAAGTTGGGAGTGTTCAGCATGGAGAAGAGAAGGCTCCAGGGAGACCTTACAGCAGCATCCAGTACCTAAGAAAGATAGGGGCAGACTTCTTAGTAGGGTAGCAGTAGGAGAAGGGGTGATAGTTTTAAAATAAAAGAAGATTGATTTAGATTAGCTATTAGGAAGACATTTTTTACTGTGGGGGTGGTGAGGCACTGGCACTGGCTGCCCAGAGAAGCTGTGCGTGCCCCATCCCTGGCAGTGCTCAAGGCCAGGCTGGATGGAGCTTTGAGCAACCTGGTCTGGTGGAAGGTGTCCCTGCCCATGGCAAGGGGGTTGGAACCAGACGACTTTTAAGGTTCCTTCCAACTCAAACCATTTTATAATTTAATGATTTGAGACTTGGTTTTCTTTTCAATATGTTACTTATAGTAAACTATGACCTCTAAAGGCTCAGTTTCAAAAAGAATACATTTGTTTCAAAACCAGGCTGCTTAATATTGCTGAACATCAAATTGTAGGTATGAATACAGCATTTAACTTCCAATAGCCTAATTTGAAAGTGCAGCAATAAATCATTTGATCATTAGAGAAATTAACTCATCCAGGCACAAAGTTGTTGGCCCTAAGTTCCTTGCCTTTTCTCTTTACACCTATGCCTTTTTTCCCCAACTTCTTTGTTTTGTTTTTAATTATTCATTTCATTTAAAAAGTTTTTCAAATACTTAATTAGCTCATGTGGAATGACATACTTATCACCAAACATTAAAAGCTGCCCACTGAAATCCCCAGTTAATATCTATCATAACTTAAAAAGGAGTTTAAAGCAGCCTACTAATTTGTTGAAAACCTAAACACATATCAAAGCAGCAAAGCAGGTTATACTGTAAGTATGTTAATTAAATGAAATAGAAAATCATCTAATTACCAGTATTACTCATCCTAACTTTTTAATACTGTAAGTTTGGGTGCAGCAGGCATCCAGTGTAGTGTTCTTAAATCACTTCTTCTATTGGCTCCATCCCATAGATACTCAGGCTATCTATTATATGTAGCCAATATACAAATTTCCTTTAAATTTGTAATTTACATAATATTTATCTGTGTAATGTCCTCTCATCAATAAAATTACAGGGTCATCATTTTGAATTAATTTACTGATGGAATGGCAAACATAAAAAAGTGTAATCACGTGCACTCTTGGGTAATATCATCCTTCAGTAAGACCTATATTATCCATTAGCGTCAGCATCTCATTCCCTAATATAATTGAATCTCCGTTAATTTGTAAAAGTAGGGGTATCAATGTTCTAGAAATAATAACTCTGTACTATGTTCAAAACACATGAGATCATGTTTTTATTTTTTTAAAAAGGAAGCAAAAGTCTTCTTTGACTTCTTAGTTCTAAGTATGCCTTAGGCTGGGAAACAAAATAGTAATAAGAAATAAGACAGAATGTGAACTCAGTTTTCCAGCACTTATTGACTCTTTTTCAAAAGGCATCAGAGAAAGAAAAGAAATCCTAAGGCAATTTTTTCTCCTAAAAACATTTCTTCACACTCATGTTAAAATGTCTGCATAATTTAAGAAAAGAAAAATAAGATGTTGAATTTTATACTTTTTATTCATCATCATAATCAGATAGTGTGAAGAAAAAACATAACTACAGAACCTCTAATTTGTTAAATGACTGGCAACTCAAAAATACTGATGTGTGGTGTTATACTTGTAAGGAGCATGACAGTTGTTAGAAGACAAGGTGCATTTCTCTGAAGGATGCAGTATATTTCCCCTATTGTTTCTGTCTGTGAAGAAAACTATTTTGGTTTATTCTGGGTATTTTGATTGCATGCAGTCGAGTATGGTACACAGATCCCTCGGCGTCCCTGCTGAACTGACAACACGGTACATGTGGTCTTACCAACTTAGATCCAGGTATAACACCTCCCATATGTACAGCATCGAACTTCTGCTAATTGTAATCTACTACAGAGTAGGTGCATTTGGGTTTGGGTTGCTCCTCCACCCCCCCCCTTGCTGTTGGCAACAAGGCTAAGTGAATAACGGACAAAACTTTGTTTGCAGAGCCTTTTATCACAGTGCTGAAGATTTTTTTACAACTGAGCCATGTTTTATTACCTCACAGGAAATATTGCTATCGGCCAGTCAGTATTTCTATTATTTGAATACTGCCCTAAATAATACTTCCTGGCACATACACCTTTCTATTTGAGAAACAGGTTAATTAACAGGTTTGATGTCAACATGGGAGGGAAGAATGAGAAAAAGGTCTCCTTTGAATATAACCTTGCTCAGTTATGCCTGAGCAGATGGTATCATCACCTTTTTAGAGTGAACTTTCAAAAACTTTTCAGTAAACTTTCTAAAAATTTCTGTGCACGTGGTACTACCAAAATTAGTTTGGTCACTTGCAACAAAGCAGTTCACAGCTTTGAATAAATATTTTCACAGTAATTCCTCAAGAGGATAAAACTCCACCACCTACCTCCTCTGGACCCCAGAAAAAAAAAAATAAATCTATATCTATATCTATATCTATATCTATATCTATATCTATATCTATATCTATATCTATATCTATATCTATATCT
>JAVJGJ010000001.1:29015092-29040859 GCA_035590215.1 Microhierax caerulescens
ATATCTATCTATATCTATATCTATATCTATATCTATACCAAAACACTCAAACCCAAACTGAAACAAAACCAACCCTTTAGCTCCCTCAAAACAGCCCTTTTAAAGACTATTTTTATCAAATCTCTTTTAAGGAGAGTTTAGAAGAGGAAACTGGCTCACTAAAGAGACATCAGAATCTGCTTTTCAGACTGTCCATTCTATGAAACATTATCCATTATTCTGCAACTGAATTTCAGCCTAATTTATGCCTGTCATGGAAAAAGCTTCCTGATGTAAGGTCTGGCTGTGTGTAGGGCTGTGCAGGGGGATCAAGCTGTGCTACTGTTTAGGATCCCTGCCAAACAAGTGACATTTCCCAAGAACATAAGCAGAATTTTAAGAAGTTGTCTTTGTCCTTCTTAAACAGTAGGGCTAAAGGGGACTTAAGGAGAGGAAGAAGAAAAGAGAAAAAAGACTTAACCTTATAGGGGTATGTGGATGGTAAGAAGGAAAATAGCAGCTATCCTGAGCAGGGAACAATGTTCCCTTTAAGAATAAACTATGGAAATTAATAGTTTGTCCTTTTTAAATGGGTTAATTCCCTATTGTAAAGTGTAAGGTAATTAGAAAATTTTTGAAAACAAGTATTTAAATATTTAGCAGCACTATTAAATCTGATGAAAAAAGCAAGACTAGATTTAGAGTTTGCCCTACGTACAGCATGGAAGCAAGGTCCAGTGACTCACCAGGGAGAACAGCAACAAGGATGACACCATAATAAAAGACTTAAAACTGACCTGTAACTTACCTTTTGAATATTCATTGCACAATTTCAGTTTCAGAATTCATCTTTTTCTATTAAAGAGCTGAAATAAAGGTGTTTAGGTTGAGACGGACATTAATTGATTCCTTTGTATTCTGGGGTTTGAAGTTAGTATAGTTAAAGTAGTACCTAAGAAGGGACAGGACCTTCATGCTCCAGGGCATGAGCTAATCTTTGACAGGAAAAATAATAATAAAACCCCCTAAACTTGGATAGGAACTACCTAGAAGGGGTTATTCCAAATTTTATGACTTCAGCAGTTTATAGAGGTTTCCTCACCTCGTAGTAGCCTCTCTGGTTTACTGTACAGAGAGACGAAAATTATCATTATCTTATCTATCCTCACATTTTGTACAGTGTAGAGTAGCACCATTGTGCTTCAATCCTGCATGAAACTTAAGGAATAAATCATTAACAATTCGTAGAAGCCTGAACTGTGTGCCACTGGCAAAAAATGGAAGAACAAAATGTTAAAAATGAAAACTTCCATTAGAAATGGTGAAGGAAATATTAATTCCATTCCAGAATTAATAGCTTACTCCTCTCCCCAAATTTGAAAGGAAATTACAGAAGATAATTGAAAATGTAAGAATAACCAAGACATTTCATCTCCAAACTTTACAGATGTGATTAAAACCTGAGTTTCTGGGTTCAGACCATTTCGTTTTGGTTCCCACATTTTTTGAGGCACATTTAGCATTGCTGCTGGAACAATGTCTTTTATGAGACAGTACTGAAAGCTGACCTAAGAGAGGAACCTGGAGAGAAGTCTGGAGCACTACCTAGAACCTAAGGGCTTTTGGGGTCTTTAGAATGGAGCTGAGAGTTGCTGTCAGGTAAGTCTCTGGATCAGCAGAAGAGTTGGCTTCTGTCTCCAAAGCATGGAGCTCAGTCTCTGCTTCTCAAGCTGAAGTTTTCACGATTTCTAGATTGTCCTTCAACTAACCTCTTCTGGTTTATATGAAAATTAGAATCCCTGTCACAAAGTAGGTACCTGAGCCTGAGCTGAAGTCAGGACTTTAATTTAATAGCTTGGAAGATTGGTCTTGTAGTAGAAAGGAGACTTTCACATTATTCAGTGTCACATCATAATACGTGTTTATCTACCACCTGCACATCTTTTTAAATGACACTTTCTGAGCTGAAGATGAGAAACATTCTGTTATGCTTAGAAAGTACTGATCTGCTTGCAGACCTGTACTCCTTGCCTGTTCTGGGCAGATGCTGGGCTCAGTTTCCCACATCTTGCTGGGTGTGAAGTCCAAATCCTACCCAGAAGGAAACAATCAGCACATGGCTCACCCTCACTGAGCTGGGGATGCTACAGTTTTTCATGCTGAACCTCAACCACAGGAGCAGACTGGGCAGCACAGCTGTTCCGAGCATGGATCTTCTCCTTTCTGCAGAAAGACAAGCTCTACATGGTAAAGAAAGAGGGATCTTTCTTCAATAAGAAAGCTCTCAGAAAAAAATGCACAAAACAGAAAATAATAAAAATCTGTCCGTGTTTTGGTAGGAAAAGAAGTTAAATCTATTAATGGTATGAAGATACTGAAATGTTGTAATTATATAATATTTTCAGAGATCTGTTTTTTTTATGTTCTTGTTTTTAGCAACAGCACAGAATATTTAATATGCCAGGTATTAATATTTCTAGTATTTGAGATGAAAGTCTTCTATAAGAAAATGTTCTTTTAATTAAAGCTTATGGAAAGTAGACACAGGTAAGAACAAGTAAATAAACCTAAAAATACAGAGATCCTACTTCAGGCCAGCTGAAATAAGACAGAGCCTAACTCTTAATAGTTTTGGGTTTTAGTGACAGTTTATAGTTATGAGTCCTGCAAGGTTAGTCACCTGGACTCTTTCATAATCCCTCAGAGATATAAGTACAAGTAAAGTAATCAAGACAAGGAAAACAATTACAGTTATCATCTACGGAAAATACTCAGCTCCCAAAAATACTAAACAAAAATTATTCTTATTATCTATTTTCTCTGTGTATATTTGTGTAAGTTTTCTAACAGAACTCAGGTTAAGAAACACTACTGATTATGAAACACCTTTTATGTGAGGTGTTTCTAGATAAGTCAAAACCAGGGCTAAAATTTTAAATGAAACATATTTTCTTGTATAATTTATAATCAAGTAGATTGTAAATGGAAAAATAAAATCATTATATTATTCAATATTAATTAGGAAGGAATTAAAGGTTTTGTAAGTAGAATATGTGAGAAATTTTCACTTAGTCCTATAAAAAAAAACCAAAACAGATTTTACAGAGCTGTATTAAAAAAGATAATTTAATCTATCTTTATATGTTAATGTCAGATTATTAAAGGCCTCTCTAGCTCTTTCTGTTTCCTTCTTTTCTGAGCACTCTTTCTACTGTGGGACAGAAGAGCTTCTGCTACTTTGAAGCACAACAGTATTCCCCTTTCAAATAATTGAGGAATATGAACAACCAAAATATATAATTCTTACAAAGTAGTAAATTTTGGTAATTTTGTAAATTTTGGTACTTTTGGTAAATTTCCTGTCACTGCACCTTGATGATTTGAGGCTGCAGAAGCAGTTCTGTATAGAATGGGTTGTTTCTTTGAGGGCTCTGTAGTGAATTCTTTGTTCCTTATCTTCTTTAAATAGATAAAACAAGATGAAAGTATTTGAAAGGACATCCATTGAAATGAAGAAGTGAGTACAGAATGTTGCTGCTTGCTTCACTAAGAACAATTTACAATATTCTCTTTCCATGGCATCACTAGATGTGTAGGACAACCTTTCTGGGTGCTCTGGATGGGTTTTTGCTGCATGGATTTAATTAGTTGTTATCAACCATTCATTGGTTCAACACTTTCATGCATGATAGCAGGACATCTTCAATTCATGAATTTTAATAGTTCTAATAAATAAGCAACGAAGTGACAGCAGCCTATTTTACTGTGAATCAAAGACTCAGACTATCCCTCAAGTTCAGGTTTAATTCTTAAGTTATTTGTCTTTCTGAGATGTTTCTTTTCATAAAAGAAACACAAAAAAAAGGCATTTTTTACTTAGATAGCACTTATTATTTTGAACACATCCCTGAATGATTAGTTTTCACTTAAAAAAAAACACTTTCAGGCAATCTTTAAAGTTACCTCTTTTTGCCTTGCCTTGCCTTGCCTTGCCTTTTCTTCTCTTTTCTTCTCTTTTCTTCTCTTTTCTTTTTTCTTCTCTTTTCTTCTCTTTTCTTTCCTTTTCTTTTCTTCAAAGAAACTTTTACTAGTACAACTCCAAATAATTAAGCATAATTTTTGTTAGTGTTGTCCAACCACATTGTGAACACTTCTCTCTGGACACCTGTGCATCAGGAGAAATGAAAAGGAAATGGGCAAATTTTTTTTGCAGAAAAAAAATCCTATTTTGACAAGGGCATCTGTATTCACACTGATAAATTTATGTATATTATGATTAAAAAAAAAAAAAGAAGCAGAAAAGCAGTTTAGAGCAGAGTTTCAGAAGTCAGCATTTTGGCAGGAAAGAAAAAACACTTTGCCATTAGAAAATCTTCAACACTTTAATTAAGTTGTCATATGTTCAGATGATCCTACAAGTGGTTCATACCTTCTTAGAAAAAAAAAATATCTTAATTAAACAAGAACACCAAAACCCTCCTCAAACCAATGGTTTCTAATACACAATTCCTTTCTATCCCCAGTGCTCGCCTTATAATTGATCCTGAGCATTTAACAAGGCAGCCAGAAGTTCTGTGAAATACTGTTCTTCTTAAAAAGATCACGCTGACAGCTTAGACTAAATTGCAGATAATGCTTGTAAAAAATAGTAGTTAAAGTAGTAATACATGTTTTCTTTTGTTCTACTAAAAATTTTCAAAGGGGAAAACAGGTAGAAAATAACGCCCCTTGACTGTTAGTCTCTCTTTAGATACTCATACCAAGGCCCACAGCTGGATGGACAATGTTTTCTGTGTGGGTTTTTTTGTTTTTTTTTGTTGAAGGACTAAAGTAGAAAAGATAAAAAAGCCCATGGAATAGATATGGAAATAGTTGAAAGTGTATATAAATATGACACATATAGAAACAATGCAAAACAAAAAACACAATGAATGAAATATCTGATTGCTGCAACATTTGACACTTTGAACAATAAAAATAGCTTTGTAATCAAATTATCTTTGAAGAATGTGTCTTTTAATATTAAGTGACATTGAAAAAAAACGTTTAGGGAGCTAAGCAGTATGTTTATGAAACCAGAAATGAGTTCTTGACTCTTCCAGTCCCATTGCAAATTAAAAATAAGTTAGAGGCTTTCTATTTTATAATGTAGAAATATTTTTATTTTATTTTGAGACCCAGGTTCCAAAACCCATGTAAATTTCAAAAAACACAGTTAGCTTTTTTTTTTTTTTTTTACAATTGCTAACACTGTAAGTTAATTAGTCACCTTATTTCTTGCCATAAAATCTTTTTCTAACTTAAGATATTCTTGAATATGTGGACTTCCTTGCTTTTGAAATATACACTGCAAATATGTTTCCCATAAAACCTGAAATTTGATGAGAGTTTGAAAAATAACATAGTATGTATTTTAGCTTTGGATTTTTTTAATATTCCGATAAAAGTGATAGGGTCTTCTTGAAAGAAAAAGCCTGTTATTGCACTTGAAAAAAGAAACCCACAGACAGTGGCAAGACTTCAAACATGTTACTTCTATTGTCTTTCTTAATGTTCAGAAACATATGTAACAAAATTAAGGATTTGCTTTTTCATAAAAATTAATGCATGCATTTTTGTAAACTGAGGTGAACTTCAAAATTAACATTTAGTAATAATAAAAAACTGGACAGTCTAAGTCTGATATTAGATTTCATCTAGCAGAACAGGGCCAGAAGAAACCGCATATTGTATACCTGTATCAATTTCACTTTATTGCCCTTCATACTTCATAAGCAATGGTCAGCATACAAAATCAGACATAAATCCTGTGAGCTTTGTACATTATTTTTCTCATTTGTTATTGTTTTCTCTTTGCAAAAAGTAAGAAGCTTAACAGTGAATTCAAGCAAAGAGAGGAATAAAAACACCCCCAGACAATTAAAAGAAGACAAAATTGCAAATAGAAAGGACACTATTGAGAGACATGTTTGAAAAAGCAGAAGTGACAGCCTTCAGCCATGATGTTCTCTTACAAATGTGATAAAAATACAAATTGTTCGGTGCTGATATAGATCCACAAAATAAAACCCAGATTTTACTCAATTAATAAATAAAGGATGCTTTCTAGTTTAATTTTAGGAGTAATCATACCTATTTGTTACTTAGGCATCTTTAATAAGGAATACTTTGAGGAATCTATAAACAACTGAAGATCAAATACATCTTTATGTTATTATTCTTACAAACTGTGCTGGAAGGGCAAAGTAATTTTTATGCATGGCTAGAATTCAGTCACTCTAAATTAGATGAAACTCCATTTTAAATGCTTGACCTTAGAAAAGAAAAAGAGTGGTATTTGCTCAGCTAAAAATACTTCCTTTACTTATCTCACAAGGGAATGGAGAGACAATACATTTGTATAATTTATGTTCTTTCCTCTCTATGTTTTCCAAAAGAAAGATTATCAGTAGTATCTTTTGGTAGCTTTCTTCTTCTTTCATTTAAAATATCTAAAAAATAATTGTATATTCCTGATGCTTCCTTTACTTCAGATCAAAATATTTACCCTTTCCCAGGAATGGGAACCTAATGCAGAAGAATTGAGGACATAAAATCTAACCTTTTCCTATAGTCCCAGAACATAAATCTGGGCCATAACAACCATGAAAAATGTTCTTGCAGCCCTGATATACACCTTAAGTACCTATCAAAATACCTGCCATCCCTTCTATTGAAAATGAGTCACGAAGCTGGGCACTTCCCTTCCGGAATACCAAAGAATACTTACTTTAGTGAACTTAATTTAAACCATTCACTGGGAGGCAACCACAACCCTGCAGGGTAGGGCATATTTCTGTCTGGTTTGTTGCAGATGTTTTTCCTGTTCTTTATCACTGAAAGATGCTTTTCCCACATCTGATTCGTATCAGAACATTTGCTGTCAAACCATTCGTACAACCTCCAAGATTAATTCTGCTGCCTATTTGGGGCACCTTCAGAGATCTTAAATCACCTCGTCACCCCTCCCCCCCTTTTCATTTTTCTCTCTAACTTTTTCACATTGCTTTCTTTGTGTGATTAACTTCTTATAAGGGCCTGAAGATTCTACTTCGTAAGATTTCTTTTGAATTATATTATCGTATTCCTCAATGATCATTACTTTGGATACAATCTTCATAACCATATTTCATTATTGTTAGCCTTCACACAAATGTATTTCCTTTCAACTGCATCTAAAACTTAGAATGTCCTGTTTGTTTCAGTAGATTCCTGTCTTGCAAAAGTCCAATAAGTTAAATTAAAATAGAATCAACCCCTACACATCTACCTTTTTTATCTCTATCAAAGTGAATTTTACTGCCAGAATGATATAGCTGGTTTTCATTCTCAGCATAGGACAACTGTGGCAACAATATGCCCTTGGTTTCAAAACAAAACAAGATCACACAGTTTTCACTGCTACCATATCTGACAGTATCAGGTGCCTTTTAGCATATACTTAAGGCAACACTGGAGACTTTCCTATACTCTCTACCTTCTTTTGTCATTTTTTCCTCTTTCTTTTATACTTCTTAGCTAACTCAGCCCAGGGGAGCATATGCCCAATGTATACAAATACCAAGCACTTCCTAGATATAATGGACTTTTCTAAATTTTTTCTTTCTTCCTTAGAAATTCTCCAGCATACTTTTTTTTTTTTTTGTTGCATTTTGCTCTTTTTTTTTTTTTTTTTTTTTTTTCTGAAGAAGGAAGAGAAGTAGTAGGTTTTGGAGGGATTTTGTGGGTTTGGGGATAAAAAAGAAAAAAACACCCAACTTTCTTGATATTATATCCACATCAGAATATCCACTTTATGTATTACAGTAGCAAAATAAAACCTTTCTAAAGAAAGTATGTTTTGACCCACAAAGTTATCAAAGTACATAGCTGAAGGATTTAATAACCAATAGAAGAATATAAAGTTACTGCTAAAACTTTGGCTTAAAAGTTTTTCATTGAGCATAACTTATGAAAGAAAAACAGTATTACTATAAGTGAGTAATAGTATAACAGTAAGTTAATACCTAGTAAAAAATAAATGTAATAGTACCATGCTCTCCCTACTCTTCTGGAAATTAATCTTTTTGTTCCCTCCTCCTTTGCTCCTTGCTATGAATTTTAACAGGAAAAGTAGAAATTTTATTTAATGGAAGTAGAAATAAATTGTTAGGCCCTGTGCTGTGTTATCTCACTAGTGTATTTCTACTTTTTTTTTTTTTTTTTTTTTGCCTTTATACTCAGTCTTCTTTTTGCCTTTATAATCTGTCTTCTTGAATATATCATTTTACAATATGATGACTCCTCTGAAGCATCTGATTCTGTCGAGTGGGAGAGTAATGGTTCTGGGGGTGGCAGCAAGCAATTTAATCCTTCATGGCAAATCTTGCACTCTTACACTGTTACAAGATAACCTCATCAAAATGAAAAGAAATTCCTTTCTTTCGCTCCTTGCCCAAGAATTTCTGAATTTCACCACAGGAGAAAGATCTGCACATATATGTGAATGCAAGTGTAGGTGGACATGTTACCTGAGAAGGAAATCCGTATCCAGAGTGGAAGGGAATAGGCTGCAGCCCTGCAACATGGTGGCTGACATCTTGGCATCCTTTGGAATCTCAAGGCAAATCTTTTTTTTCCTGCTAATTCTGGAGTGGGACATAAGTAACTGAAAAAATCTGAAAAAATGTGCTACTGATTTAATGTGGTTTTCTTTCTGGAACTACACCTTTTTTTTTTTTTCTTTTTTTTTTTTTTTCCCTCTACTTTTGCCTTCTGTATTGTCTTTAGCAGTGTCACATTTCATAGATTTTAGTAGTGATTGCAAACTGGAACTGCTCTGGTCACAGACTGCTTGATGTAATTCAGGGAAGAATCAGAAAAGTGAATTCCATGTTACCCAGTTTTAACAGCATAAGTAAAACTAATTCTGAGATTACATTTTAAGAATATAGTGATAGTACCTTCCTTTTCCAATGACACCTAAGATACCCAGGTGTAGTGTAGAGCTCCACTATATTTCTTCCTCTACAAATAAGAATATTGCACATAACTTTGAGTGTGGTATTTTAAACATACCTTTGTCATTGATCAGATTTAATGTGGTTCATTTCAGTTAAAGAGGTAGAAAGAGGACAACAAGGAAAAAAATTTGAATATCTCATTTAACCTGCATTTTGCAGTATGTTTCTGTGATCATCTGTATTTTTCTTTTAAAACAACGGACAAAAACTAGCCCTGAATTTACTTTCAGGTGCTCAAAGGAAATATGTATTCCTATTAACTGCAGGTTATTTAAAGGGAAAGATAAAGTGATAGGCATTATCTAAGCAAAACTGTGAGAAATTATTTATCTGGAAATTTTCAGTCCTTTTTTAGAACGGACTGATGTTTATAAGCCATTATAGGTACTGGTTAGGTGCTGCTAGTCTGCATTGAATAAAATCCCTGCTAAATGCAGCTGTTGTCTCTTTCAGTTTCTTTTCACTTATATTTTTCCTTTCCTTGTTTCCATCCATTCCTTCATTATTACCAGAACATTGTCCTGCATTGAAAAAGAAACTTTCATATGATTCAGAAAGAATTACACACTGAAATGCAAATATTCTAGCTCTTACACTCACTCTCTAAAGGGAGTAAAAATTTAAGACAAATTTTATCACACTGTTAGCTTTAAGAAATATTTCTTTCGTTTCCATATAAGTAAGCATCAATGCCCCCAGACAGCATGGTATTTGAGTATCTCCAAAACATTAATTTAAGAGATTTCTGTGAGTTACTTTCATGTTACATCTGTAGAAACTGAGAAACCTACAACAGGATTAAGTCCTGTAAAAGTCTAGGTTAGAATGTCCATACTCTGAATGTTAGACCTTTGACTTATACAGTATATCAGCATCTCTCATGTCACTCTAACTCTTTTTAATAAATGAATACATTTAGAATATGGTGTGGAATATTCCATCTTCTCAGAAAGGCAGTGTACCTGTAGTTCAAAAGGAGAATTCATAGGTACTTCAACGTCAAACTTCAAGTGTCATTAAGAACAGAGTTTTCTGAAGTTTCCTTAGCTCTACGGTTCAATTCCCAGTTGTTCTAGCCTTGTAGAAGAAATAAAAAGGGCAAGAAAAGGTTACTTCCTTTACTATACTCTACTTTTATGTATTTAACTTCAAATCATCACTCTGTATATTACAAAATAATTCCATTACTGATTCTAATTTGACTTGGTATTTTGCATTGATGTTAGAATGGTATGACCCTTTTGAACAAGATATTCTATTTTAGCCTTACATTTTAATTAGAACATTTTCTTACTCCTTTTTTTTTTTTTTTTAATCCTAAATTTCATACAGTCAAATTTTAAGCTGAGGAATGTAAAATTACATCTATGCAGGACAATAGGTAAAATCTAAAACCAGGGTTACAAATCCAAAAATAAGTCATAAATGTTTACATTCCTTTTAAAACAATAGGTTTCCAGAATTACTTAATATCTGCTATGAAATTATTTTAAAACGATTTAAGTAAAAATTAAATTAATGCAAAGCAATTATTTTAAAAGCTAAAACCTGTATTTTTATATTCAATTTATTATATCTTTAGCTAGTGCAAATTATTGCTTAATTTCATTTGATGTTAGTATCTACCTGCTGACAGTGTGGCTCTCTATATTTATGTTTTGTAAGAATGTTATTTGGTTTCCAATAACACATTGTCCCTCTGGGACTCATCTCTTTCATGATCACAAATATTCACTGAGTTCATATATTTTCAAGAGAAGCTCTCGTCTTCTAAAATGAAAGATGCATATAAAAGTTTTTAGGTCAAACAATAAGCAAAACGTAATGGTATTATTGGCTGTTCAGCAGCTCAGGTTAAGTGTTAACACAGATACTCACAGGATACTTGTTAAAATAATTCATTTATTTGGATCTTGTTCATAAGTTGACGCTCACAAGAGGAATCAAATCTCTCTAACAGGAGTGTTAGTGGCTGTCTGGGTGGTGATATGAGCCTGTATTACGAAGGCCCTTAAAACTGCATCATGAGCTATATTGGATGGAAGTCCCTGAGCTGTTCTTCTGCTGAATTCTTAGTCACCTGCCCCATGCTCCTAGGTGGCCACCCCAGCACATGTATGATCCATTAATATAGATTGTCTTTCACTACATAAAAAACACTTCCTAACTATATGTAAAAAGACTGTCTGAGGTGACCAGTTCTGCAACTGAAGGAACGTTTTCTGTTGACTATTTACAGGCAACTTACTGATGTACTCCTTGGTCAGTTCCACAGTGGCAGATAATCACTGGGATGGACAAATTCTCCAGCCAGCTTATTTCTCAACTTATTTAAGCGTACAAATGGTGGCAATGAATTGGTACATCAGGGGCTGCTGTGGGAAATCTGGACTGTCTTAAATGTCCACCTGGAGAACTCCTGAAACAGGTAGTCAAATGCTTGTGGTGAAGCTTAAGTTCGTTCTGTCACCTCCCAAGTTAATCTGTTATCTCACATGAGTCCATTGTTTCATTTATGCAGATATTTCAGGGAGTTCCTGGACCATGGAGGAGGTTTATGACAAGGTGTGCTGGATACCCACATACACTGCACTATAACTACAGGGCAAACTTCCATCCTAAACTATGAATTTTAACTTAAATTTCATATCTCTTTCCACAGTGGTATGCTCATAGCGTTCAGGTAGAATCGTGCAGTACTGTTACATGAACTGGAATTAGTCAATACAGTCACAGCAGGGAGTTCAAAACACTAGCCGGGGGATCAGGGGTTGTATCCTGCATTTTAGAAAGGCAGATTTGAAAACTGTGGAATGCATACATTTTACAATGTTCCTCAAAACCTCTTTGTGGAACGTAATGCTTTCCCACCTAGTGAAATTTTTTAACCAAAGAGGCTTAAAAGATGCAAACTAGAGTATTATGTTTCCTCCATTCATTTTTTCCCCTCCTATATATTCAAAGCAAGTTACTGTTTTTCATGCAATAGAGATCAGTAATCTTAAAGCTGAGTAGCTGTGTTCACACTCTTCTCTGAGACCAAAAATTGAGGAATGGCATTTGCAGAACTGAGAGAGATGCAAGTGGGTGTAATGAGAGGGGAATATTGTTACACGCATACAGACTAAACAATTGTAAACACGTTTGAGTAGGTGATCACTACTGATTCTGCTTGGGCCTCATTCTGGTTATTTGTGAAGAGGAGTACCAGACCACAGCAGTATCTGTGGCTGGAAGAAGTCAGTAGTGGTCAAAGAATAACTATCAGACAACCATCAAGTTTATACTTGTAGATACTGGGTCCTTGAAATTTAAAGAGGGTATTTTTGATGAATATGCATAATGGAAACATAATTTTGTCTTTGGAATCAAGAAATATTTGAGCTTTATTATGCAGTGAGGCTGAGATTTTCTAAGTGTAAATCACATTTGTACCACAACCCACTACAGCCCCTGGTATAATAGTATCAATATTTTCTTCTCCCTCCTTTTCCCAACCAATGAAATCAGCAAGGTACTGCAAACACGAGCAACTGGCAGAATTAGCAAGACTGAAGTGTGGCCTTTTTGGCTCTTAACAAGTTGCAGGACGATGGGGAATAATTCTGCTGTTGCTGGTTCCTACCTTCCATGTGTACATCTGTCTGTGCAGTTTGTCATCAAGGCTGAAACCTTTTGTATCCTACCTCCATTATTATTTTCTATAAATCATTCTTATTTTTTTCTCCCTGCTTCCTCTCTGCCAACAAACATACTTGCTAACATTGATATTCCTTTTTGATTGAGATGCTGAAATCAGTATTTTGTAAGTGAAATCTGTATTTCATATGTATGAAATCATAAGGTAGCTTTAAATGAAGTAGATGTACCTATCCCTATACTTGTCTGAAAAAGAAAGTCTAAAGAAAGCAATTTTTGCTGTTGACAGGACTTACCAAGACATAACACTTTCTAAAAATGTACTGGGTCTTGCTGGGATGGAAATAATTTTTGTCACAGAAGCTCTCACATGGTGCTCTCTTTTAGATTTCTGACCAAAACTGTATTGCTAACACACCAATATTTTATCTATTGCTGAGCAGTGCTTGTACAGCTTCAAGACCTTTTGTGTTTCACACGCTGCCTCCAAATGAGTAGGCTGGGGATGGGCAAGAATTTGAAAAGGGATACGGCCAGGAAAGCTGACCCAAATTGACCAAATTGAACATTATATGCCATTCCATGCCATATAACATCATGCTTAGCAATAGAACTGCAGAGATAGGCTTTGAAAGGTAAGCTATTGTTTGGAGACTGGCTGGCCATGGCTTGGTTTACTGTTTGGGTTTTTTTTTTTTCCTTCATTTATTAAACTGTTTTTACCTTGATGCATGAGTTTTTCTTGGCTTTGCTGTTTTGATTATCTCCTCCACCCTGTTTGCTTGTGGGTATTTAGTTGTTGGCTGTGGTCAATCAGCCACAAGCAGTTTTTAAAATATGCAAAATATTTACCTAATTTTTATTTTTCCTTTTATTCTGATTCATCTCTGAAGCAGAAAAAACCCCACTATTTCAATGAATCAAAAATAAAATGCAAATTTACTGAAGACATTCATGAAATCCGTTGCTAAAACTAGCATTTTCTTGAATAAATTAATTTGAAAATTAAACAGATTAACACAACCAACATTACGATAATTTTCTGGAAAATAAATATTTTGAAAGATTTACATTTGATCATCACAAACCAAACACATTCATGTCATCAGGTTGTGTGAGACTAACTACTGTACAGCAAGTTTTAAATAGACAACAATTATTTCTTTTCCCTGCCTAAAGATGAAGGGCATGCAACTCTTTTTTTTTTTTTTTTTTTTTTTCCCCAGTATTTTTATATAATTCCAATGTTAAAATAGAAAAGCATTATGTACATCATACTGATTTTCATGTTATCTGGAATAAGAAAATGAGTTTTTCCAAATCTTAAAGCACTTCACCAACAAAAGTGAATGCAGCCTCCAAGAATTTGTGTATATGTGGAAACATTATTATTAATATTCTAATTTTGCACATAGAGTGAAGGGAAGAGATAAATGCATTGTCGCAAAAGAAACATTAGGAACAGCAATAAATATAAACAGAAGGCACTTCAGAGAGTCCAGTGCTTTGCAAATGAGTGCTCAGGAACAGAGCTGAGATAACGCAGAAAAAAAATATATTTAAAAGACTGTGAATAAATAACATCATTTAATTTTAAGGTTTGCTTTTGAAACTTTGTCTATTTATTCATAGTTAAAATAAAAGACAAATTCAAATAGAATAATGTGTAAGATAAATATTCATGAGGAGTAACTTATTTCACAAATTATTTTGGAAACATAAATTATTTCAGAAATTACCTGGGAAACATTTTCAAAATTTGCTTAATTAATTTTTTCAGAAGAGTTAAGTCAAATTGTTTCATATCTTTGCATACAATCACTACCCAGCATGTATGTTACTGTATAAAATCATTATTATCTAACAAGGAACACTCAGAAGACTACCATTATTTTAAGCTGCCTTTCAAACTCTTCTGTGATCTTTTCCACAGTGTCCAGCCCAAGCAATGTTAGCCTTTCTTAAACTGCTGTGTCGACCAGTTGTGGTCAACCACTTTCACAACTGCTACAGCTATAACCACAATATTACTGAAATCAATGAGGGTTAATTTACATAAGCAGTATCAAGCCAACTTAAAGAATTTTACATGTTTAAGCAGGAGATTTAAATTCAGTGTAACTGCTGCTAGCGGTCACTTGTGAAGGCCATCAGCTCAGCGCTGGCACATTCCACAGCAGAGAGGAGGATGGCAGTGTACAGGGCAGATTCCTGCACTAGGGAAACCTTCTCCAGAGTCACCGAGAGAGCCGCCAGCAGCTGCCTGCTGTTGGGAGAGAGGCTGGCAAGGCTTGGGCAGGGCCAGGAGCACCTGCAGGCAGTCCCCACACCTGACAAAGGCAGCCCCTCGGAGTGCTGGTGAGCCTGCCGTGGCACACGGTCAGGGTTGCACCCTGCATGGCAGTTTAGGAGAATAACCTTTGGGAACAGGGCTGTTTTCTTCTGAGAGCTAAATGGAGGCAGCCTCCTGCTGTAACCAAGTGGTGTCCACCCGCCACAACTGAATATCTGTGGCTGAAACCAAGGTAGAAAAGAGAAAACCTCCTTAGGTGGACACCTACATCCAGACTGACCTCTGAAGAACTGAAGGTGCTGCCCAGACCCAGAGTTGCATGGAAATCCAGAACCTGGAAGTCCTTCTAGGGTCCAAAGGCACAGGTGGATGTTATGGGTGCAAGCATGCCCAGCTGGAGGAACTTTTCAAGCAAGTAGCCAAGTAAGAAAAATTTACCTTTTTAAAAAGGTAAAAAAGGAAGGCCTGGGGACCTATGGGCTGGTCAGTCTCACCTCTGTGCCCAGCAAGATCTTGGAGCAGATCCTCCTGGAGACTACGCTAAGACACATGTAAAATAAGGAGGTGATTGTTGACAAACATGGTTTTGCTAAGGGCAAATTTGGCCTCACAAATTTGGTGGCCTTCTATAGCAGGATTACAATATTGATGGATAAGGGAGGAGCAACTGATATAATCTACTTGGACTTGTGCAAAAAGTTTGACACAGTCCCATATGACATCCTTGTTTCTAAACTGGAGAGACATGGATTTGACAGACGGACTACTCAGTGGATAAGGAATTGGCTGAATGGTTGTACTTAAGCAGTTGCGGTCAACAGCTTTATGTCCAAGTAGAGACCAGTGACAAGTGGTATCCCTCAGGGGTCCACACTGGGACCAGTATTATACAGAAGCATAGAATCATACAGTGGTTTGAGTTGGAAGGGACCTTAAAAGTCATCTGGTTCCAAACCCCTGCCATAGGCAGGGACCCCTTGCACTAGACCAGGTTGCCCAAAGCCCCATCCAGCCTGGCCTGGGACACTGCCAGGGATGGGGCACCCACAGCTTCTCTGGGCAACCTGTGCTGGTGTCTGACCACCCTCACAGTGAAGAATTTCTTCCTAATATCTGCAGCTTAAGACCATTATCCCTTGTCCTATCACTGTATGCCCTTGCAAAAAAGTCCCTCCTGCTTTCTTGTAGCCCCCCTTTAGGTACTGGAAGGCTGCTGTAAGGTCTCCACAGAGCCTTCTCTTCTCCAGGCTGAACAGGCCCAACTGTCTCAGCCTGTCTCTATAGGAGAGGTGCTCCAGCACTATAATTATCTTTGTGGCCCTCCTATGAAATTGCTGCAGCAGGTCCATGTCTTTTTTTTGTTGGGGACCCCAGACCTGAAAGCAGTACTCTAGGTGGGATCTCACCAGAGCGGAGTAAAGGGAGAGATTCAGCTCCCTCAACCTGCTGTGAGCTGAATGTCATGCTTCTTTTGATGCAGCCCAGGATATGGTTGGTTTTCTGCGCTACAAGTGCACATTATTGGGTCATGTTGAGCTTCTTATCTACCTCTTACCATGTATTATAGTGTGGTTTAACGTTGCAACTATATCATTTGTTTCAGTATAATAACTATGGAGAGATTGCTAACCAACCTTAGTTGGCCAATTTTATGCCAAGAGGGAAAGAGGCATCTAAAATTTACAGTCACTGAGGAGACTGTACAGTAGCTGAGGAGACCATTGCATAGGTAACTAAGAAACAGACTTGGACTCTCCATATAAGGGGAGTAAATGGAGATTTACATAGTACCACTTATTGAATGAATATGTATTTTTTTTCCGAGAAATGTAGTGCATAAACATATGTGTGGACTATATAATTTTGCTTGAATGAAACATACAACATGCACGTTAAGTGAAGTGATCTCCTGTGCATTCAGCGCTGAAATAAATGCAGACTGATTCTTAATGCTACATTGGTGTTAAGGAGTTTTATTATTTCCTATTTCAGTGACACACTAACAGCCCCCAGATTTTCTCCTCAGGGCTGCTCTCAATCCACTCTCTGCCCAGCCTGTATTTGTACTTGGGATTCCCCCATCCCATGTGCAGGACCTTGCACTTGGCTTTGTTGAACTTCATGAGGTTAGCACGGGACCAAATCTCAAACCTGTCAATGTTAACATCTCCATCAGGGACATGAACAGTGGGATGGGGTGCATCTTCAGCAAGTTTGCAGATGAAACCAAGCTGAGTGGTGTGGTTGATGGGGAAGGACTTATCAGGGAGGGTAGTGACAGGACAAGGGGCAACTATTTTAAATAGAAAGAGGGCAAATTTAGCCGAGATATTAGGAAGAAATTCTTTACTGTGAGAGAGAGTGGTGAGACACTGGAAGAGGCTGCCCAGAGAAGTTGTGGATGCCCCCTCATCCACACTCATCCTCAGACTGAACAACACCTGTTCCCAAAACTGACCGCATTATTCAAGGTGTGGTCTCACCAATGCTGAATACAGATCATTGAGCCCTAGTGATCACAGGACTGGAGCACCTATCCTGTGAACAAAGGCTGAGAGAGTTGGGATTGTTCAGCCTGGATAAGAGAATGCTTTGGTGAGACCTTACTGCGGCCTTTCGATACTTGAAGGGAGCTTGTAAGAAAGGCTGAGAAAGGCTCTTTATCATGGCCCATAATGACAGGATAAAGGGCAACTGTTTTAAACTGATAAAGGGTAAATATCAATTTAATATAAGAAATAATTTCTCTACTGTGAGAGAGGGTGGTGAGACGCTGGACCAGATTTCCCGAAGTTGTGGATGCTCCAGCCCTGAAAGTGTTCAAGGTCAGGTTGGACGGGGCTTTGAGCAACATGATCTAGTGAAAGGTGTCCCTGCTCTTGGCACTGGACCTGGACTAGATGATCTTCAAAAGTCCCATTCAACCCAAATAATTCTGATTCTATGATTGTTTAAGCTCCCCAGGTCTCCTGTGAAGGTTGTCCTTTGTCTTTCTGTGCATTTGTATAGCAGAGATAGTATTGTTTTACAGAAACGTTGTGAAGATAAGTACAATGAAACATCAATGCATCATAAAGATTGCTTATGCATAGCCGACACAAACAAGGTGAAAATATGTACAGAATCAAGCCTTAATTTTGGAAGAAGTATGGTTTCTTTTTGTACAATCCTTTCTTATAAAGTAGGAGAAAGAAATAGTACTGCCTAACAAAATGAAAAGGACATACCATATTTTTTTTCCCTATCACTAGGAGTAGCTTCTTGTTTAAGGTAGATCATCTAACCATATTAAAGATAGAAAAGAGATGGCAGAATAACTTCATTTTCATACCATAGGGTAAAAAATTTCAACATATGTACTTTTTTGCTGCAGTAAAAAAGAAAATCTGACCTTCTAATGATTTTTTCCTTCATTGTCAGAGCTTGAAACTGTGTGCACAAGGTACTTCTTTAGTAATTGTGTTTGATCACAGCTAAAATACCAGCCAAGCACTATTTTGTTAGTGCAGAATGTAGCCGAAGAATTGAAGGACAGTAATGGAAGAACTAGGTGTTCTGTAAGTATTCCAGTTATAATTAATTCTAGTATAGATTGCTGTATAATTTGGAAAATGATATATTTTTCTCAGTTATTTGAAAGTTATTTGAAATATTATGGTTATTTAGAGGTGAACAGACAAAGAAGTCCTCAGATTACGAGCAAATTGGTGGCTCTGATCGCTGTTTATAGAATGTCATCAGTGAAAATTACAAACAACTCTTTTAGGAGTGTCTACAATTCACAAGGTACAATGATCATATTCTTATGAGTTCTGTAAAGTTTAAAGACTATGTGGTACATGCTAAATACCCAAAAGTGTCTTGATGGTCTTGCTAGTGCTAGTCTAGATATGTGACACTTTAGAAAGAATGTACATGTCACAACAGTACTGCCTGGCAATCAAGAAGTAACCAAGTTATTTCAGGCATGGATACCTAATTGACAATGGCATTAAATGTCATCCAGAATAAATGAGCTTATACTGAGAGATGTATATCTGAGATTAGATTCTACCTGCAGCTAACAGAGGTCGTTCAGGTCTAGTTTGCACTGGTTTACATAGCACTACATTACTGTAATTGTTGTGCAGATAAATACTAAATGGGAAACTAATCAACTACAATGTGTTACTTGTGTTTCCTCAATGAAGTATGCTTCAGTCTATGAGCAAGATCTTGACCATAAAGAAGTGAGTTGAGAGGTAGAGCAGGTAATATTTCAAGGGCTATCACAGCAACGTGTGGGAAGAACAACAGGGGCATAATGTCTTAGGTAGAATCACAGCGAGCAATATTCCTACGTAGATTGAAAAACTTACTGGAAAAGTCCTCTTTTCCTACTCCTTAAATCTGTCTGGCATACAATGAACCTGTACCAAACTCCAAAGTGTGTTCTGCTTGACTTCTGAGTATTTAGCTGCTGCCTTGGCAGTGAATCACATCAGTTCCTGAAGAAAGCTTTCTTCCTTTGTTTTTTGAAAGTGAGGTGTGGAAACATGCAGAACTATCATTCAATTAAATCTCAAAGCCTAGATTTTATTAAAAAGAAATCATGAGGAAAATAAAGCAAGACCTTTGATGTACATAAGTGCAAGGTTCTGACACCAGGAGAAAGGAATACACACACCCCACACCCCACCCCCCCAATTAAATTAGATTTACACAAAAGCCAATATTCAATAATAATTAATAGAACCAACACACAAATACAAAAGGACATAAGACATTATCATATATAAAATAACATGATGAATGACAACCCTCAAGCGGTAACAGCGTGTACAGAATCAGCTACTAATTGTGAATGGATAGATCCTAATTACAGAGGTTTCTGGTTCATTTTCAGTTACAATGTTTATCTCTAGTGTAACAGCTAGGCACATTTGTAACATTCCCCAGATATTTTTGTCACTGTATTTTTTAATTTTTATGTTAACTATATATTACATTTTAATATTCTAATGCCTTTATCTGTGAGTCAGCCATCTTATATCTTAAAATATACATCAGACAAACCTCAAATTCTTGGAGTTGCAGAGAAAGCAAAGTACTGTTCTTTTACAGAGCCTGCTTTCAATGAAGTAATGGAAATTCTAAAAGTGAGTAGGCTTAGGCAGGCACATACAATAGAAAGCACCACCATGAATGATGGTGACATAGTCTCCCAAGCAAGCATTCTCTACGCATGTGTGATATACTATAGATTTTCCTTTCCATGTTCTTTCCAATTCCATTCTTATGTCTTTTGAGGGGATTTTGGGTTTGTAGGTGTTGTTTGGTGTTTTTTTTTTTTTTAATATTTTTTTTTAATTTTAATTAATTTCCAGCAGAATTTTCATCTTTTCTAGTAGAATAATAATTCAGGGAATTGAAGAAAAAAAAATATGGCTTGGACCATTTTTTGATTTTGCTTCAGTGTTAACCCCTAAATTTTACCACATTTAGCATACTTCATTCTAGCAGTTGGTTCAGTATTACCTATTAAACTTGTTTACACACATTACTTCCTAGCACTAACCAAAGAACACACACGCCCCCAAACAAACCAAGACCCTAAAACATTCACTCATTATTAAAACAAAATACGGTGATTAATGCTTTCTAGATGCTTTTCCTGCATTTTTGTAAGACCATCAGGTAAATCCATTAATCTTCACATGGTCTTACATTTCCAAATTTTGTCTATTTAGGTTTTGAATTTCTTGAAAAGCAGCCTCTTTTACCACCAACTTAGCCTTCACAAAAAAAAAAAAAAAAAAAAAAGTAATTTTATAAACTTGGAATTGTTGTCAGTGTATTTACTCCCACTTTGTATGCTTCTATGTACAGCAGAACAGATTGGATGATGAAGAATGTTAGTTACAAGAATCGCAAGCATTGTAAAGGCAAGAAGGTAGTCAAGAACAGTCAACATGGATAAGGAAAAAACCCATCATATTTGACTGTCTTAAGGTATTCTGTGATGGTGTTGGTGATGTAGTCAGCATTCCTTGTGTTTTTTCAAGATTTGGCTAGTTAAAGCCTTGGCTTAACTAAGTAAGTTTTGGTCACAGCTGTGCCTTAAACAGACAGTTGGTCTAGTTGAATGGAAAGGATCTTTGGAGGTCTTAATGTCTATGATTCTGTGCCTATTAATATTGATTTATTTTGATAGCTAAAATTGATACTTCTCATATATTTGATAATATATAATTTTTAGGCAGATAACTTCTGGTCAGCTTTCTGCAAATTGTTCAGGTACTACTGTAACACAGGTACTGAACTGATTTATTATTATTTTATTTTTATCTTCTATACCTTAATAGTTTCTGCAAGCAAATTAATGACTGAATCCAGCTGCAATGATTCAGTTTCTTATTAATCTTAGCTTAATTTCAGTCAATTCCACAGGAAAAAAAAAAAAAAGTTATTTTCATCCACAAAATAATTCTAACTTCTTTATTTAAAAAATCTGTTGGAGATTATGAATTCCAAGTGTTCTTAAATGTTGTAAATTCTACTTCCTAACATAGCATTGTCTCTTTTAGGTATTAATTTGGCATGCAGGACTATCACATCATGATTCTTCACTGGTATTCTATCTATCAGAGTGAACTTGTGCTGCTCGTAGTTGTTGGTATTATAACCTGCTTGGCCTCTTGAGAGAGTCACTGATTCATTTTCTTTTCCCAGCCTGTTTTCAGATTGTCAGTATTGTTTCTTAATCTAGTTCATATGGACAGTGAAAGTCTCTGTGGTTTAGATTACTTGCACAAAGATATGTGCAGCCAGCCACATAGGAATCCAAGGAAAATTATCTGTTCAGAGCTATAAATCCTCACATGTAACCTGGTATAATGGAGACACTGAAACAACCTTTATCTACCTTATTACTTTATAGCTATTGACACTGGTGTTCCTTTTGTCTTTCCATATCTAAAACAGTGATCCCGTTATCTAAGAAAGACAATTTAAAAATGCTTTTTCACCACAAACCAGTAAGTCAAATCACCTATGGTATTTGATGAGAAAAATTAAAACTTTCTGCAATATAAATGTGTGCAATATAAGTGACAGAAACTTTTGACCAGGGAATTCATAGGACCCTTGTTACCCCTGGTAGTACTTAACTATTGATTTACTTCAGCTACCTCATTATGTACCTATAGGCAATCAATTAAAGGAGAAGGAAAAGACAAGACTTAAATATCAAGTCTTGAATCGGAAATATGATTGATATTCTAATGCAATGAATAATATAGTTGCATGCTGACAGAACTAAAATAACTAATTTGTCTGATAAGCAAATTAGAAAGAATAGAATCTCATAACCAAACACCACATTACAATGCTTATACAGAGTTAACCTTAGCAGTGTATTTCCTTACTCTTTAGCCTGGAAATTTTAACGTTTCCATTATACTGGGACTCAATAGGAATACAAGGCATGGGTTTCTTTTCTTTTTTGATTTAATAGTTATTTAGGGGACAGCTATTTGGTTGTTAACTCTTCCACGCACTACTTGACCTCATTCTGGCACAAACTGATGATAAAGTGCTATAAAAGCTATCCCTCTGGGGAAAAAAAAAAAAAAAAAAAGTAATTTGTACATCAGCTGCACTAAATGTCTGATTATTGAGAATGATACTCTTTGTGGAAGATCATCGCTGTTAACAGCAGGGACACCAAGAGATAATTCAAAGATATTAAGCCTATATTGAGTCCATCAGCATCCCTGAAATTTAATAAACTCCCAAATCCAAAGAAATCCTGTAATACTTGCTGTAACTACTCTTTAACATTGTGGATATATAATAAATAGCTCTTTACTTATGAAAGTAACAATAGGAGGTAATGCAGTTCATCAGATTTTGTAGATTTCTGTTCTCAAATGTTAAAAAAAACCAACAAAGCATCTCTCAATCAGGTCAATATTTGATAACACTAGCAATTATCCTACTTTATTCTCTAGAAGCAGGCCAGCTAAACCCCATCTGTCCATCTTTGGATTGACATTGTGCTCATCCGGTATAATTATAATTGTAACTTAAGAACAGATTACTCAAATCACTAGCCACATGTTGAAGTAGAGGTACGCACCTTTTGCATTGCGTGCTGAAAGCTCTGGATCTTTCTCCCCTTTAGCTAGTTGGGAAAATGCAATATGTATAATTGCCAAAACTGAAAGAAAATAAGCTTTTGTGATGCTATTATCAGCTTTTCTCACAGCACTGCAGGATCACATATGCCATTGGTTTTTGTACAATATGTTATGCTATAAAGTTATATCCTATCATGCAATAATATAATTCTGTGAAAGTAAAGTCATTAATGTCACTGTGAAAGTTGGGAAATCAGTAGTTCATGTTAGGAATTGTCAGCGTAAAATTAGTAGTTTACTGTGTGTATTTTTCTCCGTATCTATTTATTACATTATACATTAGTTCTACCATAAAGTAACACAAAAACCCTTATCTGATCCTACAGGAACTATATGCTTCTGTATTTAATTTTAAATGTTTACTTGATTTTCAGGTGGATTTAGAAAACACTTCTGAAGAGCAACTGTTTTTCTGTATAAAATGTTTCACAATGATTTCATCAGGCTCCGGGGCAGTGCAAATACACCTGTCCCTCAAAATCAGGGGCTCATTTGTGCCATCATGAAAATGAATTTCGAGCTGATGCTGAATGTGTAGTATAAGATTTGTCCTGAATACAGGCTCTTTTTTATTTAAACATTGCTAAACATACATCAGGTAATGGAAGGTTGAGCCTTGTCTGATTGGAAAGCTAAATGTTCAAGTGGGAAAACACTTTGAATTTTTGCTTGTTTAGTCATCCTTTTTTATTTGCTTAATAACCTATTTAATATTGAACCTTGGCTGTTTAAAAATGATGAGTTCACTTTCTTTTATTTTGAAAGGACAGCAGTGTCAGCATCATTTCCTGGACAGGAATAAAAATGCTCAAATTTCAGGAAAAAGGATCAGATCTTGTTGGGATGCGCACTGTCTGGTGTGCTGAACTGTACTGTGTGAAGGGGGTGAGGTGCTGGCAGAGGGGCCGCAGGGCAGCCTCCATGAGGAGAGGCTGGGGCTGCCTCATGCTGGCTCCGACTGGTTCCAGCCAGCTCCACTGGACCTGCCACAGGGCACAGCTAAGCCCCTTAGCCGAGCTGGTGGCACTCCTGGGAAAACTTGTATAAAACACAGAGAATAGTGAGGAGTGAGGAAAATCAGCATGTGAAACAGCCCTGTGAACAAAAAAATCTGAGATTAAAGAAAGGGAGGAGGTGCTCTCAGTACTGGAGCAGATATTCCCCTGAAGCCTATGGAAAGAACTATACTGGAGCAAGATGGCCACACTGTAGACCATGGAAAACTCCACGCTATAGCAGGTGAATATTTCCTGAAGGGACTGCAGTTGGGTGGAGACCCTGCACTGGAGCAGCAGACAGGCACTGTTATGGACGGAGCATGAATCCCATTCCCCTTCCCCCTTTGTGCCAGTTACAGTGGTGAGGAAGAAGTTGGGAATGAAGGAGTGCAGTTGAGCCTGGGAAGAAGGGGTGTGGTGAGGGAAAGTTAGTGTTTTAATTTTGTCTTTGTTCCCCACTATCGTACTTTATTTTCTTTGGCAATAAATTAAAATAATTTTCCCCAAGCCAAGTCTGTTTTACTTGTGACATTAACTGGTAAGTGACCTCTGTGTCTTTGTCTTGACCCACAAGATTTTTCATTTTATTTTCTCCCCCCAGACTATTGAGAAGGGGGATTGAGAGAGCAGCTGGATGGGCACCTAGCAGCCTGCCAAGATCAGCCCACCACAGAAACTATGATTCAAGATGGACTAAAAAAAGATAAAATATCATGGGTTTGTGTTTTTGTTTAAGATACTGAACATTAATGTAAGCCTATTTTAAAGTAAAATCTCTAAAATATTGGCTACAAGAGTGCCGGAACATTTTCTTACCTATTAAAGATCAGTACACCTTTATTATTTTCACACTATAGGCAAAGAATGAAATGAATATGTAATTTAATTCCCTGTTTTCTAATTTTTATTCCACCTTAGTAGTACCATGTTAGTAGCAGTGTATACTTAGTGAAGATACTGTCTTTTTTATGTAGAAGTAGCTGATAGATATTTTTCATGTTCTTTGCTTTTTACCCTCATGCTCAGGTTAAAAGTAACTATTCACAAAAGAGGTTTGTGTTGTACCTTGTAAACTTTATCTGAAATACAAATATTTTATGTAAAATGTGAAATTTTATTCTATGTGAATCTCAACTTCAACCAGCATCTAATTAAATTGCTCGTTTCATTGTAGAAACAAAGGAAATAGTGAAGAGGAGAAAAAATACCCACTTTAAAAATAATTAATTCTGTAGTCATTAGAGTAAAAAGAGATTAATATTAATTGTACAGGTTATTAAAATCTTATTTGTCTTTTTTTTGGGCTTTCCCATATACTAAGAAATCTTGTTCTTCTATGAAGTTGAGAAGACCAGTATGTCAGAAGTTCCATTATTATCTTCAGGTACAATAATGTTCTGATTTGTTGATAACGATTTATGACAGTTGTGTGTTATATCAAAGAGATTCCTATGCCATCAGAAATACATCTAATATGCATATTTAAAGGAAGGAAAAATTAGAGGTATTTAGATTTTGGTTTGAAGTTCACCGTTTCTAAGCATTAATCAACATTTACTAAGCACAGTTTGATGAGTACTGGCTTTTACAACAAAAATTCATGACTGCTCACACCAGGGCTTTGATTCTGAAGAATA
>JAVJGJ010000001.1:29040959-29056799 GCA_035590215.1 Microhierax caerulescens
GATTCTGAAGAATACCTCCATCTGCAGATGTATTTGTGTGATTTGCCCTTGCCCCACACCACCCCAGCTTTATGCTTTGGAGTGTAAATCTGATCCTATTGCTGATGTAATGACATCCCAAGATCTCATTTTTCATCTATAAGTAACAACTGTAATGTTTTTAATTTGACTGAACAAAGTACAATTTATTTCCATGCAACTGGATCACAATGACTTTATAATTGATTTGCATAAGCCATAGATATAGCTGTACCAGAGATATACTAACTACCTGAAATTTCATTGTGAGAGCCCTATATTTCTCTTACCTACATTTTTTTTTTAGGATTTAGGCTGGCTGCAGGAGAACTAATCTGCAAAGAATGGAGCAGGAAGAAGCAGTCTCACAAGCCCAGTGTAGTTGTGTTTGTCTCTCTCTTCCACCATTAGCCAGAAGACTGCTTCTTTCGCAAACTGGAGGCTTTCCCTTTCAGAAACCACACATTTTTTTTTTTTATGTACCTCCTCACCATGCTATAAAAATTGGGAAAATCTTTGAAGCTTTGGAAAAAGACCCTCTTTTAACAAAAAAACTCTGAATCTTGAGTTTAAGCTATAATCTTAAAATATAAAAAAGCATGGGGAAAAAGCTTACTGTTGGGGCTTATGTATGCTGTTTTGAGCGAAACAGCTGGAACTAGGTTAGTAGGCTAGTCTAGGCTTTAAATCTATGGGCAGAAGGGAGCACTAGCTTGAATGCGGTGTTGAGTTATTTGGGAAACAGTGAAATCGCTAATGAAAAATCTGATAGGACAGATACGCTATAAATTTGAAGGCAAAGTGCTATTATGACGTTTTTCTTGAGAATGGAAAAAAAAGATAATTTAGAAGGAAGAAGAAGAAACCTGGAAAGAAGACTGAGGAAAGACAAGAACTGAAGATTATAAGAGCTTTTTTTGGGAAAAGTTATAAGTGAGATAGTTTAATAAAATCCATAGTGAAGCCAGGAGCATTAAAGGAATAGGAACAAACAAGAAAATGGAACATATTTGTGAAAGTATTACTTTTGTAAGCATAATACGATGGTCTCGGTAGAGTGTTAGTTACAGGTGACAAATTAGAAAGAAGAAATAGGTTCACAAGTTTATTCAGGTTAGGCATTCTGTAACTGAGAGAATCTGAGCTTTGAGTGAATATTTGAAGTCCAAACTCTGTCATTTACCGAATTTCTAATCCATATAACATTACTGATGGCAAATCTGATTTATCAAAAGTGAGAATTTGACCCAAGAGAGTTCTTAAGCATATTGTATATAAAAAAAGTGTGGGGGTAAAACAATGTATAAAGCTAAATGCTTATTTGATATTAAATCATGATAACTTTTTTCCTCAACACTATTTTAGGTTTGTGGGACCTTTTTTCTATTCATTGATCAAAATGATGGCACATTAAAAAATAAAATTTAACTGATTATTCTAATACAATCCATGAATATGAACTTTCTGTTAATATAGCCAGGACATCTCAGTACTCCTTTACTGTACTTTTTGTTTTGGTTTTGCTTTATGTATTTTCATCTTCACAACTTTATTTTACAGACATTAGACACTGTATAATTTTGTCCAGGTCTTAGATGTTGCTTCACACCCTCTGGGAGTAAGTTTTCTGATTAAAAGAAATAGGAAGGAGAAGAAAATATTCTTTTTCAAATTGTGAAGATGATGTAGATATTGTTGCTTTAGAAACATGGAAGTAAATCTTTTAGAAACACACAATCCCTGTAAAAATTCTATCTCTCTTGCATTGTGAGAAACTGTGAACATGTGATTACTTGTTCTATATTAAAGAAATGCCATATAAATTTATTATTGTACAAATTGTATTGTATGAGATCAATGTGTCTTAATTTTATACAGTTTTAACAGTTAAACTGGATATTTTAATGTCATTAATATATTTTTTAAAATTATATTCAAATTATGAAATTAACATTCTAGTCCATCAGGTTTATTAACTAAAATTTTATCAGAACTTGAAATTTGGGATGCAGAATGAAATTATGCGTGATGGGAAGCAGTAGCCAGGCAATTCAGTGTTTTGTGTTTACACTGTGGTCCTTACGGGCTCCTCTAGGCCTTTTCTCTAAGTGCGTACATAGCTTCATTTCCTTCAGCTAGGACATCTAGACATGCACTATAGCATATACTTTGGAAAAGATCTTGGCTGCAAGACAAAAGGAATCTATAGTGGGTTCTGAGAGCTCTGTGGTCTGAATGTCAAAATCCACAGAGTACAGAGAATCACCTCTGAAACACAGTTCTTGTCTTGATTTTTATTTGCTCCTTGAAAAGTATCACTAACTGTTTTATCTGTCCTAAACAATCAGAATGTTTTTATCTATCTTGTAAAGCTCTGTCCACTTCTCCTGTACTATTTTTATGTTATCTAACTATATATATACACCTTCTGCTTCCTGCAGAAGGATGTCTTTGCACTACCATGGCTGAATGTGGTATGCTCTTTGATGAGTTGCATTTCTAATACAAGTATGTACCCCGAAGGAAGCAATGTCTGTTTGTCCTTGTTCTATCTCTCTGATTAAAATGAAGGTAAAGAATTGCCTCTGAATTTAGTAAAGGAGGCATGAATACACATCCTCTCATTGCTGGTATCTTTAACCAGTATGACTGAAGGAAAATCATGAAGGAAAAGAAAACTTAAGCAGAAATCTTACTGAAGAGTTACACAGTGTGTGCTTTCTGCAGAGACAGTTTATTGATAACACTGTGATATGAGATAAAATAAAAATGAAAGATACTACAAAACTGCATCACAGTAGACTGATAATCAATAACAATATAAATTAAAATGTAACAGGCCTGTGATAGAGTTTACCATGTTGTTGATCTTACATTTTTATAGTGTAGATTCAGATCTACTTGTATGTTTGACACATAGCAGATGGAAGCTTTTAGAAATCAACAAATACTGCACAGGGAAAAACTGGCTAGACATCACTGAGTTAATTTTCCTCCATTTTTAGGCAATCAGGCAGTAGTTTGTTAATTCAGAATGGGTTAGAGATGCATGCTTTCTCTTCCACCACACACTATTGCATATTTCTTAATATCACTATGGAAAACATAAGACCTATAGAAAAGAAATCTTGAAGTCACACCTATAATGTGATCCATGAGGAGAGCAGAAAAGATAAGGTCATTATCAAAATCTCAGTTCACCTGTATAAAATCCTAAGAACCACATACTCTGAGGACCTGACCCTGAAGTCTAGTTCTATCTTGTGTCTAATATTTATTTTTTTAACTGTTCCTCATTTTTTGTGAAACACCCAAGAGTCTGGAACACTACACTTGAGTGACTGGACTTCAGTGGACTTCACTGGACTTCAGTGTCCAGTCATTTCCAACATTAGATTGTTTTAACCCATTACATAAAATCAGGTCTGTAAAAGGTTTGCTTGGGTCTTCACTGCATTCAGGTGTTCTCCTCCATCACCTTGAGCCAGTCTTAAAAGCTTCCTAAGTATTGCTAGCCACTGAAATACACTATCATGGCTCTTACAATATTAATTTTCAAACCTGCCCATGCAAATTCTGTGGACACTGCTGCTGTTACTTTGTTAAATTCCAGATATGTTGAATAGTAAAGAAATGGATACGTTATATGGTAAGTTTTGTTACGGACTTCATCAAAGCTATACTGGGCTTGCAGAAAAGAGCAACAAACTTCATTATTAATCCCCCGATGCCCTAATGTACAAACTCTAGCCCTGGCTCTTATCAGAGCCCAGCCTACATGTGACTATCTGGCCTCAGCTCTAATTCCAATAAATCCAAATGTTTTTTAAAAAAATGTAAACAGATTTCTCCAATCCTCAATGTTATTCTTTTACATAATTAGAGACAATTGTTAAAAAGCAACTAAATCTTAAAGCATCGCTACCTTCTGGTACCAACCTTAACTGTAGCTCTTTTCAGGCCTTGGTAAACCTAAAGAAAGGTTAAATTGAAGCCTATTTTAACCATTCTCACAAGTACAAAAATCCTGAACCTTTTTCATCCTCTTTTGTATTTTAGGTATGCAATGCTATCATAACACAGGATTCATCCTAACGTCTTAGCCTTATCTATTCATAAGTTGTAAAACAATTGGTATTTAATTTTTCTTCTTCCTTCATCTGAAACTAGGCATAATGCTAGAGACTGTAAGTGGTACGTTAAACTGAACGTTCTTCTCTATCTTCTTCTTCAGTGCCATACATGCTATTTACTGGACTTCCTTCTGCACTTTTTATCAACGTTATTTACCTGCTGATCCAAGGAAGAGTGTATTGTAAATCTCTGCAGCCTCATTTCTACTGAATAACTGAGAAGAAGAATCCTGATCTTTGGATAAGAAAAAGAAAATTGGTCTTCATTGCTGCACACCGCTTGGTGTCTGTTTTATCTGAGACATACCCTCCACATCCCCAACTTCCTCCTAATTTTTCCTGCTTCCTAAAAAGAACTCCACACTTATGTTTTCCTTTTCTCTCTCTTAATGAACATCACCTCCAACTCATATTTCTTGCCTCCTCTCATTCCTCTACTTTAATTTGGTCCAATTCCATACCTACAACCTGAAACAGAGTTGCTAGATAACCAAGTTGGTTTTGTAAGGACTAGGAGCTTCTGCCATCACATTACTGAATGACTCTAACTGTCCACTTATAACTTTCTACATTATTACTTTGTATAATTTTATGAAAAAGCTTACTCATGCGATTGTCCTGGTTTTGGCTGGGATGGAGTTAATATTCATCTTAGTAGCTGGTGCAGTGCTGTGGTTTGGCTCTGATGTGAGAACGATGCTGACAGCACACTGATGGGTTTAGTTGTTGCTGGGTGATGTTTATACGAAATCAAGGACTTCTTGGTTTCTCGGGGCCTGCCAGAGGGGGGGGGTGAAGGGGCACGGGAAACTGGGAGGGGACACAGACAGGATAGGTGACCCAAGCTAGCCAAAGGGATATTCCATACCATGGGACATCATGCTTGGTATATAAACTTAGGGTGGGTTAGCTGGGAGTCTGAGGATTGTTGCTTGGGGACTGGCTGGGCATCGGTCAGTGGGTAGTAAGCAGCTGTACTGTGCACTTATTTTCCTTTCTCCTTTTCCCTTTGAATCTCATCCTTTCCCCCGCTTTTCCATTATAATTGTGTTGTTGTTGTTATTATTATTTCCTTTTTATTCTGTTTAAATTATTAAATTGTCCTTATCTCAACCCTCAAGTTTTACATTCCTTTCAGATTCTCCTCCCCAGCCCCCTGGGTGAGGGGGAATAAGCGAGCAGCTGTGTGGTGCTTGGCTGCCAGCTGGGGTTAAACCATGACAGTGATGCATAATATCTTACATTTGTGGAAGGCATCTGCTTCCATTTAGTCATTCTGGGTCTATTATTTTCTAAAATCAGTTTTCCACTGTCCTCAAAAACACTACCAGGATCCATGCAAACTCAAAGAAATTCCTGCAATATTTATCCAAGTTTAATTTAACACAACTTTAATAGTCTTAAGTTTAAATATGCTTCCTAGACTAGTCATGTTGTATCCACTCTGGCACAACAGAAGTAGACACTCCAACTACCTGACATCGTTATTTTAGGATGCGATTAAGATGTTTACACTAATACAGGTATTCTGCACCATCACAGTTCAGGAAATGTTTCCACAGTCTGTTTTGCTGCCTGAGATTCCAAGGAAAATAATCTTTAGTTGATCAATTGTAACAGCAGGTTGCATCTTCAAACTTTCCTGTTAGGAAAAAGATACCTCTCCCTCTACTGAAAAGCAAATCTCCTCCAGGTCACAAATGTAAAGAAAGAATATTTTTTCTGGTATGGGGTCTAGTTCAGGATGAAGGATCTATGAACCATTTTCAACATGTGAATGATTGTACTTCATAGAGATGTTAGAAGCCCCAGAACTGCAAACTGACTTACAATGAAAGTCAAAGGAAGCAGACCTTAGAATTCAGCATAAACACAACCTAAACCAAGGTCTTTGTCACTAAGAGTCTAGGTAAGAACTGTTCTGTTCAGTAGAAAGGATGCACTTGCAATTCATATAGGCTTTATTTTCCAATCTACCTTAAATACTTTCTGGTTTTACTACGCTGATGTTGACAGATTTGGAGTTGTTTAGTTTGGAAGCACTGTACAAAACTGCTGTGGAATATTTTTTGGAGAGTTTCCAAGAGAGTTTCCTCTCTCATTGAATTTCCAAAGCTTTTGAGGGTCACTTGAAAGAACAACAGATGAAAGTAGAGGTAGTGAACACTGACAGACACGTCATGGGTTGGACCCTACTTAAAAGCACTATTCAGATAAGTAAGACCTCGCCTACATCTGCATAGCTCTAACTCATAATTACCAGTTACATTCTGGTATGCACTGGGAAAACAAACAAAGCACAGAAAACTGTTATGAGGATGTCTTACAACAAAGCTCTGGACTATATCTGCTCTGTTCTAATGGTTTAGGTATTGACAGAAAACAAAGTTCAGACAAATGGTTAACTTTGGGTTAATTCTTGTAGCACATTTGAGGTGGAGAGCAGAAAGTGTTAATGATCCAGGCAGCAGCCACTAATTGGTTATAACTGTGGAGAAATCAAAGAAATTGGCCTGGGGAAACCTGAGAAACAAGGCCATTGGTGGCTTATCCCAACCATCTAAGTTAGAAAGCAATGAACAGTGAAAAAGTAGCTCCTTGTGGGGTGCATCCTATGCATGGATTTCTGACACAATATAGAAGTGGAATTGTGTGTAGAGACTGGGCCACCAGCCAAGATCCAGACATGTCAAGTGGTCCATCTAAACTGGACCAGTGGCATGGGGATAGGAATCTATGGTGTGGATATGAAGTGTGTGAGTGTTGTTGAAATTGCAGAATAGAAGCTATAGCATAAAAACCTTAGAATAAAAATTACTATCCATCTGCTTTTCACATCCTATCTAATACCTAAATTTTATGCCTCACTATACCTGTCACACTTCATAATGGAATTTTATGTCAGTCAGTAGTGGGAGCAATGAGCAACACCTTTAAATTCCCCCATGACACCCTCATGACCAGAAACCAATATTCCTCATAAAAAGCAGAAATTTGAGCCCTAACACTGAATAAATAACCTTCAAAGTCATGAGTCAAAGCATACCACTGGACCTGTAACAATGTATTAATAAATGAAGCATGCAGTATAGAACTTAAAATTTCACTGGGGATTATACTGTACTTCTGTGTAAGCTATTTCTGGATCTTTGCTGAAATTAGGGGAAAAAAAAAAAAAGAATATTTATGTTCCAACATAGGGGAACATTGGTAGGTAACACCTAAACATAATAGAACTTGCAGCAAATTGTTCAAATATTCAGCTAAACTGAGACAGAAAAAAATACAGGTAAAGAAGAGGTAACGTGAGAAAATATATTTCCAGTGTAATAAACAGAATAAATTTAGTGAGTTTCAAAACTGTTGTTCTCAAAGAGAACAATAGGTATGTTTAACATACTAGCAAAGAAATTCCGACCTCCTTACCCTGGCATTCTTCACACTTAAAAATAAAGAAGCTTTGACAAGCCTTCCTTGTCCCACATTTGCATGGCACTTTCTTATAGAAATTAAATTACACACTAGCTTGAAGTAAATTCATGCAGTTAATACATTTATCTTTAAAGCACCAGATGGTCAATTTAGTATTTAAAGTACAGTTTTAAAATTTAAATCTTAAATGAATTTCAGTCTCAACTATTTGTGGTTTTATGCCTTATAAATATTATTTTAGATGCAAAATAAGTGATATTTAAGTTCACTGTATATATTTGAAAACACCCTCCCCAAAATTGTATATTGTATTCTATCTTTCATGTTTCTTTCTTCTCTCCCTCTTGTAAATTTTTAGAGCATTTAAACACTGTGCCTTGCAATCAATTTTTAGCAGCAGTTTTATTGCATTCAGATTGCATCATTATTTATTAGCTACAAGACAGTATGTCAGTCTTCCACCTTTCCATTTTCTTGGGTTTTTTTCTTTTTTAGAAGAAAGAACAATGGAGAAGTGTTTTTCTCTCAGTATCATTATGTTTTTACCTTCTTTCTTATTAACCTGGTTGAAATTGGTTTATCCCAAGAATGTTTCTGAAAAAAAAATGTATATATTTAATAAGCAGGTTTCAGTACGTACAAGCAGACAAGCTTAACCAGAATAGCGGGTGTTGTATGAGAACTGGGTAAGTAATTTGACAGGAATAAGAGCTTATTTAAGCACTATGATTTTAAGAGGACACTAAACTTCACAGAATAAAAGCTCTTTAAAATATACTATTAAGATCACAATCTTGCTACGTAATTTTGGTTTTTTTTGTTTAATTACCTTCCAAGTCTTGACCTTGATTGTTTTCTTTGGGCTGCATTCCAAGAGACTCTGACTGAATCGAGTTTTCCTTGTTCTGGCAGCCAAATGAATGGACATGGAGAGGGAAGAGAATTCTGTTCCAAATGGATGTGATTTTTCTCTAAGAGAAAAATGAGGAGCTCAAAAGCATCAGAAAGGTAGAACATAAAGCTAATTTTTTTTTGTTCTTTGCAAAGAAAAGGGAATAGATTAGAAATGCATTTAAAATAAATGTGTCTGCTTCTGTCTCTGCCTTAGTCCTTCAAAATACCCTGCTGCAGAGATCATACATGTCCTTTTTGAATCTCTAAGCATCTTCTTTTCCCTGAACTTTTAGTAGTTTATCACAGCTGCAGACCCTCAGGATAAGCAAGGGAACATGAAGTTCCTTCTGGATCTCATGGGTGCATCTGAGAGACTCCATTATTATCCAGAAGGGGCTGCCCCTTAGCGTGACTGCTTGGCACTGCTTCTGCAGTATTCCTAGGGTAGACATTCTTAGCAAAAATCTCCAGAGGTTGAAGAATTCAGGAAGTCTGTCTTTTCAAAAAAACCTCCCCTATATAAAAGAAGACATACCAATTAACAAACAATAGGACATTCAATGTTTATAGATTGTAAACTATGTAAAGGAAGCCAAATGGTACAAAAGTGTGACTTCTTGTCAGCCTCCCCTCAAAGGAAGACTACTAAAGGGAGTGTATTAGAGATCATACTAAAACAAGCTTGAAGAAATAAAATTGAAAACAGAAAACTTTTATTAAACTAATGTAATGAAACAAGTGCTTTGAAAGAATATATATATTAATTATTTCCTTGTAAGGCAAACAAAATGCAACGCAGTCGTCCGAAGTATCATTGACTCTGGATTCACTCTGCTGTTTTAGAGCAATTATATTTTGAGGAATAAGACATTGTTTACCCTTCTTTTTGTGCAATTTGTTTTCTTTATTCTGGCTGTTAAAATGCTAGTTGGTTTTGTTTGTTATTTTTGTAGTGAGGATTTTTGGTCTACTGAAGCAACAATTTATACCTGACATTCAGTCCTTGCTCCCTGAATTTCTCTCTGCACCAGATTCCAAATTAAGTTTCTTCCTGGAAACACTCCATGTTTTTATGATTGTCAAATATAGCTGCAACAACAGGGTTCCAATTTCAGAAAGTCACCATAAAATTCAACTTTCTCATTCGGTCTCTTATGTTCCTAAATACACGCTATTAAAAATGTGGGTGTTCAGGTCTCCATATATTCTTATGAAATCAAATAACTGGCTATGCAGTTCAATATAGTAGGAAGAGTAATATGTTAGTAAATGCCAGTACTTGGTAAGATTCATTGCGTTATACTGTTCACCATTTGCTCAGTAGCAATGTTTTCTTCTGTATTTGTTATGTGTGCAGACAGTGTAGGCACAGTAAATGATCTGCAAAATATAGATTTTCTTTTGTCTTGATTGGTTGCAAGACTGGAAGATTCCTTTAAAAGAAACTTCCACTAGTGTGCTTGTCAAAGCTGTGTAAAAAACAAGACAAAGTGGAGAGAGAAATAAAACCCTGAGGGACAAAGTGAAACTGAAAACGGATGTATGAGAAAAGAAAATTATACTTTAAAGCATTACACATTAGATGAAAATAGAAAAAGAAAACACTCAAAGACTGAAAGCTAGAAAATTGAGTGAAAGGCAAAAAAGTATTCCTTTTATTAAGACAGAAACATAAGGTGATGTATGGATCTACGTAAGGTTTATAGATGTAAAATCAGGCTTGAAGCTGGATCACTGCAGCCATTTCTCTGAACATGTACGCAGCTCTGAAGTTTGGTGTGATTCTGGGCAGACCTAAAGGCAGAAAAGTGCATTTGCCTGAAGAACTAGTGAACAAAAGTCCAGTAGTCCAACTAAAACAAAAGGTTTAAAATGTACAGTTTTTCTGCCCCAGAATGAAATTGCAGTCTTTCTGTCTGCAAATTCCCTTGGAATGTGCTGGAAAGATTCAGCTGGAGAAATACACGAGTAGCTCATAAACAAAAAGCCAACAGAAGTTCTGCTGGAGATCACAGACTCTTATCTAATAGCTAAGAGGCTCCTATTATATCTGAGATAATCCCTACAGCCCTTGTGAACCTGGAAATCCCGCTTTGCACTTCCGAGGAGATCAATACTCATTCATCATCAGTAAGTACCATAATATAGAAAATTAAAATGTGGAAACTTCTACTTTTTTGAATTAATGTTAGTTTAGGATTACTGTCATTATAAACTGAACATACACATCCTAGCTACTAAACAGAAAGATTTTACAATCTGCATTAACAATTATTTCTATATTCTAGATGTAGATGTGATTTCTGTTTACATGTATTTTGGCCGTGAATAATAGATGAGGGTCACACACATAACCACTTTTTTCAACTTTCAACATTGTCACAGTGATACTCTTTAGGGAGAGAAATAACTGCTTTCAGAATGAGTACAGGAACCCAGTTTGAGTTAATGCTGGATACACAATAAACTACAGATTATTATCTCTTCCTACCACCTCTGTGGAGGAGTTCAGCTTAGGAAACATTTATTCTCCTAGAAATGACAGCATTGGCCAGAGTGGTACTTCATTTCTCTCCAGTGTGAGAGATCCTGACTCCTATCTCCCTCTGGATTACAGATTCAGCAGAAACAGGGAATATTTGCCCTTGCTGCAGTGAGATCTTTTGTTCTAGTTCAGAACTCAACAGGGTTTTGAAGCTGTTGCCTTTCACAGGGCAGAATTTCACCTGGTTATGTGTTGCTTACCTTCTTTCAGTCTGAATTCAGTAGAAGCCACAAGACATTGCCTTAAAGGAAGGTAAAAGTCTAGTTTGTGTCTGGTGGATGAGCTTCCTCATGTGGAAACCAAACCATTAAGGCAGGATGCCACTAGACATTAAATGCTAAGTGATCTTGCATCTGTATAAAATACAGAACCATAAATATAAGTAGCATTTCTCTGTTTCAAGCACAAGCTGTAGCTCTGTAGCTAGGGTATTATTCTGAGAGATATGGACTGACTTCTTCAAACAAACAAATTTCACCTAGATTTCTTGCATTCACCTTGACTGTTATAACCATTGTACAATAGATGTAAGCAAACACCAGCATTTTTTTTTTAATACAATTCAGCTACTGACATAGTTTTGTAAGTATATGAGTTTATTTTTATTTCTGTATTTGTTTGTTTTTTCCTTTGCATTTCCTACTAGCCCTAGGAAATTAAATATGCAGGTCAGGTCATGTCAGTTCTATAAGAAACAGTCTTCATATTTACAAAAAAAACAAAACAAAAAAAACCCCAAACCAAACCAAAAAACCAAAAACAACCAAGGAAAAAAACACATTGGGTAAGGAAGGAAAAAATATGTATCTTTTAGTAAGTATTTTACCTGGTGTCTGGTATTTAGAGCAAAGCATCAATCTTTATCAAGGTGCAAAAAAAATATTTGGACTAGCCAGTGTATGAAGAAATATTATCATACATTATCAAGTAGAGTAACACAAAGAAAAATCAACCAAAGGCAGGCATTCAAGGTGGAAAATAAGAGTACAATGAATTAAAGTTGGTAACAATAAGCAGGTTCTTATAATAGTAACACCATGTCAATCTACAATTAAAATTTTTTTCAAAGACTGTCACAAAATTAGAATTTCTGTCCCAGAATGAAAACAAAGTGTACACTCATTTTCATTCTCAAAAATAATAAAAATTGAATCCTTATTAACTCCTTTGGTGGGGAAAGAAGAAAGAAGTATGGATGCATTGTTTCTCCAGAGGAGATACAGCTTCATTGTCAGGGGTGATACCTTAAGATTTGAACCAAAGCTCAGTTCTCTGCTTGATACCGTTGTGGTTTAACGCTAGCGGTCAGCTAAGCACCACACAGCTGCTCGGTCAGTTCGCCAAAGGGAGATATGGGAAAGAATCAGAAGGGTGAAAGTGTTAATCTCAACTCATGGATTGAGATAAAGACAATTTAATCTGTAAAGCACTAGCTCTATGCACAATCAAGCAAAAGAAGGAATTAATTCACTGCTTCCCATCAGCAGGCAGATATGTAGCCATCCCCAGGAAAGCAGGGCTTAATCACACATAATGGTTACTTGGGAGGGCAGACACCATGACACCAAACATATCCTGCCCCCTTCATCCTTCTTTCCCCAGCTTTTATTGCCGAGCATGTCATATGGTATGGAATGTCCCTTTGGTCAGTTTGGGTCAGATACCCCAGCTGTGTCCTCTCCCAGCTTCTTGCCCACCACCAGTCTACTCACTGGTGGGCTAGTGTGAGAAGCAGGGAAGGCCTTGACCCTGTGCAAACACCCTTCAGCAATACCTGAAACATTGATGTGGTGTTCTATCAATACTGTTTCCATCACAAATCCAAAACATAGTACCACACAAGCTGCTTTGAAGAGAAGTAAGTCTGTTCCAGCCAAAACCAATACAGATATAAGATCAGGCTTGTGACACGTTTACTGGGCTTCTTGTTTTCAGGAAGATCCTCTAATATAAATCAGAACTTTCATTTTGGGCCTGGGAAAATGTTAATTAGACTGATAAATATCTACTGAACAATTTTGGAGTTCAGAATCGGTGTTTCTTGAAAAGAGGGTATAAGGAAGAAGATAACCATGGCGACTGAGGAAAGATGTTCTGTCTACAATGTGATGTCCATATTGGGTTTTTTTACTGTGTATTTTTATCAGGGGTTTGAATAAATATATTTCTTGGTTTTAAAATATGACTCTAAAGAAAGTTGTAGAACAGCTGAGAGCACTTTAGAACTTCATTCCTGACTGCTTATTTTTCATTCATGTCAGATATTTGTACAGTTCAAAATCAGTTATAGAAACAAGGTTGGCTGGAATACCCCAGAACTATCAACAGCTTTTGACAACCTGTTTAAGGGCTGTGACTTTGTAGCAGGGGAATAAATTAATTTATAAGAGAAAAGTATATCCTTATGTATAGCTTTAGTAGTATGTGAAGCATTATTCTGATTTCTTTAATTTTCAGCTCCAAGTTTCATCCTTTAAAGTCAATATCATATCAGCATAATTGAGAGAAATGTAGACGAACTGGTCAATAATAATTTTGCAGTTTGAGATTGAAAGAAACCTAATTCAATATAGAAAAAATATACTGAAATCTGTTCGGAGCCAAACACGTTCCTTTGCTGAGTTTCATTTGCATATAGAATATATAAAACATAAACTGCTACTGCAAAAAGAACAACGTATAAATGAAGACACAGTCAAAAGAAAAAGTTTGCAAACAATGAATAGGATAAAATATGGTAATATGTGTGCAAACAACTTCAAATTAGATAGAAATTCTTATAAATTATAATTTGTTTGTGGCTATTTTATTAAGAAAGAAAGGGTTATTTTACAGATTAATTACAACATTTGTAATTTGTGTCCACATTTTAATGAGTATTTGAATTTTTCCATTTAAAGTACAAGAAAAATGCTGTGGGCATCAAGAGGAGTAAGAATGGGCTTTTATCCAGCTGGGTTGCAAAGACTATCTGCAAACCTAGAAGGTAGAATCTTTATTTAATAATAAAGAACCACTGTCCAAAACTTGCGAAGATTTGCTGGTAAGGCAAAACTTACAAACATGTAACGAACTGTCTCCCCCACCCCACATATGAACTCAAGTTTCCACATAGAGAAGCTACAGAATCACTTGAGAGACTAACAATGTGCATCCCCTGTACCCACTCTAATTTCTACTTCACAAGGTACTTGGTCTTCTTCAGGAGTCCTTACTTAAGTGTATTTCTTTTCAGCTGACCTTGGACCACTCTTGATGTTTAGTCATGTGTTAAATAATTATGCCCAAGAAAGAACAGGCACAGTCAAAGGGAAACATTTAATTTCTTCTTCCCACAGAAATAAAGCAATGAGTGTGCATAAAGAAAGTCCAAGAAAAGAACGTGAAACTCAAAACTCAGTCAAATTTTAAAAATTGAAGGATAGTGCCTCATTTTCCTTAACACTACTGGATTCCTTTAAACATGGATGACAAACGCCATGCTCTGAGATAAAAAGCACATCTATCTTCTTTTGGTTTTATGGAATCCAAAAGTGTTCTCAGCGATGGGAAGGAAACTATCAGAAACAAACAAACAAAAAAACTTGAGAAAGTGTAAGTGGAGAACAGATTTAAAATCACAATAAAAACCTAACACAGGTTACAAGATGTCATTCATTTAAACTACATCTCAGGCTCATAAATGTGAATATAATGACACCAATCATTTGTTAATGCTAACAGTAACCCTTTTAAAAGTTCATACCTAAATTCAGCTGCTGCATATCTAAAAGGAAAAGTTGACTTCCACTTAGAAAACGTAGAATAGACTTCAGATTTGACTGTATATAAATTATTAAAATATCTTATTCCTGTGTATAAGTATTCACAGGAGAATCCCGTAATTGCTGCCAGGCTTTTCCAAACCCAAGGAAGAGCAGATTTGGCTCAGCATAGCCTGAAGGCTGGAAACCACTGCTCTAGGCAAAAGACATGATGGATGTTCATCTATTAGCTTAGCCTGTGTGCGTGCATACAGCAGGCTATGCTGTTTTTAGCTGGGAGAAAAATAAAACATAAAAATTCCACAGACTTTATTTTTAGTCTAATACTTGAGGGTTGGTTTCTAGGTTTAAAATTATTCAAAATAGTTCTTGTTTGTCAAAGAGGAAAAAATTGGGCTAGATATGTATAAATTTACCCTCATCTGAATTCCAGTTAGCAGCAGATATATATTTATTAACATAAAGAAATAAATTATTCTAAAAACTTCATAGTAAAATTACTGATACCTTTCATTTCTATTCACCCGAACTTGATTTTGTAAATTAGCTTGCCATTATTTATAATTATAAAGCTAAGTTATACATAAACTTTGGAGTTAATTCCTTGGGTGAAAGCTCAATGAAAGCTACAAGTTAAAGACAATAAGTCAAAGCACTCAGGGAGAAGATGAAGTAAAAATCTATCCATTTCATTTTTGTATGGACATAAGTGACCGAGCTGCAAATGCTTAGGAAAGCTTTAAGTAAAATCTGTGAATTTGTGTGAATATTCACAAGTCAGTGAGGCAGCTCATGCAGCTAGCTATGTTTCCAAATTTACATGCAAAGATAAGTGTGTGGAGGAAGGTGGAATGACATTGGAAGAGAAATGGAGTTTGTACGACTGAGACCATTTTCCCTGGACAAACAGCCAGGACATAAGGAAAGCTGCAGAGGAAAGTTTTTTTGTTTGTTTTGGGTTGTGGGTTTGGTTTTTTTCTCACTCTGGTTTTGATTTGCTTTGTGAGGTTTTTTTCTCTTCGGGGGGGGGGGGGGGGGGGGGGGGGGGGGGGGG
>JAVJGJ010000001.1:29056809-29068488 GCA_035590215.1 Microhierax caerulescens
GTGAGGTTTTTTTCTCGTCCCCCACCCCCACCCCCCACCCGGTATATCAGCTAATTTCAAATGAAGTTGTAGCTCAGTTTCACCTGGCAGGTTAACTTGAATGGAAATGGTAAATCTGTCCCATCTTTGACAGAAATAGAAGGTATTGGCTAACCTCAATAAGAAACACATCTTTTTTCACAATTTAAAAAAAAAAATAAAATCTGGTCACAATTGGCACAATTTTAGAAATAGCTACTGTGAAGAATTCGTGATAACAGCCCTTGATTACTCATATATTTATCAAACACTTTTGTAAGACATCTTATCATCATGTAACAATACTAATTTTAATTTGATTATTGAGTTTGTGTGCTTGTCCTTTGTATAAAGAATAAATTCCAGAGGGAAAAAAGTTACTTCATTTGCAAGATCTAGATTCTTAAAGTGAAAGGTGATCATTCTGTCTTATTTCTTACCAAACATTACCAGATTATGTATCTTTTTTCTCTTAATTAGAACTCTTATCTGATAATACTTACAATAATTAGGGATATTAAACTGTCTTATATTCCCAAGATTACTGAGGCAGTGCTTGGTTCCTGTAATGTAGAAAGAATGTATTGCCTTTATTTGTGTTCCATTTATCCTCTGGAAAAAGAGAAATCTGTTTTAAACCAGTTTTAACTGATTTTTTTAAATAAAAGGAATAAATTTACACATATTTGTTCTTTACCATAACACAGCAATTCTTCAAATGAAACTAGTCTGATTTTATAAGAAAAATCTTTGCAAACGTTAGACATTTTATCTCCTTTTTACTGATGTGTACAATAAGCCTCTCAGAAGTTTAATTATTTCTGCCATGAACCTTTTTACTGACTAATATTTTCTTTCTTATTTCAGTCTCTTGTATTTTATTATCACAATGTTAGTACAGTTAATTGTTTACTCATCTACCAGTGAAAAGCCTTTTCTATTAATAAGATTTTATAAATTTTAGCCTGATGCATTCCTGAAAGAAAGGTAATTTTAAGCATACAGGATGACCTTTCTTTTTTTACCAGAAATATTTCCTTCTGTTCATTATATTTAATCTTAAAAAAAAAAAAGACAAAAAAAAAAAGGACAAAACCACCTAAAATCCCTAAACATCTGCATTTTGCTGAAACGTTCAACTCCTAACGAAGCCTCTTGCATTTAGAAGCAATGAAATGATAAATGATACTCTAAAACTACAAATGCAGAACTCACTAGCATGATTTTTTTCTATAAGATGTAAAATATCTTTCACTCATAATTTTTACTTTGAATCAAAAACCTATTTAAAACTGACAGCTAAAGAAACTTGAAATAGCTCTGTAGCTGCTTCTTACACATAGGCTTTACAAATGTCCTGTGGACGTACTTCATAGGTCTGTACATTGTGTGCTTTCATATCTTCTGCTTATGACCTTTTGATAAGCAATGACAGAAGTGCATTGTAAAATGCTAAGATCTCTGACCCACTGAATAGAGTAAGATCTCATTACTTTCTTCCTGCACATACATGTACTCAATCTGAGATTTTAATCGCTGAAGACCATACAGTGTCTTTTATCTGCACCTTATATATTTAAAAAATAATAATAATTAAAAAAAAAAAGGTAATTTTTAATGATTTAGTGGATATTTTCAAACAACATTTCTGGTCATACCATCTTCTCTACTGTAAACTGATGTTTTATAGTAACTTTTTTCCCTGTAAGCTTGGTTATTCTCAGTACTGTGTGTGGAAATGCAGTTTCAGTCTAGTTTATGTATGCATTCTGCATAATGAGTAGTCAACATTAGCCTGGTGCAAACCTTGAGACTGGTAAGGAGGATAGTGATGCTTTTGCTGTACCTAGTTACACAGGTGAACAGCAGCGGGAACGTTGACATCTGCAGAATTTAAAGAAGGTTCTAGATTTGAGTCTTCCCAGGCTAAGCAGCACCTCAGTGAAGCTTTTGATTATCAACTTTTGAATGCAGTCTTCAAAACTGTTTTTATTCCAAGACATCAAGTAAGGTCTTTAATGAAAAAAAACATATAATTCCTGCCTGACACTTAGGTCACAGGGTTTAATTCTTTTTCACTGTGTGATAACTTTACTACCCTTAGGTTCATGGGATAGTCCAGTTTACCAGGGACATCAGAAGCTCAGCTCTCAGGTCAGACCGTGTTACTCAGATCTTGATCCAGCTGGTTCTTAAAAACACCTAGGATGGAGACTTGACAGCATCTCTGGGCAGCCTGTTCCACTGTTTGACTGTCCTCTCACAGAAGAAGTTTCTCTTATTTCAGTTTATGCCTGTTGTACCTTGTCCTCCCACCACTGAGCACTGTTAACAGCCTGGCTCCGCTGTCTTGATGACAACACCATCATGCAGGGGATCAAAACCATCGCTTCTCTGGTCTGAACAATCCCAGCTCGTTCAGCCTCTCCTCACAGGGCAAGTGCTCCAGCTCCTGACCACATGGCTGACTCCCTGCTGAACCCACTCCAATTAACCAATGCCTTTGATTAACTGGGAGGGCCAAAATTTGTCAGTGGGCTCTAGATACAGTCTCACAAGTGCTGAAGAGAGGGGTATAATCACTCCTGTTTGACTTCTTGGCCATTCTCCTGTCAGTACCAGTCAGGGAGCTCTTGGCCTTCTGTACTGCCTGGGCGCACCGCTGGCTCACGGCCAGCTTGCTGTCTACCAGCATGTCCAAGCCTTCTTCAGCAGCGCTGCTCCCCTTCTACTTAGGTCCCCGCCTCTCTTATTCCATGGGAGCTCTTTCTTCCCAAGCGCAGTACTTGTCGTTTGTCCTTGTGGAATTTCATTAGCAAAGATAACTAGATTTTGTCTTAGATTATGTACTGGTCTTTCAGTTCACAGCCTTTTGTGGATCTGTCTAGGAGACTGCTAATATGCACAAGATTCAGACAGGAAAATAGTCTCTGAGCTCTGACTGCAGCCCTATATTTAAGTAAAGAAGTCCTGATGAAGGGAAATCCTTATCTGTTTGGTAACATGGCTTTTGGAAAGGAATCACAGAACTTCTGGACCCAAACTAGTAACTGTGCTCTTTAGAACACACACTTGTTCTACATTTCTAGAACACACACTTGTTCTCCATTTCAGCTTTATGATGATTCATTACAGAGATTTACTAACACAACAGGGACATACCGAAGTCAACAAAATGATTCCTAGTGAATTATTAAAGAAATGGAAGCAGACAAATGAAATTGATTTTAAATATTTTATGGGATCAGCAACATCATGAACCTGTAGTCACATTTTCTAGAATTATTTGTTAAAAAATGGAAATGTCTTATTCAGATCATAGAGATTGCAATTATTTGTAAAGCCATTTCGGTTGAGTAGCAGCATTTTTCTTCCTTAAATCAGACTTATATTTCCTGTAGCATGTGTTTTGTGGTAAAATTTACTACTAAATTTGGCTTTAGGCCAGAAAGAACAGCAATTCTGATCTATAGCAATAACTTCCTATTATGTTCTTGTGAATTACCAACTCATTTGGCTAACTAGAGACCTTTATTTCCTTCCTCTGTTTTAGGGGGCTTTTTAGGATTAGTCTTTTTTTGTTAGGTTTACTCAGCTGCATGCTATTTTTTTTTTTTTAATACAGTATTAAATCTACTCTTCACTTAATTTCCTGTTATCAGAGTTGCCCTGCATATATATGTAATATATAAATATGTATATATGTAATACAGAATGTAGAGGTATGTATTTATCTTTGTATATAATTAAATCTGCATTTAAGTCAAAAGGGAATGATAGAAAAATATAATAACCCACCCCCCCTGTAAAACTACATGTGGCATAATCTACAAGTTTTATTTTTAAAACTTTATATTTTAAATTTAATGACCTATCTTAGTATCTATGGATACGAGTAATATCCCACAGAAGTAGTTTATTTTGACATGATTTTTATCAATTTTTATCAATTTTTATTGACATGATTTTGTTACAATGGCAGTATCCTCTAAAATAATAAAAGGGAAGTCTCTGATTCAGTGAACTCAGTCTTCACAGAAATTTTATAATAGTGTCACTATGTCAGTTAACTAATGATTTTTTTGATTTAAGAAACCACCTATTAAAACATATTATATCAAAATATGTGTGTCCAAAAGTTTTACTGAAAGCTATTTATTTTTAGACCATAGTTAAACTGTAGGAAAGAACAATAATCTGAACTTTACAGCAGTATATATCAAAGGTGACAAAACCAAGCGTCATTTTTGTAGGATATCTACACTGCTCTTCTTGCCATTTGTCTTTATCGTAACTGTTCTAACTACACCTGAACTGACCACAAGGAAAGTAGTATATCTGAATATAGATATGTATATAGCTGACACTATTTAAATTTACTGTGTCGTCTGTACCTGAATTACAAGTTAAGCATTCCCCTGTACTTCCGTAATAGTATATTACTATTTACACTATGCGGTAGGGTTGATTGGTTGCTCAGCATTACTCTATTTGAATAGATGGCAGTATTTCTTATTAATATGATTTTTTAAATTCCACCTTTTTAAAATTAATTTTAATCATCTTAAATAATGCTTTCAGATATGGCTCTGATTCAAATACACTAAAGTAAAAGGGAAGGTCCATAGATTTCAAGTGTCTTTAGACCAGATTTCATCTGAAAATCAATCAAAATGCTATTTCCAAAAGATAAAGATTTCTAGTCCAATTTGAGGGCATTACTGAAACATTCTGTAAACAACTCAAAATTCAATTAATTTTCTGTGTTTGATGTTGTCTTCCCCTACTTCAGGCAGATAAAAGAGAACTAGTACAGATAGCTTGAACTTCTGTTTGTGATATTTTTGACAGCTACCACAAGTTATTGAAAATGCCACCTCAAAGAGATTGTAATGCTGTATGTAGGCTTTCTCATTTACAGGAGTTACTTTCCAAATGTTATATAGAAAAGGTATTTTACTCTGATATTTACTGTAGGTGTACTCTTACCTGATGCAGCTGCAGGTTTTCATGTGCCCTTTTCAACATATTAACAGGGATTTTAAGTAATATAAGAAATAATAAACCCCATGAAAATGCATGCATATATACATACGCACATAGAAGCATACATATGTGTACACATACATTCACACATCTGAAAAGAAACAATGGGCTTTTTTTATTGGAACTTTTTTTTTTTTTTTCCTGGACTTAAAATGGAATATAAGGTTTCTCTCATTAAATAATATATTTCCAAAGAAAAGAAAACATAAGAGTTTCATTATAATGTCAACATCAGTTCTGATAATGATAAATTAAAATAAACCTGCATAGGCATGCAGAACTTGTTTTATAGTTATTCTCTATTTTATAGTAGTGCTGCTTGTTATTGGTTACTGATATACTTCTTTACTTTTTCCCTTAAGTACAGTACAACATTGTCAGATACACCTTAAGTGAAAGTGAAATAATTTCTGTTTAATATAAAGTAAAATAAAATAAAATTAACTGAAACAAAATAAAGCTAATAATAGTATACCATAACATAATGTAACATAATGAAATATATGTGAAATACTATGATATAATATAATATGATATGATATAACACATACAACAAATGCAATGTAATGTAATGTAATGTAATGTAATGTAATGTAATGTAATGTAATGTAATGTAATATATAATAAATGTATTCTCAAGACTTTGTGGAAAAGCGTTTTGCAGGTCAGCACAAGAAAACATTTGTTTTGAACTATTGCACCTTTCCATAAAACAAAAGAATTAAATGTCAGTTTCCATTATCAAGAACAAGGTTTCTAAATCGGTGTTCAAGGAGTAAAGAGTGGGAATTGAACAATGACATGCACTGCTTTTACCTAAAATAGATTGTCACTAATTGTCATATCTCTTCTTGACTCTAGATTTTGATGAATCTCCTCAGATGTGGTTTTAGGATCATTAATGTTAAGCCTATACATGAATGGATAATACACTGATATGAATTTGATGTAGTCACATAGCTGCATTTCTACTGTATTACAGCATCTGGAAGTTAAACAAGTTTTACACCAGCTGCAAAAAGACAGAAAATGCAAGGTAGAAGGTTAGGAGGAGTATGGCGTACTGGTAACAGCTGATTCAACATCAAACTTTCCTGTTAACACATCACACATTGAACAAGTTTGAGCTGGCAAGGGTTAGTTGATACTGAATTAGTGCTCTGTGTAACCTAGCGCTGGGATCCCAGTGTCAGATTTTCACTGTCATCAAGCCACAGCCTAGTGGAATACATTTAACATATTCCCACACACATCCACCCCCACAAACCCAACAAAAAAGCTGAGCTGGTATTCTGTTCCACACACAGCCTCTGCATTAGTCCTTTTCCATCTGCTACAGAATGCCTTCTGTATATGCAAAATCTTCACGGATAATTAAATCATGTTTTCAGTCATTGCAACTTAACACATTATTTCACCCATACACCTTGCATAACTATTTCAACAGTACACTTCACGTATTTCAACTTACACTTCTAGTAACCTTTCCAAAGAGTCTAAAATTTTTGGCATTTAAAACATCATAAATCTGTACCTCCTAATTCTTTCACCAGATGAGGAAGTTAATGAATTGTGTGCAATACTTATTAATTTTAATTATATATAGGAAACTTTTATTGTAATAATGACAATGGGTAATTATTGCTGACCTATGTTTTAAACTATTTATTCAGTATAATTTTTCAAAATTCAGCTGATTACTCTTGCCTATTTCTCTAGACAGTAATATTTCTTTTTTTTCATTTGTAACGGTGATAAGTATCTGTACTTGCTGATCTTGTTTCCTTACTTTGACTAATCTCTTTCTGACTTCTGTATGTACTGTATTCACCAGCTACAAAGGACGGGAAAGGACCCTATACAGAGAATTTGTAAATATAGGCAACGCGCTTCTTTTTATAGGCTTGTGACAATACAATTTGAAAACCTGATCTTATTGAAATAAATTAGTCTTTTCTTTTGATCTTAATCAGGATAAAAGAATACATCCAGAAGTACAGACATTTATTTTTTTTCCTGAGTTGCTCTGATTGCCTAATGTAATTGACTTTTGTTTTCAAATAAATAACTTGCCACAAGAAAAATGGAAGAAAAAATAAAACAGGTCTTTTCCTAGTCTCAACTTCCCTTGTTTTCACCACACATTGTACTCAGTCCCACCTTGGTGAGGTGAGGTGGTGGTGCAGGAGGTTAAGGTCAGAACATAGGGCATGGGTCCTCAAACTTTTTAACCAGGGGGCCGGTGCGCGGATTAAGTGTCAGGGTCATCTGTGGCTGCTTGGTTTCCCCCCAGCCCTTGGTGGGGGGGCAGGGGTGGTCTGTAAATACTGGAGGGGCGGATTGAGGACCCTGGGGGGGCGTATCCAGCCTGCGGGCCGTAGTTTGAGGACCCCTGACCTAGAGGTTTCCTTCTACTCCTCACTTCTTGTTTTCCTCTGCTGCTCCTTATTTCTTACTGCTCCTCTGCTCCAGTGTAGGTCACCCATGGGCTGCAGTCCCTCAGAGACATCCCTGCTCCAGCATGCAGGGATGGCACAAAGTCGCTCGTGGTCTCTTCCCGTACAGAGCACGCTGCAGCCCTCGATACTGGAGGCTTACAACATTAGTAAGTTATTTTCAACTGGCTAATAACCTCGTGCAATCTAATTACATCATTCTTTTGGGAGGAAAAGAAAAGCAAAGCACAGGTTAGTTCTTTATTGTATTCTGGAACACTGATGCTTTGAAAATATAGTTAACAAAACTTCTCAAGCAAAACCTATTTGTTGGGTTGAGCTGAAATATGTTTATATCATCTGGTTTTCTACATAAAATTCTATAGGTATTTTCTTAACATACCTTTTTCCTTCACACTACAGGTTACAGAAATCCTTGGAAAGCATTTTTATGTCTATCACCCTCAAAGAACCGGGGAAAAAAAATGCATAATTTATATGTGTGAGAACGCACCTGTTCTCACAATCCTCTGTTTAATATAAGAGAAGACAAAATTATTTCTGTATTCTTTGGGGTATATAAATACTTTGAAGAGAACCGTGCAGAAGCAGGCATGTTTTTTACTTAAGGCTGCAAGCCTCTTAAAACCACACGCAGAATTTGGTTAGACTAATTGAGGCAGACATGCAGCACTGGATTAAAATCAAAGGCTTGAAACCATTGCTGCCCCTGAAGGCCCTCCATGACCTCCTGAGCAGCGTTTTCTCCCTGGAGGCAAGGATGTCTAATTTGCTTGTGAATAAGTAGCACCACTATGGCCTTCATCCTTTATCTTACTTTAAACTGACTCCAGTTTTGTTTAGCTTCTGTATAACAGACTGGAAACTGAGGTGGTGCTGGAGATGATTTTTGAGTGGATCATGTGTACCTACCTCGGGGGCAACTATGCCTATCAGTGGGATGAGAAAGATGAGTGGGGGTGGTAGGAACTGCAGCTGATTGATTTACATCTGCTACTTCATGTTAAGAGCCCTGAGAGGAGGAATATCTTCTTTGATTACTTTACTTCTCTCCATATTTCATCATTCTTAATTTCTCTATTTACCACACAGCTATTGCTGCTATGCTACCTGGAGTAGATCTTTGTAATTGGAACATTGTTTGGTTTGTGATATTTAACACTTTCTGGTTGCTCAAAACGGAAAATAATTGAAATGTAATGTAATAAGAAATTATTAAAATAAGAAATCTGTAGTGGCAGACCTGATTCTAATTCGTGATGTTAACAATGAAAATTTCTCAAAAGAAGCCTGAAGTATAATTCAGTAAATTGTTGTGAACTAGTGATTTAAGTAGTGAGAAAAGTTAACAAATACACATGTTAATTTTGTATAATGGCTAGTACAAGTTATGACACCAGCTCCCCTCAAATGCGTTTTGCATTTACATCACCATTATGCAAGTTCAGCAGTTCACCATACACAGGACACTGCACTTGGTTGCCTGCATTCCATACAGTATTAGTAACATTTCCAACATAGAACTTCTCTTTATAAAAGCATGAACAGGCAGAATAGAATCCACCTGATTCTCAAAAGACAGTACAGACTGCGTTTCTATAATGCTGTGTAATTCCTACTAAGAGCCACTCCTGAACAGTAAGGGTGATTTAATTATCTAAACAGTAATTAGGAAATTAAATGGAGTTGAAAGCTTACATTCCTTTGAGGCTCAGGACTTGGCAAATATGGAAAAAAGTCAAATGCTTCTCTCCCTGATCACATCTGAAGGGGTATGCAGTAGTGTAAAACTTCAGAAGAGAAGCTTTTTTTCCCCTCAAGATAATTAAGAGTGCATATTTCACTTCTGCTGGGATGAAAAAAAAAAAAAAATTAAATTTTGTCTAGATGTAGGTAAGCTTGAAGACAGAAGCTAGTAAAAGGGGCTTCAACTTTTATAATCATAATCAAACACCAAAATGTTGTTCACAAATAACTTAAACTCCAGCTCCATTAAAACCAGTTACTTATCAGTGTACTGTATCATCTAAACTTGAATTCTGTTTATTTGCAGAACAGGAAGTAAGGAACAATTATATTTAGGAAGAACCCTAAATAATTAGAACCAAAGACTATGAGGCAGCCAGAGATTCACAATAACTGTATCTTTCACAACGTTTTGAAGATAACAACAAACAGAAAAACCTTTATCTGGAATGCATTGTTTGCAATATATGGAAACAGAAATGTGATTTTGAAATTTCATGAACCCACAAATAATTTAAGTAAAGGCAGCTATTATTTTTAGCATTCATAGCATTTGTAGCATAGAATATTTTAGCAACTATTAATGAAGATTATTGAACTACTTATGAAAGAGTGATTATTCACCAGCTAATAATTTAAATATCATTGTTATTTTATAATACAAACATATATCAATAACTTAAAGCTTTTTTCATAGGCTTGCTAATGGAGTGTATAACTATCTGTTTGTATGTGTGTTGCAGCTCAATTGTACTATTAAAATAATTATCTATGTTGTGCAATGCCTTTTGAGAAAGAACATCTCTTTCCATTGCCAAAATTTTTACGTGTTGAGATAGTGATGATCACAGTATTTTATCTAAACTTAATGTATTCTAATTAATGAAAGCAAAACAAGCCTTTTGGTACATCCCCTCCACCAATGACTGTTCGAAGGCCTTGATAATCTTTAGGACAAGTCAGTGTTCTTGAAGGCTGAGTGGGAGTCACTGAAGCTAAAACCAGGGAGTGTTAAGCATTTTTCACAGTGCACAAGAACAAGAATCACAATAGATCCTCACAGGTTGTCTTTAGCAGAAACCAATAGAATATATATATATATATATATACACACACACAGAGACCACATATAATAACTCCACTTCATCTGAGCTATTTGAATTGTCATGAACTAAACAAAAAGGCTCTGATTAATTCCAAGAGATCAATTCCATAGTTTAGGAGTTGTTTTCGGAAAGATGATCAACTTTGATTGAAATCTGATATTTGCCTACTCCTGTTCTGAAAAAAGCAGTTCTGAGTTTAAGGTCCATGTTTTTAAAATACAATTACACTAAACCCGATAGATTTCAGAAGATCATCAGAAATGCAACTGTGAGAACAAGACTAATAAAGGACCTTGCCTTAGTATAACCAACAGGTTTTTATATGGTAATGGAATATATGCTTATCTATTTTTCAATTCCTGTCTACACAAAAAGGATTTGCAGCTAAAATTTGTACAGCTTCCTCATGTCCCAGTTCTACAGATCTCCCTTACTGCTTATTAATTTCAATAGAGGAATTAGATGTGTACCAAGTAGGTGTTGCTTTCTAGTCTTTCCATAATTCATGGAGAGATTCAAGCAGCTTAAATGTCTTAAACTAGAAATACTGATTAAACAAAGTGTTGAACTTTGGTCCAGTATAGTTTTGAAGGTTAAACTATCAGATCAGAAGCTTAAACAAAGAGATTTTGCATAATCTAAATTGAAATATCATTAAATATGTACAAAATTATGTAAAAATTCATATTTGGAGAATGCTTTTAAATAGTTCTTAATCAAAGAATTAATTAGCTGGGGTTATGCAAAGGTCTGTGCTGGGAGAAGTGTGCAAAGGAGACATAGTTTCATTCAGTACCTAAATTACGAAATAGAGAGTAAGATGATTAAGTTTGCAGATGGTAACAGTCTGGCAGGAAAAACAAATACATTAGAGGAAATTAGAATTAAAAAATATCTTCATAAATGGAAGATATCTTTTTACAACTGTTATACTGTACTAATCAAAATGAATGAGTTCAAGATAATATATGTAAGTTGCCAGGTTGGATGGGGCTTTGAGCAACCTGGTCAAGTGGAAAGTGTCTGTGCTTATGGCAAGGGGTGTTAGAACTAGATGATCTTCTAGGTCCCTTCCAACCTAAATGATTCTGTTATTCTATGAGGCTAAGGCAGAATAACTAACAGGCTACATTCATACAGATTAGATAACTATCTAGGTAGGTGCTCTGTAGAACAGGAACCTAAATATTGAATATACTTCGAATAGACTCAGTTGGAAGGTACCTACACAATCATCTAGTCCAACTAGCTGACCAATTCAGGGCTTATCAAAAGTTAAAGCATTTTTTTAAGGTTTTTGTCCAAAT
>JAVJGJ010000001.1:29068518-29090205 GCA_035590215.1 Microhierax caerulescens
CACCTACCTCTCTAGGAAGCCTGTTCCAGTGTCTGGCCACCCTCTCAGTAAAGAAATCCTTCCTAATGTTCAGACTGAAACTCCACTGGTGCAGCTTTGAAGCATTCCCATGCACCCTATCGCTAGATCCCAGGAAGCAGATATTCAGAACCTCCCTTTCCACTTTCCTTCCTCAGGAAGCCATAGAGAGTTATGAGGTTGCACATCAGCCTCCTTTTCTCCTAACTAAACAAACCCAGCATCCTCAGCCACTCCTCATAGGACATTCATTCCAGCCCTTTCACCAGCTTCGTTGCCCTCTTCTGGATGCATTTAAGGACCTGAACATCCTTCTTAAATTTTGAGGCCCAAAACTCCATAAAATGCTCAAGTTGAAGCCACAGCAATGCTGAATACAGCAGGATAATCACTTCTTTTGACCAGCTAGCTATGTTGTTTGATGCACCCCAGGATGCAATTTGCTCTCTTGGCTGCCAGGGCACACTGCTGAGCCATAATAAGCCTGATGTCAACCAGTGCTCCCAGATCCCTTTCTTCAGGGCTGCTATCCAGCCACTTCTCTCCCAATTTATACTTATGCCTAGTGTTACTTCGTCCTAGGTGCAGAATCTGACATTTGGACTTGTTACATTTCATTCCATTAACAATTGCCCAATGCTTCAGACTATCTAGATCCCCTGCAGAGCCTCTTGTGACTCAAGACAATCAACAGCATGTCCCATTTCGGTATCATCAGGAAACTTGCTAAAGGTGCATTCAACTCCTGCATCCAGATAATCAACAAATGTGTTGAACAGAACTGGCCCTAGAATTGAACCCTGAGGAACACTGGTGGTGACTGGTTGCCAGCCAGATGTAGCCCCATTCACTACAATTCTTTGAGCTCTGCCATTTCCACCCTGCCCAGCACACCATGAACCCCCTCATCCCAGAGGCAGACACTTTGTTCAGAAGGGTGCTTTCAGAAACAGCATCAAAAGCGTTACTAAGATCCAGAAAAACTACAGCTACCACCTTCCCTTCATCCACTAGGTGGGTGACGTTAGCACAGAAGGATAGCAAATTAGTTAAGCAGAAACCTTCCCTTTGTGAGCCGATGATTGCATTACTCTTTAAATGCTTTTCAATAGTACTCAGTATAATCTTCTCCATAATTTCTCCAGGAACTGATGCTAGACTAATAGGTCTGTAGTTCCCTGGGTCTTCTATCACACTCTTTTTGTAGACTGGAAAAACACTGGCTTGCTTCCACTCAGCAGGGACCTCCCCAGAATCCCAAGACCTTTGGTAGACAATGGAGAGGGGTTCTGTCATAAAATTCACTAGCGTCTTCAGTACTCTGGGATGAATCCCATCAGGCCCCATTGACTGGTAAAGGTTCAGCTGATACAGCTGGTCCATTGCAATTTCAGTGTCCACAAATGGAAAGTCACTGTTCCCACACTTGTGGTCCTCCAACTCAGAGGACTGGGCAACTAAGGTTCATCAGTATTGTTAAAGACTGAAGCAAAAAAAAGCATTGAATGCCTCCACTTTTTCTTCACCCCTATTAGTCAGACAACCACCTTCAACAAGCAGTTGTTTTCTTTAGACCTCCTCTTGCTATCAACATACTTAAGAAAGCTGCTCTCTGACACAAGACTGACCAGCTTCAACTCAGTTAGAGAACTTTTGCCTTTCGTGTCTTCTCCCTTCATATATGAACCACAGCTCTGTAACCTTCCTGTAAAGCTTGACCTTGCTTCAGAGGTCATACAATTTCTTTTTCCTCTTGAGCTCCATGAGGAGTTCTCTGTTCAGCCAAGCTGGTCTTCTGCCCTGCTTGCTTGAATTATGACACAATGGAACTGCCTCCTCTTGTGCTTCTAAAATGTGGTTCTTAAACACTCGTGTACTTCTAAGAACTCAAAAGCAGATTCCCAGGGTATTCTGCTAAATAGCTACCTGAATAGCTTAAAGTTTGCTCTCCTGAAGTCCAGGTCAGCAACCCTGCTGTCCTTTTTTCTCATTACACTGAAAATTTTAAACTTGGCCATTTCATGATCACTGGGGCCAAGGCAGCCACCTACCATCACATCTCCAGTGAGTCCTACTCTATTCACAAATAGCAAGTCTACGAGGGTCTCTTTCCTAGTTGGCTCACTGAGTATTTCTGGCAAGAAGTTATCTCCCACAAATTTTAAGAATTTCCAAGATCTGCTAGTCACAGCAGCATGTTATTCCCAGCTGGTGTCCAGGAAGTTGAAATCTCCCATAAGGACAAGGGCTACTGATCCAGAAATTTATCCTAACTGCCTATAGAGGAACTCATCAGTGCTTACACTTTGACTGGGCGATCAGTAGTAGATACTCACTACAACATGTCCTTTATTTTTCATCCACCAAATTCTCTCCCAGAAGCTCTCAATCACATCATCACTAACTGTAAGGGCTGTACAATGGAACCTCTCTCTTGCATATAGTGTGACATCTATGTTGAAAGGCTCTTGGAATTGAGTCAAAAAAAAGGCTGCTGTTTGTTTTTATATGGCTTAAAGACAGGTAAAATGATCTTTCTGTTCTATTCATCATTGGTAAGGCATCAGTAGAGGCATCATGACAAGTTCAAGACGTGCAACATTTCAAGATCAATAAAAAAAAAAGCATGAGTCTCAGTTAAAAGATGTGGAGGTAAGGAGGTCAGAGAGATGATATCTTCAAGGTATTTCCTAGGTTAATGGTTCCTTGAGTATATGTTATAGGCATTATAATCAAAGAGTCTAGAAGGAAAAGTAGCAAATAAAATGTTTATTTTAGCCCCACCCCCCATTTTTCAGCAGACAAATCTGGGAAAAATATTAAACCTTCTTTGGTTTGGTCTCAGAACAAAATGTCTATACTATTCTGTAAGCAGAGTAGTACATCACAAAATAACAGCTTACACAATTAAACCATTAAAATGTAAATTCCTGAGAGGCAAGGAATGTTACGCCAAATTTTGTCTCTATGTATTAAAGTCATCTAAAAGTCCAAGTTACAACATGATTAACAGATTCACCCTCCAGACACAACAGATGGAAACATTCTGATCCTGCTTTGTTGCCTCAAAGACAGCTGATGACTTTGTTCACTTTTCTTGACTAATTTCTTTTTTTATATTACACACTGCCAGGGTCAGCTTTTGAAGTTTCATTTGTTATATTCCAAAAACTTTCTTCATTGCTAAAGAGAATCTTTTTTTCTTTAGCAGTGTGTTAATTGAAGCTGACAGACACAGCTACAGCTTCCCCTACAGTGTTACAAGCACTGTAGCTTACTTGTATTTATATTTATCTATAAATATGGAAATACTTATCATTATCTTTGATACAATATAATTCTTTTTAGGGAGTGACAGAAAATTTAAGCTCAGATTCAAAATTAGCACCTAGTTTACCTAATTCTTCTCTCTAGCGTTTCTTGTTAACCAAACATCTGTCAAGTCTCAAACTAGAGATGCAAGTAAAGTGAATCTGCTTCAGGTTTTATATTGCTTTCTAATTTTATTTTTGTACAAAAAAACAACCAACCAAAAAAAAAACCCAAAACCAAACACTAAACCAACCAACCAAAAAAATCCAACCAAAACCACCCTCACATGTTTTTTTGCCTCAATTCATAGCACCAAGCTATGTGGCCTAATGCATTTTTCCAAATGAAAGATTTTGTAATCTAACTTTGGTCTAACTTCCAGAAAAAGTATCTCCACTATCCTACAGATTGGATCCCTTATTAGGTTAGTCCTTTCAGAAGCTCAATGTTCTCAGAAAAGCCATAAGAAACTGTGTTTTCCTCCCTGTTATCCATTTTAGGATATTGCTAGTATCTGCTCCTTTGGAGAAGCACATGGAACTTGTTAGCATTTAGCTCTATTATCGATGTGCTGCCATTTCCATCATTCAGTGAGCAGTGACTGCTGGCAACAATAAATGGATGGGAGACAGTACAAAATAATTATTAAACAAAAGACTAAAGATTAATTCATGGCACCTAAAGCTTCAGATTAAATGGCTCAAAATGGGGTGTTAACATGAAATTCTGCCTTTGCTAATTTCTCAGGACAAGATGCAGTTGCAGCTGTTTCTAACCAACAGGTGGAAATAAAATCACTTCTTTGTTGGAAAACTGCCTGTTGTACAAGAGGATGGTGTTAACCAGGAAGGATGATGCTGGATCTCCCAGGTCCAAAACTTAGTCCTAAAATATTTAAATTGTTAGACTGAATGTCAGAAAGCTGTTTGGTGAAGACAGGGACAAATGGAGGTGGAGGAGGGTAGGGGAAATCTACTCAGCACAATTTTGAACATTCTTTTTCAGTATGAAAAGGATATAATTCCTGGGTTGTCTGAGGACAAGCCACACAAGTGTTTTTCTGGAAGGATCAGCGTAAGAGAAAATAAGGTTTTCCAGTGAAAGTAAAAATAATTTTCTCATTTAGAATCAGGCAGCTGATGTTACACTCAAAATCCTGTTATGGGCAAAAGGGAATACATTGTTTAGATGGACTGAAGAACTTACTGTTTAATTAAACTCTTAAAATCTAATCAAAATACAGCAGTTTCTCAGATACAACAAGATTAATATTTGTAGCCCTAATTAATACAGAAAAGCCTTATAAATAAAGTAGTTACATAAACTTACCACTGGCATCCCTTTTCTCAGTTATGATCAACTTGTCAATATTTCTCTCCATCTTCACCAAACAGGTTTGGAGATGGAGGGGTTTATGACAAATCAAAATTATCCCAATTTGTTTGATTAAAAAAAGGATAGGATGTCTTGGAATTAATTAATTTTTAATTTATTTTTTCTTAAGACTACCTCTTCTGTATTCCTTCTAGTCACTGGTTTCCTGGTTATTTGGGCTTTTTTTTTTTTCTTCATTATCTCTAAGTCTGGTTATATGTGATGCTCGAAGTTGCACTTTCTGGTAATGACCAGTGACTGATCACAATGATTATAGTGTTTACAGTTTGAGATTTCTGTCTGGTATTTGCACTCTTCCACAGCACATTTAATTACAAGATCACACGTACATTCCTCTACAGGACATTTTATTCTGAGATCACAGACAATTCAATCCAGTCAGAACAATTACTTGGGTTTCCTACAAGCTAAACCCAAACTTCACCCCCTAACACCCCCTACCCACCAGCTACCTGACAGTTAAAACTAGTTAAAATTAGCTCAGGCCAAGACAAGCCTGTTTGCCTAAGAGGAATGTGACCAATGCTAAATATTTTGATGACAGATTTAGGATTAAAGGATTAAAATAATTCATTACACTGATCTCAGAAGGTCACCTGAATCCAACCTCCTGCTCAAAGCAGGGTCAGCTATGAGGTTGGAAACGGCTACTCAGGGTTTTATCCAGTTTGGAATACAGTACACAGAATGAGATACAGCATATAAAATATTACAGGCAGCAGGTATCTAAAATGTTTAAGATGAATCACCCTCTGAAAGTGTCTACCTTTCCTGATCATAGAAGAACCTTAGGTGGTTAACTGAGTAGGTGCCTGACCTTTTCATAGCTTAAGATGAGTACCAACTTCTGTAGGCACTTTTTTGTTTTCTGAAAATTAAGTTGAGAAACAATCTGTTCAATCACTGTTCGCCAAAAATATTTTTTTCTCATTCTCACCTATACCCCAAAAGTGCAGACCACCTTGGCAGAATATTTTCAATGGATCTAGTGTGCTCCATATACATCAAGACCTTTGTGCATTTACTGGACAATTAGCTTATTTATTCAAATGATTTAGTAAACTCAGAGTAGGATGACTTCTAATTTTTGGTCAGAATGCAATCGTCCTCTCCGTCCCTGAGCATCACCATTTAGTCTCAAACTTTGTCTTTATTTTTCCTGTATCAAACTTCTTTTATATTAAAACTAACATTCATTTTAAAAAACGTTGTTCATATCTCCACAGATATTTTTTTACATGTTCTGAAAATACAAAGAGAAAATCCAGTAGTCACTACAAATTTATAGAAAGAAAAATCCAAAAGCATGATGAATTTGTCCTAAGAAATGGACCCTTCCAGAAAGTCTTGAAGAAATGGCACCAAGCTATGCTTCAGATTTTGTCATGCATGATGATGTCATGCATCAGATTTTCTTCCATGGGGAGGATGACATAACTGAGGTTTTTAAATGGCAAAGAGCTCACAGGACAGAAGCTTTACAATTTTTTGTAGTCTTGTATAATCAGTATTTGTTCATCTAGCTCCAAAAAAGCAAAAACTGGTTTGCTTTTGTTTTTTTTTAAATGGAAATTGGAACTGTAACAGCAGCAGTAACAGTATTGGCACACAGGAGTCTACCTACGCACACTAAATCTCAACTGTAAGAAGTATAAACCCCATATTTTTTTTCAAATGCCTTCTAGAGGAGTAGACAGTTTCATAGACTAAAATCTACTCCATACTATCAACAACATAATTATTAAAAAACCTGATAGAAAGTTGAAGACTCGGTTTAACTGCTGCTCCAAAAGAGACAGAATAGCATTTAATTTCTTTTACTCCTAGTGAAATTTAACTTGATTGTTGGTTATTGTGGGGCAAGTGGATTTCTTCAGGCAACAGTCAATAACCCGTCAGACAAACAGAAGACTACATTAACACAATCATGATTTGCTTATTTCTACAGTATTTATTTCCTGGCTAATCAAGGTAATAATTCATTTTCCTGAAAAAGTTGAGACAATAAGGAAAACGTGTATTAACTGCACACAGAACATCCCATGAAATAACAGGTAACAAAGAATATAGATACTGGATGAACCTTGTGGCCTACATAATTTACATGTGCGTCAACGGGTTAACCCTCACCAGCAGCCAAACACCCAACCAGCCTTTAACTTACCTCACCCTGGGGATGGAAAGAAAAAGAGAAAGAAGATGAACAGACTCATGCATCAAAATAATGCCAGTTTAATTAGAAAAGCAAAAGATGCATGCACAAGCAAAATAGGGAACTAATTTACTACTTCCCATCAGCAGGCAGATGCTTAACCATTTCAAGGAAAGCAGGGCCTCAGCCCATGTGACATTACTTGAGAAAACAAACCCATGACCCCAAATACCCACCCTTCTTCCTTCTTTACTCCAGATTTTATTGCTGAGCACAATGTGGTATGGCATGAAATATCTATCTCTTTGGTCAGTTCAGATCAGCTGTGCTGGCTGTGTTCCCCCCAGTTTCTTGGTAACCCCAAACCTAATCAGTTTGTGGGTGCTGAGGAGAAATACAGAGGAAGTCTTGATGCTGTGTAAGCACTGTTCAGCAATATCCAAACCCAGTGTGCTATCAGCAATGTTTCAGCCCCAAATACCAAGCATGGAACCATGCAGAAAGTTAACTTCATAACTTTACCCTAGCCAGATACAGTACAATATGTTTAGATACAGAAATCAATAGGAAACAGAAAGAGTAAATGCAGGCATTACCTAAAGCAGGTGAAGGAATTAACTTTTAGGCCATTCTTTCTTTTACAACTGAAGTCAGATCACTCATTTGCTACACAAAGTGTATATTAAAAACATTAGAAATTCCTTCTTATCATGTAGATACATTAACACCATCATTACCGAATGAGAAAGTCTATACTTTATTTGGCAAGTATTTCTTAAGGCTGTGCTGTTTGCATTCTTAATCATATATGAATGCTGAGACCTGAAGACTCATATAAAACAGATACGAGGTGGTTCTAAAAAGTAACTCTGATTTTGTTTTGATCACAGTACATTATTGACTTGATCATTACAAAGGCACAAGATTACTTACACTGACCTTTCTGCCACTTACTATCCTGCATGCCCTGCTTAAATAGCAGCAGAATTTAGAAATAGTGTATTAATTATATTAAAACTAATTTTAGACATCATTTTACATTAATAAACATTTCTACATACTTATTAATAGCTCTCTGAACATCTGAAAAGTGTATTCCACTGTTAGAAAACACTTTTAAGATCCAAGCTGAATTTGAGCCTCAATGGTCATTGCACTTCATCTCCTAGCAAGGTGCGCAGTTTTATTTATTATTTGCATCTCACACAGAATCAAAATATCTCTTATTTATAAAAAACCACACCCTCTTAATTCAGGTAAAAGGCTATGAAAAAAACCACACCCATCCTAATAAAAGTTGCAAACTGTATGAAAGCTGTATGCTGGGATTACAGAGTTGCTTTGAAACAGTGACCTGTTTCAGTTTCATCTTAAAATACAATTTCTTAGAAGTATTTCCCTTCAAATATAAATAATTGTTTAGGGTCATATCTTCTGTTTCAATTAGAATGACAAGCTTGATGCTTTTTTGGATCTGGCCCTATTCCTATAGTATGTAAGAAGTTCAGCACGTTCTTATATAACTAAAACCTTGTTATCGCTGCATATTCTGTCTCAGTAATACTGTCAAGATGATGCCATTAACTTATTGTGGCTAATATTACTTGAAACTAAAGTATACAAACCATGTAATAAATTTTGTTTAAATTCTGATAAAACTTCAAAATAACAGTTGAGATTAAATTTTGATTCAAAAGATTAATACTGTTTTGGATGTGGATTAGGGATCAGACCACAGAAAAATAATAATTAAAGTTTAATTCAAGATAAATTTTTAAGGAGTTACAGTTCAAATTAATTTATAGTTCAGTTTTAGTTTTACTTCATGACAGAGACAACTGCTAACAATCTTTAAACATTTAAGTTATTCACTGAAATGTATATGAAGTATATGAAGGAGAACAACATGATTCAGTTGCATTAATTTAGATTTACGTGAAACTCAAGCAAAGATAGGAACACAGAGCAGTGTATTCCTTCTTGTAGTGAATTTGTAGCCTCACCTTTGAGCAACAATTTATCTTCACTGTAAATAGGAAGATTTTCACGTCTCTCTTTTTCAGCACCATTCCTCATTGAGTGTTCCAATATCCTCTGTTCTGCGGGTTGAGAATTTAATCTCAAACAGACTTTGTAGAAAAGCAAAAAGCAACAACACCACAGCCAAAAAAACTGCTAGCTCTGGCATCTATGCAGAGAATATCCACTCCCAGAAAATTATTATTTAACTACTGTGTGAAGATCCTGCTTATCTCCAGAAGCAGAGATTCTTTAGTCAGGCTTTTAACAACTTTACTAATAGCACCTTTAAAAAGCTTTGCCCTTTCAGCCTATATTTGCAATTAGCAGTCTCTCAGGCAGCCTTGCGAAAACAAGACATTTTCAGAATATTTTTCTAACTGATGCCTTCATCATGAAAAAAGACTGGAATGACCTAATTAAACTGCATCTTAGTAGCTCAGAGGCAGGATTCTTACTAGAAAAACAGGATGTCCTAACAGAGAAATCCACTTACTGTAGGTGATAAAACTGTTAACGTTGTTAGGAAAAGAACCAGAAAAGTGGCATTTATAGTTTTTGCATTATATATGCGTGACAAAGTACTTTCATGTCCTCTGTGATGTGAAAAATACCCTAATTATACTTTTTAAATTTTCAAATACACCCATGGGAAAAAACCCACCTAAAAGTATTAGATGTGATCTGATCCACTTTTTCCTGCTTACATAACATGAACATTAAAGACAACTGAACAAATATTAACTTTATGCTATGAATATACAAATGACAGAGCAGATACCTATTCATCATTTCCATACAAAAGCTCAAACAACTTTCAATGAAAGAGTTAAGAACAGGAATAATTTTAATCCCAGTCTACAGGAGAAGAGAAAAATCAGACTAGTGATATTTCTCTCTTCAGTTAAATTGTAAGTCTGATTGATAAAAGAAGGGCATAGAAGTAAGGCAGTAGGATGTGTATTAAACATTTGACAGGAAACTGAGTGTCATACTAATTTGAAATACATTACTAGTTGCATACAAAATAAATGAAAAACAGAAAGGAAGAAAATCAGTAATTTGTTCTTGAACATAATAGTCAATAAAGAAATCCTATAAATTAATGGGAACATTTTTAATGCAGTTCTTGTGGAATAAATGTGGTACTGACATGCTATTTAAAATTTTTATTGCTGTTGTGGAATTTTCATTAGTGCACTAGCGTGATTTGTTTATGACAAAGAGCAGTTACGTCAGGAAATTCACATCATGGGATAAATCACATCATGATCCCTTTAACACTGTTCTAATACCAGTGCAAAGTTAAATTCAAAGTAAATTGAATAAGTGCCAACTAAGGGATTATAAATTAGAAAACAATCACACTAAGATGGATCCAAGCACATCGTGGACAACAGAGCATTAACTTCATATACTAAGGTATCAGAATATCCTAGATAAAAAAACAGTTAAAAATTTATGTTGCAATGTAGCAATTATATTTAAATTAAATTAGAAAGACTAATAAAAGCATATATCATCCAAGGCCAGTGAAGACTTTTCAGAAAAGGCAAAACACTGTGCAACCAAAATATATGTAAACTGACAATTCTGAACATAGAGATTGATAAGCATCTTAGCTTGCAGAGAAGCGAGAAATTAATTATTGCATGGTGCTAAGTACTTGTCTATAGATGACAATGAAGGTAACATTAGACCCCTCTGGAAAAATTCTACTCGGAAATAAAGAAACAAAGTTCATAGTATCATAGGATAATTCAGTTTGAAAGGGACCTCTGTAGGTCTCTAAGCCAAAATTCCTATTCAAAACAGGTTCAGCTATGAGGTCTGACCAGCTTGCTAAGGGATTGATCCAGTGGGGTCTTTAAAACCACTAAGGATGAGGACTGTACAACCTCCCTGAGCAGCCTAGTCCCATGTTTGACTATCCTCATGAAGAAAACATTCTTTGTTTCCAGTTGAACCTTCTTTTGTTTCAACTTGTCTGGTGTGTCATCCTCCACCATGTGCCACTATGAAAAGCCTGGCTCTGTCTTCTCGATAACCTCACCAGGGGTATGAGGGGGACTTTCCTAAAATTCCTGCAGTGCCATCTCTTCCTCAATCTGAGCAAGCCCAGCTACCTCAGCCTCCCCTCACAGGGCAAGTGCTCCAGGCCTTTACCAGACAGGACAACCTCTGCTAAACAGTTTATGTTTTTCTTGCATTGGGAGGTCCAGAAGTAGATGCAGAACTCATAATGTGATCTCAAAAACGCTGGAGGCGGCAGAATAGTCTTTCCCCTCAGCCTCCTGACTGTGATCTTCTCAGTGCTTCTACCAGAGCACACTGCTAGCTTATGCCTGCCTGGCTTGCCACCCACGAACATTCTCAAATTCACCCCAGCAGAACCACTTCCCAGTCAGCTAGGCCCTCGGTTTGTGCTTCTCCTGCGAGGTCTTTCTTCCCAGGTGCAGTCACAGGAGAGATTCTTGCAGTACTCTGTTTGCCACTGGCCTCCATGTAGAGTATGTCCCATCAACCACTACTGTCTGAACCTGGCCATCCAGTCAGTGTTTTACCAAACAAGCTGTCCATCCATCCAGATGGTAATGTCCTAACTTGGATATAGGAATGTAGTGGAAGATGTTGTTGAGAGCCTTCTTAAAAATCAAGGTAAATGACATCCACTGCACTACCCTCATGCATGAAATGCAACAATTTTATTTGTAGAATGCAGTCAGGTTACCATTACCAATCATCATCCTCACCTTCATGTACTGGAAATGAGCTCCATGAAAACATTTCCCAGGGATGAAACAGAGGCTGACTGACATCCAGTTACCCAGGTTTACCTTTCAGCACTTTGCAAAGACAGGTACAACAATTACTATTCTTCAGTTTTCAAGGATCCCACCAATCTTCAAGACATTTTAAACATAACATAAAGTAGATGCCTGAAAATATCCATTTTTATCTTGAAATAGTAAACCCTCTGATACAATCTGAGCCCTATTTTGAGGAGCAAAATTATCAGAATAAAACTTAGATTTTGTTTCCCTTTCTATTTAAAATTTTAAACCAACCAAACAAGAGAAAATAAACTAAAACCACTTGTACCAACAGAGTTGAAGTTTTATGATATTTTTGAGAAAGCCGAAGTTTCAAATTCCTCAATAATTGCCTAAGGCCATCTTTCTTAGTTATTGAAGACAAGTTGGCAGTACTCACCATGAATTCTCTTTGAGATGATTGTTATACTGATTGACTGTTTTGATTCCCTAGTTCAAGAGAGACATTGAACAATTGGAGAGGGTCCAGCAAAGGGCCATCAATATTATTAGATGGTTGAATGACTTGGCATATGAAGAAAGGTTGAAGAAATTAGCTTTATTCAGCCTAAAGGAGAGAAGTCACAGAGAGGAACTCCTAATCACAGTCTTTGAGTAGCTAAAAGAGTCACAGAGAATTTACAGAGGTGGTTTTCTCACTAGGCTGCAAAATGACAGAATAAGAGGTAACAGGCACAAGTTGCCTCAGGGTAAATTCTACATAAATACAAGGAAAAAAATCATCATCATGAGAACAATTAAACATTGAATAATGTTGGTTGGCCAAAGAAGAATTGGAATCTCACTCATTGGAGAGGTTCAAGGCTCAGTTTGACAGGGTGCCAGACAACCTTAGCACTGCTTTATAGGGGGTTTGGAACCAGATGTTGTACAGTACTCCCTTGTAATCTATACTTTCTCATGAGTCTGACTGCTTTGATGATGAGAGGGAGTTGTTATGGCATCAATGAGTAAACAGGAAACATTTCTGTGAAACATTTTATAGATTATTGAAGTTTCCAATAGATTATTTTCTTCCTTGCTGCTTGAAAAAATAAAGATTTGTATTCATGTAACTTTTGTTGCAAAACCTCTGTGAATATAAACCACAGTAAGAGTAATTCAAGCAATGTAGAGATAATGTTTGGTACTTATAGGTATAGAAGGATATAAGAAATCTTTGTAAAGTTCCAGTGAGGTGTTACTATAGTTGTACTGGAAAGTTATCACATTTCTGTGTGGGATACAGTTTCACAGCCTCTCCCTATGGGAGATCCAAGTATGTGAGAGGAAATGAGAACAGTTTTTTAGAGTAGAAATGAAAAGACTAGGGTTTAGTGGAGTACTAGGAAAATAAAAATGAAGTGGTGAACTGTTATATCCTGCTCCCTACAGTGTCTGGGTTTTGGGATATTTTTTCCAGAAGCTAGAGAAATCCTAGGCAGTAAGATGTATAATCCAGTAGGAGTCCGTCTTAGACCCTGCTACCTTTTCTTCTTTCCAATGGCAGAAAAGATGTGGGTCATTAAAACACAGTATGAAGAGAAAATTTTACACTTTTATAGTTTTGATGTACAATGAGACTGTTTTAATCAGGAGTTATTACATAGTTTTCACATAATTTGAAGGCTTATTTTACATGGAGATATTTTAAATGGGTCATAGCAAAACCCCAAAATTTTGTGATCCCTATTCTCTTGTTTGGCAACAGGAGAAGAAAAGTTCCAGATGCTTTTGTAAAGGAAGGCTGGTTCCACAGAATGGAAAATGTCAGACCCGCTTGATCAAGAAACACCAACCATAAAGGGCCCTGTTGGCTTGTGTCCTTTACAGCATGTTACCTTAAGGGGAACAGTCTAAAAAAGGACCACTTTCTAAAATGTGAGAGCTATGGACGAAAAACTTGGTATTTATATATTGCTTACTTTTGAAGTTGGTGATGACTTCCCTTGTTTTTCTCTCCCCTGGGAATAGTTAATTAATGTAAATGTTTACATTACATTACATTACATTACAGACCAAAGGCAGAAATTAAAGTTATTCCTAGAAGTTAAGCCATACAGGCAGGAAACAGCAGCATGATGAAATTCATTAGACATAGCTTTACTTATCTAAGAACTAGGTTTTTAATCTCAAATCTTCATACAAATTTATCCTGTAGTCCATGTAAATTCTGGAAAACTATTTCATCCCAGGTACTGAGACATTTCTCTCAGTCTGGGATTATTTTTATAGATCTATATCCATTTAAAATAGAGCACATTAGATTGGATGCTAAGTTTTTTAAAGGCTACAATTAGATAACAAGAAGCACATCCTACAAGATCCATGAAATCATTCAAATAGCCATTTTTTTTAGTAACAAAGCTTGAAAAAAATCAGTTTTGAGGGTTTGTACACAGCTGCATTTTTGTCTTGCTCTAAAAAAAAGCTGTTTTCTCTGATAATTTTAAATTTCACCACATTTCTAAAAGCAATTCTCTAGTTACAAAAAACCCAAACACCCCCTACAAAAAAAAAACCCAAATAACAAAACACAAAACCAAAAACCCAAACCAAAAAGACTATAGATTAAAATCACCAAGAAAAAAAAAGTTTGCAAAATTTTCATCAAATTACAACAATGCTATTTAGTGTTGAAGTACCTTTCTCCACATGAATCCTAGAAAACATTTTTGCTGCTGAGTTGATGCTGTAAAACACAGGATGTTCAGCAACAACAGTCTGAGATTGCAGCTGTTTCAATGCACCCATTATATGGAGGGAAAAGGAACGCAAATGGAAAAGAGCCTGATTATTATTTTACACTCAGGTCAATCTCATATTGCAGGTATTGATACTTAGAGCCTGAAACTTTAAGAATGGTTGAAATGGACAAAGCTGTTCAACTGTTTGCATATAAAAGATATACACTATGATAGTCATGGATTATTTCTTTCAGAACAGAACTACTGGGTAATAGATACCATTACTCTCTCATTGTTTCTGGAACAATAGAACAACGGGGCAAAGCTATGAAGAGAAATTGGAGCCTGAGGAGGTATTGTTAGTGTGGAAACTATCACCATAAATTTTTATTTCAGCTTTCAATTTAGTATTTAATATCTTTCAGAGTATGTTCCAAGATCAATATTTTTCAAAAGCAAGTTCTGAAAGAAATCTGGTGCATTGCTGGTCTTAAGAGTCCAGTTTTAGATGACTTGCAGGAAACCTGAATCTCAGTGACCTGGTGATTAATATTGCCTGAAAAACCTTGCTTCCATTTGCCCTACTCAGCTTTAAAAACTGAACTCAGAATCATATTTTAAAGGCATTTAAATGATTAATAATTTAATTCTAGAATTAGCATCATATTTTAAAATTAGTACATATATTAATAATGCATCCACTTTATCCTTCCATACTGAATACACAGAATAATGGCATTTGTGCTTCTACTTGTGCAGTCTAGCTGTTTAAAAACAAACAAAAAAGCAAACAAAAAGAGAGAAAAAATTATAATGTGGCTTTGCATCCAATTTTAAGAATCTGCAAGGAAATGGATTTGGTTTTGTCACTTTTTAACATGCAGTAATTTCTGCAATGTTAAATGCTTGCCTATATTCTTTCTGTACAAGTAATGTGATTATGTTAATTAGTTACACAGTCAGGGAGAGTGCCTTCCATCTTGTGTTACAATTTGTCTTTTACTTGTAATATTCCAAAGGTTAACTTCTAAAGACTTGTCATGGATACAGCAGCCAGTTCTCTCCCAAAAGCACTGAATACACTTATCCAATTACAGCAATGTCTTTAACTGTGCTGAAAATCAAAGGTCTGTTAGACTTAAGAGGAGCGTTTAAAATAAATGACTGGTGGACAGAAGCTTCAAGGAGAAGGCATTTTCACTAATGAGTGAAAAAGATGACAGTTTTATAAAGAGATTTGAGTAACTTGAACTTGGGGCTAACATAATTAATATCTAAGTGAAATTGGAATTAGGTTCTGTATATGTTTAGTTCACTCAGGGTGTCCATGTTCAGATCATTAATAAGTTTTGCTAATGATTCCACAGTTAATCCTATTAACAGAGCAGCTTTTCTTTAGGGAAACTTTGTACCCCATCTTACAATGGAACTTCAACAAATAACAGAGCACACAAACTTGACAAACAGCAACAAGATAATTAATCATTAAAAATGTACATTTAACCTATCACTCTCAAAGCTCATACCTTCATCTTAAGGATCTGATAAGGTCATCAGTTTTGTATCATGCACAAAACACCGTCCCTTAAATTGTGCAACATAGCAAAATAGTTTTTTAAATAATAAAACAGTAATAAAAAAAGGTGGATGAGCAATAAAGATGTTTCAAAGTTTTGTGACTGCATCGTCTTCAGTGGAACCATGCTGATTTATACCAGCTGAGAATCTGTCCCTTATGTTTAATATGGTTTTTTTTTTTAACAAAAGTATGATTTTCTGTGCTGGAAAACCAATGGACATATGTAATAGTTTAGATTTTCACCTTATATTTATTACAAGAGAGTTTGAGTCTTGAGTAGCACATAAGCAACCTTGAAACAGAATAATATAAGGTTTTAGATTAGAAACCCAGGGACATTTTTACCTCCTCCTTCTATTCTGGGGCCAAGGGGAAGGAGGGGAACAAGAGAAATACTGAAGATATGTGTATATATAAAAATGTTTTCAAAACAATTTCATTTGTTTATATATGTAGGAGAGTTTGACATCAGGAGGAGTGAATAAATAATTCTTGTGGGTCAATCCCCGCCAGCAGCCAAGCAATCACTGAACTACTTGCTCCTTTACCCAGCCATGGCAAGATGGGTGAGAGAAAAGGAAGGAAATACATGGGCTGACAGGTTAGGTAGGGAAACTGCATGCACAAGTAGAGCAAGATAAGGAATTTTTCACTCACTCCCACAGGCAGGCAGATATTCAGCTGTTCCCTGGAAAGCAGGGCCTCAGCACACCTAACGCTTACCTGGGAAGACAAGCCCCATAAGCACAAACATCTCCCCTTCTTATTTCCCCATGATTTTAGCATAGAGCATGACATCATATGATACAGAATATCCCTTTGGTCAGTTTGGGTCAGCTATGTCCTCAGCTAATTCCTTGCCCACCCCCAGGTTGCTCACTGTGGGGGACAGAGTAGGGAAAAAGAAAGCCTTGGGGCTGTGCAAGCACTGTTCAGCAGTAGCAAAAATGTTATTTCAGCATTGTTTCAGCCACAAATCCAAAGCGCAGCACCATACAGGCTGTTTTGAAGAAATTTAACACCATCCCAGCTGGACCCAGCACAGCAGTGTATGGGAGCAATACGCAAAGGAAAAGTACTTTGGTCAGTAATAGGAATCCGTCAGATACACAGGTGATTTGGAAGATAGATATACAGACTTGGAGAAAATAAATAAAGCAAAAGCAGTTAGATAAAGGCAAGAAAAGCCAAATCTTTAATTTATTGTTATTTCTTAATTTAAATCTTTTACAGTTTAATTTTTTTCCCCATAACCACGAAACAACACTGAGGGAAGTAAACATGAAATCCAAAATTAGGTTCTATCCTGTGATCACATCAGCATTCCCAATATGCACAGAGGAGAGCATAGACCTTCTCAAGCAGCCCAACAAGAGTGCTTGCCTTCTCTGCAAGAGGAATGCTACCACAACAGAGAGCTTCAGTTAAAAGGGTAGCCATGAAGTTAATTTTGAAAATAGCAACAAAGAAACACAGAGAGAAACTGCCATTAAATACTACACATTTCCCTTAAACTGGTATCTGTACCTTTCTTTGCATGGTAGGAATTTAATTGTATGATATTACAAATAACCAGGCGTCAAACAGAGAAGCTTACCAGGTGCCTCTCATGATCTCCTGCATGACGGAAATGCAGAGAGCAATGTTAGCCCCAGTCATGATTGCAGGTTTCCTGAGAATTGTCATAACTCATCTTTTCCTGTAATAGCTTCTCAAAACACTGCAAAATGTCTGGGACATGTAGGCTTCACTGCTCCATCTCTTTTGCCTTGTCTTAACCTGGAGCATTACTGACCTTTCACAGGATGATCACAATACTAATAATCTTCTGCATCAAGGGGTATTTTTCACAATCTTTCATGCTAAAATGCATTGTAGTCTGTTTGTGAGTTCCAAGTGATCAAAAGGGAAGCATCCTGCAAGGTTTATGTTTTCATTTATACTTGCCAGTTCTGAAACTGTGTGTTTTCTAGTTATTATATGCTAGTGTATAGCATGTCTTGTGGAATAGATTCAAAAGCACAGATGTGTTCAAATAATTAATGAGAATTTAGTAATCTGGCATCAATTACATGTCTATTAAAGTTAGTGTGTTGATAAGATGTACTACATGTTGCAATAGCTACCATATTTAAGTGCCACAATAATAATGATTCCTTTGTTTGAATAAAGGTGAGGAATGAGGAATAGATTCTGTCATGAAGGCATCTTGAAGGATTGTTAGTTTTTACAGTTTAGTATCAACAGCAATTTTGCACAATAAACTAGCTAGACACTAAATCAAATAACTGGGCAACCCTACAACAGCCAACAGACCAGTTCCAGTCTCACTGATCACTTTTCCATATGCACATCACTTTCTCACCGGCTTACCATTCCCACCCCACTACCATCATAGATTTTTTTTTTTTCTAATAACCTTCAAGCAGCCCACAGTTTGAAAACTGAATTATAGATCAGCCCTTCATGACAAATACATTCTGTAAGAGATCACATGACTTTCAACATCATAATGCTTGATATGAATTTATACTAACTAAAAAAACAACAAAGGTGGAATTGAAGACCTTACCTCTGACATTGTTTACTTTTTTAGTAGTCTTATTTTATCTGCATAACTTGAATTCAAAAGTGTAACCTTTCACTTACCCTGACAGAAGTGAAAACAATTTTAAGTTGTGACTTTAGACAAGCTACAATACCTTTGAAATACATGAAAGAAAACCTAGGTGCTTCCCAGGTCAGATTAAGATTTAATGTGCAAACCTTATATAAATGCTGGTGTCTGTCCAACCATCTCCACATTTCATTTGTTACCCTCATCACCTTTGCTAAGAACCAATAGGATGAACCTGAAAGCCTAAAAACAAATTCACCAGTAACTCATGAGAACCTCACAGAAATTGTGCATTTATATTGAAAGCAATTTTATTTATCGAAAGAAAATTAAACAGGGGTTTAATAGCAAGTTTCTGATTTTTTTATGGCGACAATTTTCTACTAATTCATGATTCATACCTGCTTTTTCTTCCATTATAAACAGATCTTAAAATTAGATAGGTTTAACTTTTTTAAAATTTATTTCAATTTTAGTAAGGAGAACTTATAATATCATTGTAATAGTTTAATGGGGAAAATGCATTAAATAAGTTATATCTCAAGTGGGTAATTATCTAAAAGTTTTACAGAAATTCTCCATTTCACAGTGGGAGTTTCACCTGGATATAAACAGAGGGCACTCTGATTGTTTAGTATAAGTCTAAAGATGTGAATAATACCCTGCTCATGGTCTACCAGACAATGATCTGTTCCATCATCTGGGTTCTCCAGCAAGGTTGAAGCATTCACCTCACTAAGTAAATTTTTTTTTTTTTTGATAGCAGCAGCTGAAAATAGAACCATGAACCATCTGATGCTTATGACATAACAAGGATGTTAAATATAATGATAAGGATTCCTCAAAGAACAGTCATGTCCTACTATTCTAGACAAAAGTTTTGAGATTTTAAGTTCTCCTGTCTACTATTTTGTTGACAATCCTGGAAGGAACAAAAAACTATGTTTATGTAAAACTATAAAATATGCAACTAAGTAAGCTAAAACATCAGTAATTTCCTTCCTATAAAATGCAAAGCATTTTCATCAAAAGACCCCCAAAGTACATTAAGTACTGTATTACGTGGCTTTGGATCCAAATATTGAATATATATTGAATGTATATATTCAAATATATGCATATATTACCTACGACTCTAGGTAGCACAGAAAAGAGGGAAAACATTTTGAAAAAACTCCAGATTTAAATTAAGATTAAAAAAAAACACAAAAAACTTTTCAACATACTTCATGACAAGAGATGGGATACTTTTAAAGGGTTGCATCCAGCTGAGGTCATAAAACAAAATATATAGTTGTTCTTGTGCACACATACAGGTTGATAGATTCTGTTTCTATTCAGGAAATGTAAAATGTACAGCCCTTACAAACAAAAACTTCCATAAAAAAATCCATTTACAAATATTAATACAAGATTTGCATAACACTAAACCATGGATAACACATGCTGCCCTGTATTATGTTTCAAATATGTTACAAACAAAAATTAAAATCAGGAGTTATAATATGTGTTAACACTAGCATGATAACTCAAAACATGACCAGCAGTCATACAACATGTCCAGTACATGTGAACAATTTGAATATAGTCTGATTTTCTGATTATCTGAATGCCCATACGTATCAATTGGTGTTAGTACATATAGATTTATAAACTGGCAAACACAATGTTAAAAGGACAGGTGTATTTATATAGATTCCTGAAGGATAGACCTTTTAAATGTTTAAAATATCGAAAAAGTATTTTGTTAGAGAAAAGGAAAAAAAATATCAATTTTATGCTGTAGTTCACAAGCATTTTTATAAATAATTGTTCCCATTTGCTGTCAATACTTCACACTTCTTTTTGTTGTGATGTAGGATGTGTAAGGTATTATAGATCTACTACAAGTAGACATGTTGCAGTAAGTACAGATTTATCCATAATTACTCCATAAAAGCTACAAATAGGGAGCTTTGTCCTGTACTTTAAAGAAAAGTTAAAAGGATTATCTATATTTTTTTAACATACCAATGTGGACCTGCTATGTTTTTTCTGCTAACACAGAGAGTGCCATCCTGACAATTAAATGAACAGAACTTTCCCCCACTAATTTCTTTGAGACCCACATACTACACTTAACTTTTTCCAGAAGAACAAGATGAAGACAGATGTGTTTGAAGAAAAAAAGATCTTTTGAAACCTGTTTCATTATTTGCTCTGTATGGAAAGCAACATGGAATTTTGTTTCATTTTAGGGAAGTTTAACCTCTACACAAGTATTTGAAAATTCATTTACATATGAAAGAAATAGAGATCTATTAATCACCCTACCCCCTCTTTTAAGGCTATGTTATTCACCTTCATAGCTTCTCTTTCTAAACACAGAATAAGTTTCCAAATTCCCATTGACATTCTTCCTTTAAAGCATTTTATTTGGAAGAATCAACTCAAATTTGCAATTAGAAAACAAGAAGCTGTTCTCACTTTTGCCTATGATCTCATGATTCTTCAGTGCTTTATGAAGAAACCGGCAAAACACTTCCTGCACTGTGGAGAAAACTTCTAAAATTGATAGTCTTATGAAAGAAATTTCATTTGAATCAAGTTGAAATAAACACACCTCCTGCCCTTGGCATAGTAGCTGCTGGAAAATTTAGTTTATGTTTTGATTTTAGGACAAAAGACAATTTTTGCCTTTTCCTATACTTCACCATGTAGAGCCAGTAGAAATGGCAGTGACTACATTTCCATTCAAATAAATATTTAATCATGATTTGATAAGGCCAAGACAGTTCAGCATCCTGCAAATAACAGCTGTAGATAGCTAAATAGCCACAGATTTTTTTTCTTGCTTGTGAACAGAATCAACCAGCACAAAATGTAAGTGTTAAAAAAACCCCAAAACCCAACAACGAACCAAACAAACACTGTTCAGGACCTTTTCCTGTTTTTCTGCATGCAGGTTTTTAAAACTTAAACCACTGATAACAAATTGGTTTTTCAGTTGTGAGGGTCATGATAGCCTTTCATTTAACTGATTGACATTCTTTAAAGGATGTTCCCCTTATTCCAACCTTCTTGATTAATATTATTATTATTCAGCTAACATCCTC
>JAVJGJ010000001.1:29099285-29118551 GCA_035590215.1 Microhierax caerulescens
AGTGAGAGGGCTGGAGGGGCACTGGAAATGGGGAGGGGACACAGCCAAGACACGTGACCCAAACTAGCCAAAGGGATATTCCATACCATATGATGTCCTGCTAAGTGTGTAAACTGGGGGAAGAAGAAGGAAGGTGGGGACATCTGGTATTATGTTGTTTGTGTTCCTGAGTAACCGTTACGCGTGATGGAGCCCTGCTCTCCTGGGGATGTCTGAGCACTGCCTGCCCGTGGGAAGTGGTGAATTAATTCCTTGCTTTGCTTTGCTTGCGTGTGCAGCTTTTGCTTTACCTATTAAATTGTTCTTATCTCAACCCTTGAGTTTTACATTCCTTTCCGATCCTCCTCCCCATCCCTCTGGGGGGGGGGGAGTGAGCAAGCGGCTGCGTGGGACTGGGTTGCCAGACAGGGTTAAACCATGACAAGGCCCTACTAAGAAGTCTGTCATTTTTCTTATAAGCCCCCTTTAAGTATGGAAAGGGCATTGAAAGATGGTTGCCTTAACTCTGGTTTTGTATCATCAGCAAACATGCTGAGGATATACCCTGCGCTATCATCCAGATTGTTGCAGATGATGTTAAACATCGTTAGCTACTGGTATCCAACCAGACTTCATACCACTGACGAGTGCCCTCCAGGTCTAGCAGATGCTGCAGCCCAAACACATGCCAGGGAGACATCCCCATGGCATATTGCCATCTTACTGGAGTCTGCTCCACTGGTACAAACTCAGATGAGGGGCCCTTCTCTGTGCCCTGCTTTCCAAATGGCTGCATTTGTTGGTGGCCACTGGAAGTTGTGCTCTGGACCAGGCTCTTATATAGGTCTCTTCCAAACACCAGCTAAAGGGCATTTGACTCTCCCTAACCAGGAGGCAATTGCAAGAAAAGTTCCAGGAAACCTGGCCAAGAGCAGCTGACCATGCTCATTAGAAGCTGCTTAGAGGTTCCTCAGGCTCACACTCGCATGACTCCCCTTACCTCAACTTTATTTGGGAGCAGTGGGCACTTTCACATTTCTCAGAGGGTTCCAGACATTGCCCAACGATCCTGAGCTTTGTCTCTAAAAGATCCCAAACCAGACCCCAAAGATTTGCTCTGCAAACTGCCACTTCTGTTGGCTGCCTCTGTTAGCTGAAAGCTATTAGCTGAGATCACAGCTATTTTTGCCAAACTGTTATGCCTGTGACAGTATTTAAGTGATTTCTTTTTTCTGTCTTGACCCATAAGCCTTTTTTAATCCTATTTTCTTCCCCTGTACTGCTGAAGATGGGATGTGAGGGAACAGCTGGGTGGATGTCTGGCCAAGATCAGTCCACTACATGTTGCTGTCCCAGTGCACTCTCCCATTTACATGTTGGTATTCATCGTGCCTTGTCCTTCAGCTATAAATTTTTGTGAAGCAGAAAAGCTCTGCCTGTAATTGACATCATCTATACAAATGAGATCTTAATCCAAGACTAAGGATTCTATAAATTGGGGTTTGCTCCTAATATCTTTGCTCTTGAGCATTGATGCAATCCCAGATTTCTGCACATCTTTTACATTGTACTTAATTGCCATTCATCTTTACCTTCATTTCCTAGACTAGAGAGAGACAATATCAGCCTGTGGATCTCTGGCAGCAGCAACCAGAGAAAAGGACAGGGAGCAAACCTATAGTGAAATACAGCTTGTGAGTATGTTTTTATTAGCAGACTCTCAAACTAGGAAGTAAGCTGCAGTTTAACAGTCCTTGTTACTGGAGCTAGAGAGAGGAAAAGAAAAAATATGTATTAACTTCTCCAGTCAATTTGCACTAGCAAAATTGTTCTAAGACTAATCACACTGCAGAACCACAGCAGAAATACACCCTCTCTCGTACACAGAGGAAAGTTCCTACCCGAGGATATATAATATACATCCTTTTCTGTACAGTTGGTTCCATTTTAATTCTATAGTTTCAGGAAACCATACATGTATTCCAAATGACACAGTGCCTTACTATACTCACATTTTAACTTCTTTGTGGAGAAAAAAAGCCCCCACATTAAACAACTGACCAGTTATTAAATAAGATCATCTTAATTCAATAAAGCCAACTCCATTTTCTTTATAGGTAATTACTTTTATACTACCTTTAATTCTAAAAGAAAAATTTGAAAGCGTATTGACAGTTAAACTGAAAAGATGTTGATGCAATTGACATTTTCTTATCTGTTAATAACAAGTGGAGATAAAACAAAGTTGACTTCAGCTTCATACTTATTTTTTCTAGTGATTTAACACCCCATTAAAATATTGGTTTAATTTTCATAAGTGAAATGCAGTAGTCATACAGGGAAAAAAAAATCAGCTCAGGTCCTGGCTTGCCCTTTTGTAAGCCAGAACAGGTTCATGCATTCAAACATGTTGTACTTATATTCATTGCTCTACTAAAGCATCACAAATGCTAGTGGTGCAAGAAGTCTGACATCTAATTTATGACTGTCCTGGTTTCAGCTGGGATGGAGTTGATTAACTTCTTAGTAGCTGGTGCAGTGCTGTGTTTTAGCTTTGGTGTGAGAACAATGTTGATAACGTGCTGATGTTCTTAGTTGTTCCTGGGTGATGTTTATACTAAGTCAAGGACTTTTCAGTTCCTCAGGCCTTGTTAGCAAAAAGGTTGGAGGGGCACAAGGAATTGGGAAGGGACACAGCCAGGTCAGCTGACCCGTACTACCCAAAGGGATATTCCATACCATGGGACCTCGTGCCTGGTATATATACCTGGGGGGCTGGGCAGGATCTGGCTGGGCATCAGTTGGTGTGTGATGAGCAGTTACATTGTGCACCACGTGTTCCTTTCCTCCTTTCCTTCAGGATTTCATTCCTTCCCTCCCACTTTTCATTATACTTGTTATTGTTGACATTGTTATTATTGTTCTATTTCAATTATCGACTTTTTCCTATCTCAACCCTTCAGTTTTACATTCCAACTCTCCTCCCCATACCTCTGGGTGAGGGGGAGTGAGTGAGCAGCTGCACGGTGCTTGATTACCAGCCTGGGTTAAACCATGGCAGTGACATAATTTCTATTTTGAAATAACTGGTATATTTACATTGTTGATGTATGACAAGGTAATTCTTCAAGTCTCTTAATTTCTTTTTTTATTTTTACTATAGTATTTATAAAGACTTCTGGTGGGTAATATTTCAGTTTCTACAGGGAAAAGATAAAAATATAGCAGTGGAGAATATTGTTATTTCTATTTGTGTCACTATCATTACGTTGACCCTCCAAAATATCTAGAAAATTAAACTTATAGATTTATCTTTGGGAATTTAATGAATCGAGCTTTCCATTTCACAATGCATGGCGATCACACATGCAAGTGTAATCAAGGAAGTTGTAATTTCTGGGAGGGGTAATTACTAATTACAGATAAATTGCTTTAGAAAAAAGAAGGAACTGACCCTGTCTCTAAATTGAAAAAATAACTGAAGTTTACCTTCTGTAAGGTTATTTAATGCTTCTTCATGATTCTTTTTCTGTTGTGGAAAAGTCAAATGTAGGAGTTACCCTTAAAAAACAAACACATTCCTAGTCACAACATACTGTTATGAATAAGCTTTAATACTAACTTAACGATATTTTTAAATTATGTATTGCCCAGCATACATTTGTCACTGCATTGTTAATCTCTTAACAAAATCAAGGATTTGTTTTGTGATAAGAAGAATTATAACCACAAGTTTTAATTACTACCTGTTGTGCACAACAGAATTCAACATCTCTATTCTGCATTCAGGTACTCATAAAATTAGTGTATACAGTGAGCTATTTAAAATGGAATGCAAACAGCAGCATAATCCATCTGCACTTACCCGTATCTAACCCTAAGGACATCAGTATATCTTAAATTACACCTTTCCCACACTTTACATGGAGCTGTAAAGAAATACCTGCAGTTTCCACAATTCAGAATGTTTTTCATTTACAAGTTCCCTACATAGTTTCCCTAAAAATAGGAAGAAGGATTTTATTTGAAAGTTAGTGTCTAAGGAGCTACTTCTGCTTACATGTACCTACATGTAGTGACATATTTTAGATGTCTGGAGAATGCTTTGTTAAAAACTGAAGATTTAGTATTTTTGAAGTAAGCAGGAAGAGACTTTTTGATTAATTTCTGCAAAAATTATCCATTTTATTTTGGGAAACTCCATCTTTTAGTATTATTTATCTGGTCATAAAACATACTCAAATCATTCTGTCCGGAAAAAAATTCTCTAAGAGCATTTTGATTTTCAGGATTTTATGTACAAATATAACCGTTTCTTCATTAATATAACAGGCTATCTTTTTATTTTTAGGCATTGGAGTTATAAGTGCAAAGAACCAAATCCTTTTACACTAAGACATACTATTATTCTTAATCTGAGTTGGAGTCCAGAAAGAATAAACATCTTGCCCAAAATTAAGCCAGATCTCTGACATCCAAGTATGAATCTGTAAACACAAGCTATCCTTCATCTCAGCATTGCGTTATTCTAATTTAGAGGTACAATATAGGACACAGGTATAGCAAAAGCAAGGCATTGCAAAGTCACAAGCAAAGATTTCCGCTTACATATACTGGTGAAAATTTTAAAAAGTCACTGTGCCAGCTCTCTCGTAAATACATTTGCATCTTTTGTAACTAGACTATTTTTTATTAAACAGACATGCATGCCTTGACTTATCCCAAGTATTGACTGAGAAATCCCTTAGAAACTTTACCAAATCCTACAATGTCTACTTAAAGTCTTCATCATCTTTCTTTAACTACTTGTAATGTTTGGTACAAATAATACCACTGTTTAAACTGTCAACTGAATTCAGTACTGTAATCTAGTTGCACAGTTGCTAAACACTTGTAATTTTTTATGACAGCTTAAGAACTAACAACAATTAAGATTATTTATATTACCTCTAATATATGATTTTTGGTGTTCTTTGGAACTTTTGGTAGTAATCATGTTAGTAGCAGTGCACATTTTATCTAATCTTGTGGACTTTAGCAATCATGCCTTATATTAGTATTTTACAGCATTTCCAAATATATTCAGATAGAGATTCTGAATTTGAAGTTACAAATCATGTTTAAGTATTATCTTTGTTTTCTTTGTGTTGATTCAGATATACTCCTTAACATACCTGATCGCTTCACTCTTCCACAACTGCACGAGCAGACTCCTCTGATCTCTAATTACCTTAAAAAAGAGGCCAGTTATACTACACTTAAAAAGTTGCTTTAGAGAACTAGCTCATTTAGGCCCTATCTTTATTCATGTGGGGTTTAATGAGAATCTGGCATCAATTTAAGAATTAATACCTAATCAAGCAAGACACCTGAGGCTGAGTACCTAGCAGATGTTTCTTGAATTGGAACCTTAATGGCTCACCAATCAATACAGCAGCATAAGACTATTTCTTCTGCAATTCCAGTCGGAGCAGATGTGTTTAAGCAGAAACAGAAGTGTGTAATAATTAGCTTATTCAGTGTGACTAGCAACAGTTATCAGTTCAAAGGACAGAGGACACAAAAGATAAGAAAGTTTGTATAGACATGAATTCCAATAGTTATTCCCAAGTCAAATGTTTTCTCTCCTGATGAAAATTCCTCTAAATACATGCAAATAATGTAACTATTTACTACGTACAGCATGTTTATCTTATTTCATTACTGGCCAAACTACTAATTACTCTGTATTGTAAACTATATATGTGACTACTACTTGTATTGTAATATCTGCATTTTGAATGCAGACAAAAAGGGTTTTAAAGTTGAGAGGTAGGAGGATGAATAATAGCAATGGGATGCAAAAAAAAACCCCAAAATTCCTTGTTTTCAGGAATTCTCAATTTTTATTAATGTTTATTAAATGTTTATTAAATATTGTAATTATTTATTAATGTTTATTATGTTTATTAATATATTAATTTTTATTATATTTATTTTTAATATGTTTAATATAATAATGTTTATTATGTTTGTTAAAATATTAATTTTTATGAGTTTATATCAGGTACAGAAATCTGATGTTTTTGATCTAAATTACCCCCCCTCCCCTTTTTTTTTTTCATTTCCAATGGGTTGTTCATAAGACCTTGTTTATTATGTTTCATGGACATTATAATAAATGGGTGAAAAGAATAAAAAAAAAAAAAATCCATGTTGTGATATGATGTGGACACAAGTTAAAATAATATGTGCTTTTCTACACATTATAATGTAAAGAGTAAATGATGGTTCAAGCTTGGTTTTCATCAGTGAAAAAGTACATTAAGAAAAAGAGATTATTAATTAAGACAAAATTAGGATGAAATCTTGGAAGGGAAAACCATGCAAAATTTAAAGTTATTAAGTACAGAAAATTGATAATACACTTAGGAAGAAAATTATTTTGTGGGGATGAGAACTAGAAGTTTTAAAAATAAATATAAAGAAAAATGGAAATAGGGGAATATATAAGCCTATTACTAAACTGAGATGATAATGATAATGTAAAAAGAAAGATCACATCTTTCTGTTTTGGATGAAAATAATTACATTTCTTTTGTGACATGAAAATAAGCAGATAACTTCAACTCAAAGAAGAACTGGAAAGGATATTAAAGAAGCTCTACCAGAAAAGAAAGAAAATTAAATACATTTGAAAAACTATAAAATAATTTGGGAAAACTAAAATAGAGTTTTGTATAAGGAAAAGGTGACAAATTGTAGGAAGTTTACAAGGAACCAAATATATTCTAGGTAATGAAATACCAGTAACCTCCATAGAAAAGACACTGGACATGTGGCTAGAGAACAAAGTGGTATGTGATTCAGGTTTGGTGTTATTTTTCTTTTTTTTTTCCTGTTTTATTTTATTGTTGACAAAGCAGAAGAGTACAGATAAAAAAACAGGATTTACAAGATTTCAGTGAGAATTTCCAGTAAAGAGAAAAAGACAACCTTCAAAGAAAAGAGGGAACACTTCAGAAGCCAGCAATAGTAGATGCAGAGATTAAAAGTACTCTGGGATTTTAATATTTGTCTTACTGTTCTTGAAGTAAAGAAATAAAAGCTGATAAGATCCACAGATGTCATAACTATATGCTATTCTAAGAAAGCAGTAATTCTAAAAAGGTTTTGAGGGTTCATATCAGGCAAGGTTGTTTTTGTTTTGGTTTGTTTTTTTTTAACTCTAATTTCCTTGTAGAAACTTTGTTCAAGTAAAATTAAGTTATTTGGCTTAGTGCTGGGATTTCTGTATGAAATTTAGTATCACATAGGATACAGAAAGTGAGACAGAGTCTCCTGTGCATCCAGTAGAATGTGCATGACAATAGATGCCATCTCGAGTACTCTGTGCAGTTCTGGGTTCCGCACTTTAGGGAGGATGTTCAGGTCCTTTGATGTGTCCAGAGGAGAACAAAGCTGGTGAAAGGGCTGGAAGGAATGTCCTGTGAGGAGTGGCTGAGTGCTCTGGGCTTGTCTGGTTTGGGGAAAAGGAGGCTGATGTGCAACCTCATTGCTCTCTAGAGCTTCCTGAGGAGTAGAAGTGGAGAGGGAGGTGCTGAGCTCTTCTTGCTGTTATTCAGTGACAGGATCATAGGATCATAGAATAATTTTGGTTGGAAGGGACCTTTCAGAGTCATCTAGTCCAAGCCCCCTGCAATAAGCAGGGACATCTTCAACTACATCTGGTTGCTCAGAGCCCCGTACAGACTGACCTTGAGTATTTCCAAGGTTGGGGCACCTACCATCTCCTGGGCAACATGTTCCAGTGTTTGATCACCCTCAGTGTAAAACATTTCTTCCTTACATCTATCTGTTCTAAACATACCTTCTTTTAGTTTCAAACCATTACCTCTTGTCCTATCACAACAGGCCCTTCTAAAATGTTTGACCCCATCTTTTTATAAGCAAACTTTAAGTAGTGAAAGGCCAGAATAAGGTCTCCCAGAGCCTTCTTTTCTCGAGGCTGAACAACTCAGCTCTCTCAGCCTGTCTTCATAATAGAGGTGCTCCATCCTTCTGATTGTTTTTATGGCTCTCCCCTGGACTCACTCCAACACAGGTCCATGTCATCCTTATGTTGAGGACCCTAGAGCTGAAAGCAGTATTCCAGGTGGGGTCTCACCAGAGCAGAGTACAGGGTGAGATCACCTCTCTCAACCTGCTGGCCATGTTTCTTTTTGTTCAGCCTAGGATATGGTTGGCTTTCTGGGCTGTGAGCACATGTTGCTGGGTCATGTCCAGCTTTTCTTCCACCAGTACCCCCAAGTCCTTCTCTGCAGAGCTGCTCTCAATCCCTTCATCCTGCAGCCTGTACTGACAGGGGGGGCTGCCCCAAGTGGGTGGGAATGTTTTAAAGCTGTGTCAGGGGAGGTTCAGACTGGACATTATGAAACATTTCTTTACCTAGGGGGTGGTCAAACACTAAAATAGGCTTCCTAAAGAGGTGGCAGATGCCCCAAGCCTTTCAGTGTTTAATTTTTAGGAATAATATTTAATGAAAGAATACACCTGTTTTCCACTTTTACACTATTGCAACATTTGACAAATAAATACTAACCTTTAAAAGAAAAAAAAGAAGTGTTGATTTCATAGAACACATTAGGGTATTGTAAGGGAAAATCTTCAGGAAATAAGTCAGAAAGTATTCCTTAAAACCCCAGATAAGTTTATTTTAATGAACTATATCTCTAATAATGAAAAATGTGTAGTGTCATATGGAGAAGAAATTTAAATATTATAATGTAGTTTACTGACAGGTGGTAAATTTCTTTTTCTGTAGTCTAGCCACTTCACTCAAACTTCTTTGTGATTCCACAGAAAGTCACGTATACTAGGGGGATTTGTGCTGAAAACCTACACGTACATCCAGATAGTTCCTCTCAAGATGTGGCTGTTCAGAAAGCAACAAACTTAGTGGTTTTGAAACAACTGGACCAAGGGAAACACCAGAGAACTCCAAGTCATCAGCCACATCAGGTAAAGTTCACATACGCAGAGGTATGTGTATGTGACTTATTCTAATACGTAACTTATTCTACTTCCCATGGGACTTCAGGCATGTATTTCCAATGAGAAGTAAATTTAGGGATTAGATACAAATATCTTTGTCTATATGGTCTTATGCCTGGTCTTTATGTCCTATTAGTGCTAAAAGAGGATAAATATTAGCAAAACAAAGGGAACTGCAAAAAATAGTTGTTGCTTACAAGATATCATTCATCCTCTGAATAAAATGGTTTATATTTAGGAAAGCAGAAAGAAAAAAAACAAACTCTTTGATCCAATTGTGTAATGGGAGTGAAGATTAATTAAACTGCAACACAAACTGAACTAATGTTCATGGAGCAAGAACTTCGTCCTAAAATTTGAACTGATTAGATAATTTAATGTGTCAGTTGAAAACTTTCTTGAAGTATGGGTACCATGCTTGAGGACAGCAACTCTTATCCATTAGTTTAAGCACAAAAGAAAATGCATTTAATGACAGAAGTAAATTATTATGTATAAATGGAGGAACAAACTAAACTGCTAGAGTTTGTAAAGGGTTTATGTTAAAGACACTGATATTTTTCCAATAAAAAGCCACAGAATCTGAACAACAAATTCTGTAGAGTGAACAGTAATTACACATGGAAGTTACATAAAACACTCAGCTTAGCTGGCAAGGGGGTAATGTTCAATTCAACAACAACAAAAAAAAACCAAAAACCAAAATTTATCAGACTATTGTAGTTTGAGGGAGTTTGTTTTATTTATTTTGGAAAAAAAAAAAAACACAAACAACATTCTTCTCAAAATATTTAAATATAAATATAATATAAATAATATAATATAGTATTTTATTAATATTTTAAATATACATTAATAATTATTAATAAATAATTTTATCGACTTTAAATTATTAATTGTTATTTTATTAATATTTATGTTAAATATTAATATAAGTGAATAATATATAAGATAAATGTACTCACATATATTTTCAAAATGTGAGTATACAGAAGTTCAAAGAGAAAAGAGCTGAAAAAAAAAAAAAGAAATACAACTATTTCTTGAATCCAATTACCATGAATCAAAATGTTCCTCCTCAAATTACTGTCAAATTTGAGTAACTTTAGTCAAAAGACATTATTAATTTTTATTGAAATAATGAAAAAAGCTCTCATTTGCACAGGTAACTTGCTTACATTAATTACTCAGTTGTTAAATAATAAAAAAAAAAGTGATTTGTGATTTATTTAGTAAGAATTTAAACAAATCAATAGTCTAATCTTGCATAATTCTATTTGATGCTAAACTAATGAATTAGTATCTCTTAGTAAAGGTACATAGTATTTATATTTTGATACTTTTTCAGTAAACTGGTTCTCTTTCTAGTAAGTCTTCAGACTCTATTAAGGACCTTTAAATATTGAAAAGTCACCCCCCTCAGAAAAGTTAGTAATAGTTTTAAAATTATTTATATCTCTGTGTATATATATACAGGGACATATACATAGAGTAATTTAAACTGTCATACAAAAATATATGAAAGGAATGATTATATAAAGATCCATTAAAAAGTCAGTATTTGCTCCTTCATACTCTCTGATTCTTTTAGAGAATTTTTAGAAAGATTCAGAAGATTTATATCATGAGAGATATCCACCAGAGCCTTTCAACTTTTGATGGTTCTGTCACACAGAACACAACAGATAACAGAGGAAGCAACCAGAGGGACAAGAAATATGCTGACAAAGATTTTTGAGAGCTTGTTTATAAGACAACCTTTCATAATACAGGACACGAAATAGTGAAAGGAATAATTTGAACTGTTTAAATACACTAAATGAATTGTAAGCACTCATGAAGGGTAAAAAAACAAAGACAAAATCCTGCTATACTTCTGACAAATCAAATCCAATTGTGTGGTACTTGTTGTCTCTATTTTATAGATGTTCCATAGCTGTACTACTCTGGGTACATTGCACTGTTGTAACTGCTGTATAGAAATAGAGGGAGAAGGGTTCTTTTCTAGCACTATTTTGGAAAGCAAAGATAATAGAGTATCAAAATGAAAGGAAGGTGCCTTGATGGATTATATTTTCACACAACAAATAAATGGTAAAAAACACAGAAATACTCATGTGCCTTAATATCTGCCCCAATGTCCTCTGCACTATACAACACTGGGAATAAATTATTGAGGTTAGTGCCGAATTATTATAAAATTTCTAATATAATACAATATAAATATATTATATTATAACTATATTTATAACTATATTTTATAGAATATATTTATAAATATATTATGAAATATAATGCAGAAGTATTATACAATTTCATTGATTTGTCATTTTCTTGATAAAGAAACATTTCACATAAATACATTGATTTTGAAAATGGTGAAAAGATTACCAACTAATTGTTTCATATCCTTGCTTCATTTAAATAACTTTGAAATATTCTGTTTCAATTTTTTATTTTGGAGTAATCCACTTTGGCTATTACATTAAAGTAATGTATTTCCACATTGATCTCATATGACTGAAACACCAAATTAAGACAAAATTGGTAAGAATTTTTCTGTGCTTTCACAAGGAACTTTTATCAGGTGCCTAATAATTATTTCATTATAGAAATATTGGGTTGGGGAAAAAAAGCAGCATTTTGTTCCAATTTAAAGTAAAAAAGCCAAGGTAGTTACAGCCTCATTGAATATATTTTCAATTCTAGTTCTAGGCAGAAAAATACTGAAAAAATATGGAACTTGGGGCATTATTCATTTTATTTCTGAACCATCTCACTGATGATATAGATCTGGAGATTTGGGACAGACAAGCAAAGCTGTTAGGTTGCTTTTAACTGTTTTCATATCCTCAAAAACATCCTGCCAACATTAATACATTAGGTCTAATACAGCCATAATGCATTACAGATGTGAGATAAGCTTTAGAGGGATAACTAGTATTTGCTATTTGACAGAAAGATATAGCTGGGGATTGTGGGTATGGAGGTCAAGGTTTCAGGTGGGAAAAAAAAATACTAAAACCAGTGTAAGACTGAATTTTCATTTTGTACTCTGCCTTGTAACAAGTTCTCCATATTTCATGATGAGGATTCTGAAGCTCTTGTAAGATCTGTTCTTATTAAAGGAAACACCAACCAATCAACTAACCAACCAAAAATCCCAAAAACTTTTAATCTTCAGTGTGTAGAATATGGTGTCAAAGTTCATTAAGTTATATTTTGTTGCCAAACAGGAAAATGTTGAGTGAGCAGAGAAATTAGAAATTAAAATATAAACGTATTTATTAGCAAAAAAATGGAAATGTGGCACTTGTGTGATACCACCTGTCCATATAGAAAGACATTGCTTCTTTAAGATACCTGCAAAAATTCTCAACAAAAAAATAAATTCATTGTGGTTTCAGAAAAATATGAATTTCTGATAGAATATCTTTAAAAGTTCTTTAAAATAAGCCAAAATGTAGATCTCAGCACGATACATTTGCAATATCCATGTGAACAGCTGCAATGTTTTGCCTTGTTACAAATATTTACAATGACTTGGCTTCATAATTTTTTTTAAGAAAATGGATTCTTTCTTATCTCTGAATAATATTTTTGCCCCATTTCAACAACTGAATAATGCAGTTAAAAATACAAATTACTTTTTTTTTATTTCTTTAGACTTATGCCAAATGTTACCTTTAAAAGTCAGATGATTTCATCACTAAAATTTACAAAGAAAAGACAGAATAAACAATTATAAGTATTTTGCATTTCCTTAAAGGGCTTCCTTATTATGAAAGAACAGAGAAGTTATATGCCTTATCTGTTACATATTTTCTTCCTATTTTATTTTCTATGACCTGTCAAATCAATGATAAAAATAAATAAACCTATCAAATGTATGATTTCTAAAAGTTTTCTTACACTCTTAGAAAGTTAATCTTTTTATTCAAAATTTGTCATCCTTTTATTCAGCTGCAAGTAAATCTAGCAGTACATTACCTAATACGTGGCACAACTTGTTCTTCACATATTTAAATTTAGTGTCTTTGTTTACATATATGGGGGACACAAGTTTGGGTTGTATGGAATTAAAAATATACTCATATTAGCTGTGCTAGAGGTCTGTTAAGTTGATCAGAAAAAAAAAAATCTTTCAGTTTATGCTTTAAAGCATTATTTACATTGTTTGAAAAATAACATGGTATTGAAATACTTGGTAAGTGATCTGTTTTGCTTGATTTTTGGAATCACATTCATCACATGCAAAATCTTGGCTTGAAATATGCAGAAAAAAGAAAAAGTCTATTAGAGGAATAGACAATATTCATCTATTTTGGTTATGGAAATATATGTGCCCTGTTGTGTGTTTTCCAAAGCTCTTCAGAGTATTCATTTTCTACTTTCTGTTCTCTGTGAGAATGACTTTAGTGCTTCACTCCAGAACCACCACAGAATATCCTTTCTTGCTGCTTTATACAGGAGGCAGCAAGTAAGTGCAATATGGTAATTATAATAAGAATTGTCAAGGATATTACGATGATTTATGCCTGTGAAGAATAATTTAGCCTTCTTTCCACAAAAGTCTTATAATGATTGCCACTTGTTCAGGAAGTGCTCTACTAACTATCATTGCTCACTTTGCAAATCCTATTGACCCGGCTGTAACAATTCATGTCTTAAAAACTTTGAAGACTCTGCCTCCTTGACCTTCCTTGTCCTTCCTTGACCTGGATTAAAATGATACCTAGAAACACTGCCTTCATGCATGCTGAATCTGTAATGACATACATCTCTCAATAATTTATTCCAGTGCAACGCTCGCTTTTACAATATGCCTTCACAAAACGTGTCAGACTGAGTATAATTTAATCATCAGTAATACTTAGCAGAACATATTGAAATTATTAAAAAAGATTATGCTTATTCAGCTTCTGTCTTCTATCAAGTGTGAAGACAGTGTTATAAGGGAATGCAAGTGACTTAATTAAAGAAAGTTTTACATAAACGATTTTTATGAATGGTTTTTAATTTCAGCAAATAAGAGAACAGGTGGATGTTTGCTTAGAATATTGATTGCAAAATCAAACCATAGTGTCTCTGCTGTATGAGAATAACTTAGAAATTTGTAATAGATGTGAGTCAGACATGTTTCTGCTAAGGCATGTTACAAGGCCTCTGACTCTGGCAGGCTCTGGGGCCCAGGTGTTGCTCTGTCCTGGCTGCTGGAGCTCAGCCTGGAGCCCTGGAGGCTGATGGATGCAGCTGCTGCTTTCCCTTTTGGAGGCTCAGCTGGTAGCGAGGCTGGGCATATGTCCCAGAGACACACTCCTGTGCAGACCGGGGACACTGACACGGCTGCTGCAGTGACACCCACGGACCTGGCACTGCCTTTAGTAATCCCCACATATGGCACGACCAGGACTCACGTAAGACAACAGATAGCCAAGTCCCTAAACCAGAAGTACAAATAGCCAAATACCTTTCTCCCTCTCCAGCTGACCAGTACTAAAGTTCACTAGTGAAAACACACACATACACATACACTCTCTAGGTTCACAAGCATTCCCATGCTCATGGTTCACATGAATACCAGCACAGTCCCTCTGCCTAATACCTCTGCCTGGATCCTGAGCCCTCTTACTCACTCCACAGGTGTCCTACTCACTGGCTGGTCCAGCCTGACGTTCACTACCAAACACACACTCGCACACTCATTTCAAAGGCACACCACGCTTATGCATCCTCCCAGGTACCACCACAAGCTCTCTTCCTGCCTGATAACCCTGCCTGAACCTGGGTCCTCCCAAGCCACCCGGTCCAGCTGGAAGCCTGTCAGCAATGTAAACAACCCGCTGCCCCCCACACCCACCACATACACCAGGTTTGTGAAAAATGCACCTTCCTCTCCCCCCGCCTGTGGACACCCAGGTGCACAGGCCCTGTGACCTGTTGTCCCACTCCAGTTCCTGGCACCACAGACACACAGACCCTGTCACCCTTGTTGTCACTCCAGTTGCTGGCTGTGAATTCATTAACGGTCTCTCCAGTTGCTGTCTGAGCACTCGCATGGGACAAAGGGTGAGATTACACAGAGACAGTTACAAAAAGATGTAGTAAGATGACAGAATGGACTATGATGATTAGACATAGGGCTTGGTCAGACAAACATACTGACCAGCTGTTGCATACATACAACTGGCTCCTCTTTTCCCTCCTCTTATCAGTCTCCCCTCCCTTCTTTAGTCCCTGGTTGATCTTTTTTTTCTCCCTTTGATCCTCCCCTAAACATTCCTTAGTAAGTTTTGCACAAAGCCACAGCTCCCCTCAAATATCTCTAATACCTGTGTTCTCCTGCCTCTCCCTTCTTGCCAGCTACACAGTCCAGGCTGACCCTCTCCAAAATTAAGCCTGGAATTTCTTAATGGACCATCAATTTCCATTTGAAGAGTTTTGGTATGCAGTTTTCTCCCTTATCACTTGTCTGTCAGATTTGTGGCTCTGTCTGTTTAATTTATCACTTTGAGTCCCTTTGAAGTTGAAAGGTCCTTGATCTGATGACCTAAATGAAGCAAGGGCTCTCACATTCCACATTCGGCCAGTATATGAACAGGTAATTTAGTATATAGTCTTAACAACACCTGTTTCTAGGTATATTTGCAGAAGTGATGGGCTTGCATTTATAGTCAGTTATTGGATTTGATGAACAGCAGTAACATAAAAAAAAAGAATTTTAATTCAAAATGGATGGAATAACAAGAAAAACATTTTTATCAGACATTGATATTCCAGATGCACAAAGATGATAAAAGTTCTTTAGTCTTAAAAATCTGATGTACTTCATTCTTTTCAAAGGTTAGAGTAGTCTTTCATTAGTAATGGAAATAAAATTTTGTATATGGTCTTTGAACTGAATGCAATTAAACCACTTTATTAATATTTTTGAATACCTTATATAATTTTACATCTTATATCTACTATGTATCTCATTGTTATTTGCTTGTTGTCCTTTTTTAGTGCATGGTACATATCCTGAAGTAGGACAAGTTATACACAAAAAAAGGCTAAATGGAAATATGTCCTCATTTTCAGTTCTTTCACCTAAATGTTGCAATATATGGATGATGGGTGTTTTGCTTCTTTTTTTTCTGTGTTGTGGCTTGGTGTTTTTCTCATGTTTTGAACCTTCTGTCAGGTATCAGAATATGGGATTAATATATTTTGTTGAACCCTGCTCTTTCAATTTAAAGGTGTAGAGATGACTTCTCTAACAAAAAAACAAAAACAAAAACAAAAACCAAAAAAACCCCAAACCAAACCAAAAAAGTAAATAATTGGCCAGGATGTATTAAGTGCTGAATACAAATTTTAAAAAGACAAAGAAAATCTAGATGAATATAAAACTTTCTTCTATAAAATATTGTGAGGGACTATCATCTAGTTATACAGTAAATCTACATTATGTATGGCAAAACAACAAAAAAAAAATCTGACAAATTATTCATTAACTTTCTTAGTATATGTTCATCAGAACCTATTCACATATTACAGTAATATTTGAACACTTTATAGATGGGAGGTAAAGACCAGGTAACCTAAAAAGAAGGATCCACCACTGCATTTCAGTTCTGATTTTATAAAAACACTATTATTTTGCTTTTTTAAAAGCAACCTTCAATTGAAAGGTCCAGCTTCCTACTTTACCTTGGTATGAACCATAATGTCAGTTTGGTGGCTCCTACAACATAACTTGTAACCATGAGAAATATCTCACTAGATGATTCAAGACTAATACTGAGTGATCAGTATGATTCTTACATATATTTCCCAGATATATTTCAATGACTTATTTACACTAGTATAAGAGAAATTTTCACAACAAAAGTAATTAAGAAAAAAAGATCAAAAAAACCTTTAAGTATGACATCACAGTGGTCAATGTAATTAAAAATTTTAGATTGTGTTCTGAAGAAAGATACAAGCATAAGAACTACTAATTTTATATTTTTTTATGATTTAAAGAAAAAAAATGATGTAAACTGTGCTTGATGTTAAAATCTTGCTGCAAAAATGAAGTTGGAAGTGGTAGAATCGGTATAAAAAAGGTTAAAAATAGGCTAAAGTGAATAATCTCAGAAGAAATTTGATCATTTATTTCAAAGTGTTTTTACATCTTCTGTTACTGGCAATTCTGATTGCTTAGTAATTATTATAAATTTTCATTAACAATTCTTTTGCATTAGTCACCATTTTACAGATTAAGAGCTGAGACATAAGTCATGAATCTTTTCAATCTCTCTACGGAAGGATGTGACCCATCTGCCTTAACTTTAGCCACTGAGAAGTCCAGTCAGTCATCAGTGCTTTTCTTGTCATCGGTTGAGAAAGATAAAGAAATGTATATAAAAATTCGTCAGCTGTCCCCTGGATCTTCTTTCCACTCTCTCCATTGATTGAAGTTAGGAGCCTAAAGTTAAGTGAGATCAATCCTACCTCAAGAGACTTACTGAAAATCACAAAAGTCTGTAGCTGAGCCAAAAATGAGACCGTGTATTTAACCCTAGCTGAGGGTCTTACCCCTTAAGTGGTCTTACCCACCCTCCATACCTGATAGAATATTAAAAATAATTAAGTGAATAATTATTAGAGAGAAATAAAGTACAAAGGAATGGTCTGAAATAAATCATTCAGAAGTGAGATGATTGCAAAGATGGCAGGTGTTTCCCCATGTGTCATTAATTAGCAACTTGAATGAAAACAAACTAAAATTATCATTATGTGTTATTTTTCTTAATAGATACAATTGAAAGGAACTAAGAAAGCTGTAAGTTGGGGTTTTTCTTTTTTTTGTGGAAGCATTGGCAGAAAAGAATAAATTGTAACTACTAGTATATTGTTCTTCAAAACAAAGAAAGCCTTTTTTCTTTAGTAATTTTTGAAGAATTTTACAAAAAATAGTTGGAATGCCGGTATACATTTACTGATAAAGGGAAGAGAAATACATTTGTCTAAGATCCTTTGAAGCAGGATTTTCAACATCTAAATGCAGAACCTTGCAGCCTATATGTCTGTCATTTGTAGCACACCACTTAAAAGGCTATCACTGACAGACATTACTTATACATTATGGAACATGGTACTTCAAAAAGAGTGTGAAATTCTGCCAGACATAAAACCTCAATTGCTCTATGCATGAGGTTTTTGGTTGGTTGGTTGGTTTTTAAATACATATATATATATATATATATATATATATATATATATATATATGCTCGCCTTATTCTTATTAATGCTCACCTTATTCTTATTACAATTGAAGAAATTCTTAACATTGAGAGAATGTCTTGGACTATTCAGATCTAGCATCACCCATGAGAGATGGTATAAAATCTCTCCTGGAGCAGCCAGGAAGGCCACCATGAATCTCAGTTACATCATTTGTGAATTTTCTGTGTAAACCGACTGTGCTCTTTGACGATCAAGGATAGCTATTTCCCTAGTATAACGATGAAGTTTAGTTTAGTCTTTGTTTTTTAATTACTGAGATGCAAGGATATGAGCATGTCTGTGAATCTTGTTCTTTCTGATGTGAATAAATAATTATGTTCTTACAGCCATATGCATGAAAATGGCATGAAAATTTTAGCTCCTCATGGTTAGTTTATAACATCTGATGATGCCATGTTTACCCTGCTAAAGTTTAATATTTACCTTTTTAGAGAGAGTTATATAAATTGGAATGTGGTTTAACCCCAGCCAGCCACAGTACCAGGCAGCCACTCCCACTCTCCCTTCCCTCCCTGGGTGGGATGGGAGGATAACTTGAAATAATAATAATAATAATAAAAAAAAAAAAAGGTAAAATAATGTGGGTTGAGATAAGAACAGTTTAATAATTGAAACAAAGTCAATGATGATGATGATGATGACGATGATGATGGAAAGAGAGATAACACAAAGAAGAAGAGAAATAGAACTCAAGGGAAAGAAAAACCCCAAACAAGGGATTCACAATACCATTTGCTCACCACACACTGGCTGATGCCCAGCCAGTGTCTGAGAAGCAATTCCTCCCAGAAAACTCCCCCCAGTTTATATACTCAGCAGGGCATCATATGGTATGCAGTATGTCTTTGGCCAGTTCAGGTCAGCTGTCCTGGCTGTGCCCCCTCCCAATTTCTTGCGACACCCCCCCACCCCCCCCCAGCCCTCTGGCTGGCAGGGCATGAGAAGCTGAAAAGTCATTGACTCAGTATAAACTAAACA
>JAVJGJ010000001.1:29146015-29157714 GCA_035590215.1 Microhierax caerulescens
AGGGGCAGGAGGTGCTCCAGGTGTCAGAGCAGAGATTCCCTTGCAGTCCCCCTGCAGCCCACTGAGGTAATAGTGGAGCAGGTACCCACCTGCAGCCCACGGAGGTTAACGGTGGAGCAGGTACCACCTGCAGCCCACGGAGGTTAACAGTGGAGCAGGTACCACCTGCAGCCCATGGAGGATCCCATGCCGAAGCAGGTGGATGCCCAAAGGAGGCTGCGACCCTGTGGGAAGCCCACTCTGGACCAGTTTGTGAAGAACTGTAGCTGGTGGGAAGGAGCCACGTTGGAGAATTTTGCGAAGGACTGTGTCCTGTGGGAGGGACCCCACACTGGAGCAGAGGAGGAGTGTGAGGAGTCCTCTGGGGAGGAGGAGGGAGTGGCAGAGTCAATGTGTGATGAACTGACCTCAACTGGCATTCCCTGTGCCCCTGTGTCACTGGGGAGGGGAGCAGGTTGAAAATTTGAGAGTGACATGGAGCCTGGGAAGAATGGAGGGGTGGAAGGAAGATATTTTTAACTTCTGGCTTTATTTCTCATTATTCTATTCTGATTCAAATGGTAATAAATTAAACTAATAACCCTAAGTCAAGTCAGTTTTGCCTGTGATGGGAATAGCTGAGCCATCTCCCTGTGCTTATTTTGACCCATGAGCCTTTTATCATATTTTCCTCTCCCTTGTCCAGCTGAGGAAGGGAGTGGTAGAGCAGCTTCGGTGGACACCTGGTGCCCATCCAAGGTCAACCCACCACAGCAAGAAATTGTTTTTTTTAAAAAAAAGCAACTCTAATTCACGAAGAAGAGTTCAACCTCCTTTTAATCTCAGCCTCTGAGTGTGACGGGACTGCAGAAGAAAACAAAATGGATTTGTCCATTACTGAACACAATTAATTGTATGTTGGCCTCTTTAGAGATGGCTATAGATAAAAAAGCTTAATCACAATTTTCCAGGGAAAACTGTAAACAATTAACCACTATTGCCAAATTTTGATAAATAACAAATGAGAAATTTAGCATAATGTCAGCACAAGCCTCAAGAGAAGCGAAAAATAAAAAGCCTAACAAGTATACATTTTTTCTTTCCTTTTCCCCATTTAGAAATAGTTTTGCCCTAAACACCATTTTGAAACACAGATATATAAATAAAAGTGAATCAAAGCATCAAATTAGTGGAAAATGATAGAAAGATATTCTGTTATGATGTGTGATACTCTGCTTGAAAGGGAATTGATGTAATTTGGCATTAAAAAAATATGGTCATAAAAGTCTTTTATAAATGGGGTCATTAGTGTCTAAATCTAGCAGCTGTATATATGTGCTACTCATTTTACTGATTAATTGCTTGAAGATTTTACGGCTTGTTATTGAATATATTAATTTAGAAATGATGCCAACAAAGAGGGATCATTTACAATGCAATAGCTGCAAAGAAAATGTCATATAACAGTTGGGTGTCCACATTAAGCAGTGCTTTAGAAGAAAAGGCAGAAAGGAAGCAAAGAGTATAGAAGAAAAAATAACAATATTTTAATATGAGGTATCATGCACATATATATGTTACATTACATACTGTATTTGATAATATTTATCTGTACATGTGTGTGTTCCTATAAATATCTCCATTTATCTAAAAATATTTGGCTTTCTATGATTTTTCTCCAAATACATAGATGCGGTGGCGTGTGTGTTTGTGTGTGTGTATGCGTGCAGGGGCGTGTGGGTAGAGAGGTATGTATAACTACAATTATTTTGATTAATGTGCTTTTTGGGAAGAACTACATCCAGAAACATACTTGACTATTTACTTCATATTTATTCTGTCTTTCCAGGAATAAAGCATCTGCAGATGATAAAGCTGAAACCAGTAGCTGAATTTACAATACGGATTCAACCTGCATTTAGCTAAATATTGAAAAAAGAAAGCAGTTCCACCTTAAGAAATGGAGTCAGAATATGGTACAGAAAGAAGTTGAAAGCAGATTGTAAAAGATGTAAGACAGGGAGTATCTGAAATGTTATTGTCTTCCTAGAAAGAGTCAGCTATCTGGAAACTTAATTAGTTACCCCTGTTAGGGTAAAATTGTGATCTGAAAGTGATTCCTGCACTTCAGTACCCAAATCTTTTCTTCAAAGTACAGAAAAAAAAGTTTCTAGCTTTTGTTCTAAATGGGAAGTGGTCAGTATGTTAATCTGTCTTTTGTTGTTTATTTTTTTGCTTTCCATCAATAAAGCTTTGTTAAATTATTTGTTGATCTTGGGAAAAAAGAAAGAAAAGATGAGAAAGGAGGAGAGAAATTTATTCCCTGCTTTTGAGGCAAGCAGCTCAAGAAATCCACAGTAGAATAACCTGATTTTATATCTGATGTCTTTAAACTGATAGGATGCAAGAGTCACAGGGTCAAACAGAGAAGAAATTAAATCACTGCATAACTGCTGGTCACTAGGAGGGAAAGGTAACCTCGTCTATGAACACTGTGGAGAGAGAAGGTCTTGAGAAGCAACTCATACTCTGATAGTGTTATACTCATATCCTTTGTGTTTATAAGAAAATGTTGTCCACTCAAAAAAACAACAGAATAATAAACAAAAAAAAAAACAACAAACCACCTTTCTGAATTTTTAGCACAGGTGGGATTCTACCCTAGTTTTAGAAGTAACTGCTCTAACAAAACCTCTGTACTTCTTTGTGGGTAAAAAGGTTCGATTTTTCTGCCTATTACTACCTGAATATAGCTTGTCTGCAGCATGATTCCAGCTTGCTGCAATGGAAACAATGGAGCTGACTCCACTTTATTGTATGCCTAGAATATTACCTTAATTTATTCCACTAGTTGCACAAACTATGATGTTGCCCATATTTTAACTAAATATGGAAACTCAGGGTTGCCAGTATGACATATTTAGACATCATAACCATAATATTAATCCTGACAGTATTATTTTCGTCTTTATTAATGATTTTGTTTTAATATTTCAATAACATTTATTTATATTAATATATTAATATTAATATTTGATATTTAATATGTTAAATGTGGTTATCCATTTTGACAACTGCTGTTAATGTTTATATCATACAGAATATACTGATATTTATGTTCCATTTCAATTCTAGTATTTTTTCTGTATTTTCACATAATGTAATAATTTCAGTAAATAATATGTTATTAGAAAATTACTTTAACCAAATTCATAAAACTTTACCTTTTAAGTAGGTCTTAATATAAAATATTTTTTTATTCATTATTTCATGTAGATATTTCACACTTTCATTTTTGTCATCAACAAGGTAGCACAGAAAAATATAGCCATACTAGATTCCAGGTTTGGGGTTTTTTTATCTGCTCCTCAGAAGTTGTTTATCTATGGCACTAAAATCTTCTGGGAAGACGGTTGCCACTGGAAACTTAACTCAGAGTAACCTGGAAAAATCATAAGTACATCAGTTCCCACAGAAGGTTAAAAGCTTTGGTAAAAGCTAATACACTGCTTAGTTGTACACTAATACATATTAGAAGAGAAGCAAGCATCTTTCAGTGTCATAGACTGATACATTTTGAAAGTGGAGTGTAGAAGATCATAAGGGACAACTTGAATACAGCACTTAAAGCAAAATATTTCTGTTGTACATTTTAAGCTGTAATTTCTAACCCGAAATTGAAGCAGAAGCGCTTTTTTTTAATAAACATTTGGCCAAGTATTTTTGTTTTTCTACGAGTTTCTAAGCATCTGGGAAGTTTCCGAAAATATGTGTTCATGTGGTTTTAGTGAAACCAATTCCCTCCTTAGAAACAGACTGAGTAGAATATGGAGTTCAATAAACAGCTCTATTTTCCTAAATTACGTGGTGAGAGTTCATCCTGTTTCACATCCTAGTCTGTTTTATCCAGGGTCTTCATTTGGGGTCTTTTTTGTCAGGAACAAATAGGATGTTGATCCTTCTGCAAGTGACCTCTTTCTCACTTTACACTGCGTGGGAGAGGAAACAAAGCCAAATCTCAAAACTGAACAATAAAACTTGAAAAGAATTCAAGTAATCCTATTATGAGACAGAAATATTTGCAAACTGTTGGTTTGTTTTAATAAGATAATCTTCCTATCTTCACTATGTTTCAGCTATGCTTTTAGAGTGAGATATAGCACTGACATCTGGAAAGATATTTGGATCAAGAACACTATCCATCAAATTTTTGGCCACATCTATTATGTCAAGATTATACCAAGAAATACAGATTGCCTATTTATTTCAGTGAGAACAAAACTGAATTTATAATATTATACTGATAAGTAGAATTAGAGAATTAAATAGTACACAAACAAAACACATTGTTTCAAGTAGGATTTCTACAATTGTGTACAATTTACTCTCTCAAAACATAACATCATTTATGTTCATAAAAAACTTCACCATAGGAATAAAAATTATGCTGTATTTCTAAATATTATGTGTTCCTTTCTTACTTTGCTTGTAGTTTGATGCCAAAACGGCCCAGAGTAACTGCTCAGAGACGAATTTTGTCTTTAAGCAGCAAAGGTATTTATTTCGTGCAGCGTTGGGGAGCTGGCCGATTCGCACCGGACAAACTAGCTCCGAAGTTTTCAGTGAAAAGTTAGGTATTTTATAGTTTTCAGGAGAGGTTACACAACATTTTTGCATACATACTCATTTGATTTTGACACCTAATCACTCCATTCACAATAGATGGGATCTAGGTGGAGCAGACCTTTCAACTTTCTTTGTTCAGAGATTTCCTGACTTGATGGTCTCCTTATCTCCTTCAGGTGCCCACCTTATCTTTTCTAATTATTCAGAGTACATTCCTTTCTCAACACAAACAGAGCATCACCCAGAGCATTGCACCAAACTCATCCTGACTAATCTTTTTAAGAATTGGCTCTGTTTTAGTTTTTACTGAATTTTTATTTAATTTCACCTCCTTATTAACATAGAATATTACTTTTGGTTTAATATTATTATAGATTCTCTGGTGCTGGGAGTTATTTTAATTGATTGTTTTGTTTTGTTTTTTAATACTGGTATAGTTTTCATTCCTTGGAAAATTATAGAAAATCTCAAAGTCATGTAGCTCGTTCAGTGTTTCAGAAATAATTAATACAATGCTGACATTCGTAGATGGAGCTGTGAGCTCTGTGTGTGATCATATTAGAGATAATTTAATCACATAAGCAGTGCCATTGATTCCTAATTAGTACTATGAATAAGAGGTTAAGTCTGACTTTAGATGATCTTATTACTTTTAAAAATCAGTATATAAAGAATTGTCCCATTCTTGTAGGCTTATAGGCAAGCAGAAACTTCCTTCCATGTGACATAGTCATTGATAGAGAAAATCTTATTCCTTTGTACATTCTTTAGTAAAAGGATTGACATAGTTTTTAGATATTTATTAGACCTAGTTAGATACACCCTGTCTAGGTGACATTTTGATTCTACTACATTGTAAAGAACAGTGATAAAGATGACAACAGCAACAAGAACAACAACAGAAAAGGTGTTGCTTTCAAAGGAGGCTTTGAACAAGATTGTTAAGTTGTATTTGCAACTTCAAGAAAAAAAATAATTGTCTGAGCAGTCTATATTTATTCTCTATGCCTCCTTTTTTTTTTTTTTAATCTACTAACAGAAAAAATTAGCTTTCACTTCCCCCATGTTTGAAGCCTGTCAGTGGAAGTGAGTTATGAAAGCAAAATATTAGCAATATTTTTCAACACTGATAAAAATTTAGTATGCATATAGTAGGTGATAGAAAAGTCCTGTATGCTGCTAATTAAGTTACATATTTTGAAAAGTAACAGAATATTGTAAAGTAATTAATTCCCAATACTCTGGTTATATCATTTAAAGTTCTAAATCTGTAAGTTTCAATATTATTCTTTTCTACTTCAAAGAACAACACTTGATTCAATGCTTAAAAGTTTTAATTGGCTTGGGAGAGACTATGTAGTTAACTCTTCATTATGAAAAACTGTGCAACTGAAGAAATGTAGGTTTAGGCCGGATAAGTCATAGGTGTTAACGTAGCAGTATTAGAAAAGTTAATGGAATTTGGCCAGTATGACTGAACAAAAAGAAGCCCAACCAAAAACAAACTAGAAGAGGTTTTGGTGCTTTTCTAGACATAAGAGCAGCATTACCAGAAGAGCAAAAAATGAATAAAAGTAGAACAAACCAGAGAAACAGAACCAGAAATCAAGGAAAAAATGGATCTGAAAAGAAAATAAAGGTGTGCTCTAACTCTCAGATTGCCAAAGCTGACTGAACTCTCACAAGGAAATAAACATAACTTCATTAATTCTATGCCCTCTGATAAAGCCAGCTATGCATTCCTCATATTTGTGGACCTGGTAGTTATCTCTATAGGTCCTGTGAACAACTAAAGCAGAAGTCTGAATATCTAGAAGAAGCAAAAAGGCAACACATATCATTCATCTCCATTTTCCTTGTTCTCCTGTTGTTACCGAAGTCTTGGAATAAAGAACTTAACACCAATGTGATGTAGATAAGCAGACACTTCTTTATTAACGGCTGGGTGTGTGAGTGAGTCCTCTCACGATCAACGCACACCAAGCTTCAAAATCATACACCTCATATAGGAATTACTCATATCTATTCATTAAGTATTCATACATAAACATATTTCCCGAAAATCATTAACATATTCACCTCTCATATCCGATTCTGCACAATAAAGATTAGAAAGGTCTGGAAATGGGTCTGGGGTATCGTTTGGGTAGGTGGTATATGAGTCGGTTGTCTCAATCCCCCCTGCCGGAATTACCTTTTACCTACATTTACTGTTTCTTGGCAGGTAACTATGAGTTGCTTCACTCGACTCACCCCAGTTCCCATTAATTTTATATTTTGACATCTTAATACATTGTCTTGAGCTAACCGAAACTTCTGTATCCAATCATGCATTCAGTCATGAAACTCTTATCTAAGTTCTATTGAAACTGTTATCTAAGTTCTAAACTTTCCTACTAGGGGATTCTGACCCATCTCTTTGGTGTTCATACGGGGCTGTATAAAGGATTTCATAGTAGCTGTCAGTTGTTACGCAAACACTAACCACTAAAATATTTCTTATAACTCTATATTCTTATTAAAATCAAATATATTTAACTAATTCTAACTAAAATCCAATATGATTAATTAATTCTAGCTAAATAATCTGTAACGCTATTGCACAGATACAGAGTGTTAAACCAGAGGGATCTTGGCATAGGGTAACATATGTTTGGGGCATCAAGGATCTCAGAGAACAATGGGCTGCTCTCTGAATGTGCAGGGAAGGTGCATTGCATAGGTCGTTGCAAAGGCAACTTAACTTGGATTTGGTAAGGCTTCCCCCAGATTTTATTTTTTTTTCTGAATTCAGCTGATTCATGACCACTCCTGCACATGCATGATCTATCCCTATGGGTTATCTGAAAACACATAGAAAACATCACCTAAATACGTACATTATGTATAAAACAATGTCCTACATGACGTCTGCATTTGCAGGAACAGTTTCTACAACTTACAAGCTCCCTATCTACACACATCAATTATGCAGCAGATCAGTTATAGAGCTTCTCTCCACTGAGAAGTTGCTGAAGGGACCAGATACTCCCCCCAGGATGCTTAAAACACTGAAACAAACAAATCTGTGTAGGCACAGCAGGAGATACCTGGAGGCAGTCTTCTGGAGAGTCCAAAATGCCCTCAGAGAGCTCCAGCATCAATTAGTCAATTACTTAATTGTGAAAATAGCTATGATTTCAATTACATTGTTTCAAGTTCTTCCACTGTTTCAAATCGGTCCGTTAGCTCACCTGTGCAGATGACTAAACAGGGAGTGCCTGGCTCACCCAAGTAATTAATGACTCGGGTACGGGTGTAGAGACAGGTACTTCTCTGACACCCAGTTACACCAGTTAAAACTGTAGGACAAACTTGAGTTCCACAGATAAACCAAGTTCCTTTGCATTAACACAGTTCATCAGCTCATAAGCAATGGCAGAGATCCCACTTCAGTCTTCATTTATGGAAAAATCTGTTTATTTTCACCATGATATGTAGGAGCTGTAGTACTCTTCAATCACTCAGTACCTGAAATATATTTAAGGAATTCTTCTGTTTGTTCCCAATATGTTTACAGCCCGAAGTGGTACAGTGAAGAAAATCAGTTAGCTGACAATTGTTTACATAAAAAAAAAACAAACCCAAAAACCCCCCACACCAACAAAAAACAAAACCCCAAAACAAAATAATAATGAAAAAAAAGTCTCAAAAGGGAGCTATCTAAAACAGAAAATTCCAAGGACAAAGCTACGTGTTAGATCCTGACTATTTAATATAAGAATAATACATGTATGTATTAACAAAATAAATAAATAAATAAATATATAAATATATATATATAAATATATATATATAAAATATATATTAACAAATATATTGGTTAAATTCATAGTTTTGAATCTCTTCTGAACTTGAAAACAGAACTTTTTCTTGCCAGAACTTGAAAGAAGTTATTTAATGTTTATTTTATTTTATTTTTTTTAAATGCAGTAGTAAGAGAAGTATTGCAATCTGAGGACTAAGAGGTAACATTAGAATATGATGTTATGGGAACAGATTTCTGAGGTCTAAGTTCAGTCATTGATGCTTGCTGCTCGCTAAGCATGATTACTTGGCATGAAGCCTACATGGCAGTGGCCAACCTGTATGTGTACAAGGCAATATGCAGGGCTGCTAGTTCATCGCAGGATAACTACAGCCTATACTACTGCACAGTTTTGCCCTTTATTTATCATGCCCATCTTATTTCTATAATGCTTTTTATTCTAGAGCTAAATAATTTGGGAGAAATCTGTACCAGTTCTGATTCTAGAGATACCTTGCTCAGAGCTAGCTACAGTATCTGTGCTTTGTGCATCACGGCATTATGTACACATTTCTGATTAAAAGTATTTGCAAACTAAGTAATTGTTCTGTGCTTCAGTTCCCTATCTGTAAATGGGAGAAAACAGTGTTCCTTCTGTCTTTCTCATTTAGACAGATGTTCCAAGGCTCAGAGACTCTCATTATTGTGTTTGTTTCATGGTTAAATCAATATTATAATTTTATTGAAAATAAATGTTTAAAATGGATGGAACTACTTAACCAGCTAAAGACATGAATATAATTTGTATCTACAATTGAAATTACAGACAAGTTACAGGAGGTAATCTGTATGATACAAATTTATCCTGGTGGATCATTCTTCACCTTCATATTGCAATATGGGAAGAAATCCAATTTTTCATAGCAAATACTTCACTCTAGCTAGACTGTTCGTTAGGGAAAAATATGCCCCAAGAGTTTTGTCTAGTGATATCTACAACTAGCTAATAAAGCTTATGCTGAGTTCATCAGAGTTACTCCCCTCCAAACCTCAGGCTAGGCTCCAACTGTGGTTTCTAGCAAAAGCAGACAGCTTTCTAACATTTCTTCAACAATTTGCAGAAAACCAAAAATGACATATTTTTCCAAATTCTGAAAATTATCAACTTCAGGGATTCATGAACTACAAGTTTTGCTTTTCATGACAGAATGCAGATTTCTCATCTGGCCTTGAACTGTCATACTTTTTATATGATATTTCTTTGTGGTTTAACTTCCTTGCTTGTAAAAAAAGGTAAGATCTTATTGGTGTGCTGACCATGCATCCTCTACACTGTATTTTCTGCTCAAGGGGAAAAATGTTCACTTGCAAAACTGGAACTTGATTTCACGCTTCTTGGAGAAATTCCACATACTTCAATTTACAGCTAACTCATATAAAAGTTTAAAGTGAGAGACACAGGGCTCTGGATGTAAGGAAGACTGAGAAGTATCCAAATATCTTCCTGCCTTAAATACATGGTTTTAGAATTAGAAGAACTCACTTTACAAAGTATGGATTTCTGTGAAGAATAATGTAATAGTATAATAAAAACCCTAGACTAGGCATCACCAAATTACAATCATTATGACTATATTGGGGTTTCAACTATTTTTGCCATTTCTGTGCAGTAAAGCATTGTGACATGTCATAGCCATTATCAGTACTATTGATTAATTAATGGTTTTGATATTTAAACACAGGAATTTACTCTCAGGGCCTGTATTCCTTGCATTTTTCTTGCATATTTGAAAATAATGCAAACATTGTGAAGATAACACATACATCCTATTTCAGTTTTGATTCTTATATCATATCCATTACCACAGCATGTGTTATCTTCTGTTAATGTACAGGGGACACAGATATAAGCGTTTCAGTACTTAACAAGTTGTCTTCCTTCCGCAGACCTCAGTTCACAAATGAAAACACACTTGCATTGTATCTTCTGTGATAACTACATTATCATAGACACAGTGGTAAAAGGGAAAGTCAGGGCAGCAGGAAGTGTTTGCTCCAACCAAGCAAACAGCTACAAGCCAGGCAAAAGGCTATATAAAAATCTAACTGTACAGCTGACACAGTCAGGTTAAGAAGGAGGGTTTCATCGAACCCTTTATACTGGGTCAGCCTGTCAGTTTCGCAAGAAAGACGAGACCCTTGTGTCCGACCAGCCTGTCCGCTACCTGCGTTTTGACAGCCCACGGTATCAGAGGGTGAATCGCCGAACCTATTCAGGGCCCCCCCGACAGCATCACTGAGTCAAATACATTATAACAGCTACTCAAATCTCGGGAGATTTATACAAATGAACTTCAGCTGAAGATTTTTATTACACAAAATACAGGTTTGTGACAGAGTAAGGTTCAAAGATTGCTGGTGATTATACACTGACTGCAAAGCAAGCTTAAAACAATACACTTAAGAACTTATGAGTTAGTCATAAAAGTTCTTATCCAACAGGTGTCCTGATGGGGGAGAAGGCAGGTTCAGTCCTTTGACTGATCCCAAAATTTATGATGGAGTCTTCTCTAACGTCTCCCCTCAGCTGTCCAGTTTTAATACTTCATAGTACGTTGCATATTCATTCATCATACACAGGATTGTTTGAAATTTTCTTGTTTCCACTGTAAATTAGTACACATCCTCAGGTAACACTACTGAAATTCTTCACTAACTGCGCGTGCGCCTCAAATGGGGTTTTGCCCTTTTTCAGGGGGGCTATTTAAATTGGATGTCACAATCTCCCACTGCCACAATTACCTTTGCCTTACTTTCAACTATGTTTCTGTGGATGTATGGGGGTCGTGACACTTTATCAGCTTGTCAGCCAGAACTTACAGCTTTACAGGGTGGGTCAGCTTGATCTAACTTTGTGACACTAAATCAAAGTGTGGTATTTGGGAGCTTAGACAATTCCTTCCCTTTAGATTTATTTCAGTCCAGGACCAGTCCATTTTCTTTACACTTAGGTCGAGTTTGAGTTACTCCAGTTGTGCATATTGTTGTTACTGACTGGCATCATGTGCCCAGTGGGGTGTGGGAGTAGTTTGGAGGCAGGTAACTTTGGGATGGAGGTGTGCGTTGGTTTTATAATGAGATTATTTCATTTGAAGAAAGTAATTTCACCACAATGGTTAGCTCAGCAGTGGGCATCATCTCATATATTCTTCATGTGACAACTGCGATGCAGCTTATCAACTGTGTGGTACCATCAGGTCCCCCTTCCTGCAGGGAGCACAGCAGAGCCTGGCCCTGGTGTCTCCAC
>JAVJGJ010000001.1:29160524-29191367 GCA_035590215.1 Microhierax caerulescens
TTTATTCATTATTGTCCTTCTTCCACATTCATTTTTTCTCTCCACTGTCTGTGGAATTAGAAAGCTGATGTTTCTATTTAATTAGGTGGTAGAATCCTTCCTGCAGAGCTTCCCAGTGTCCATGGGACTTAGGGCTTCCTGGTGCAGCAATGACATACGTTCATTTCCCTTATGACTTCTGAACCATAAATTGCTTTGGACTTCCAAAGCTCTTTAAAACATTTCTTCCTCATAATAAGGCTATAAAGTGATCTACACACTTGTACAAGACATATCACCTGGGAGTCTAGAAAAAATGTGTTTTTTGCAATGTAGAGCAGTTTCTGACAAGTCAGATGGAGTTTTAAACTGGCACCATATAGCTTTAGCAGTAGTCTATACGCTTTTCATATAGTAAGATCAGAAACAGATAAACCCATTATTTTATTGATCCTTGGATTATATGTCCATTTTACATGCTTTTATTTAAAAGAGGTATAGATTGATGGAATTATCTAATGAACCTTAATAGCAATCATTACATTTTAATGCACAGTGGAAGAAGTAGACATTTAAAATAGCTCTGTGCCTATTAATCAGAGTATGTACATCTAAAATACTTCCATCAATTTAAATATGTTAAAATATATAAAAAATTAACATACTGGTTTTTCAGGAGGATCATGAAAAAGATTGGTTTCTTAGTATGTAGAATTGACTCAAGTTTGCTGATAATTGCTCACAATAGAATTTTCAGAAAAAAAGGAAGCAGGCTGCACCTAGCATTTGAAATTGTTATACATCTCATATGTATTTATTTTAAGAATCTATACCTAGCCTACATCATTAGTTACTGTTCAGCTATTGTATCAATAATAATAAAAAAAAAATTATAAGGTGGAGAACATTGGACAGGATAAACAAAGAGTTTTCACACTGTAAAAATAAAGCTGCTTTCAGACTGCAAAAATTAAAAGATCACTGTTGTGTTTTAACCTCAGTCAGCAACTATGTACCATGTAACCACTCTGTCACCACTCCCTCCTGGTGGGATGGGGAGGAGAATCAAAGAAAGTGTAAAATCTGTGTGTTGAGATAGGAACAATTTAATAATTTAATAATTGTAATAGTAATTATGTAATGAAAAGGGAGACAACCGCAAGAGAGAGCAATAAAACGCAAGAAAGACAAGTGATGCATAATACAGTTGCTCACCACCCACTGACTGATGCCCAGCCGGTCCCCGAGCAGCGATGGTGTGTTCCAGCCAGCTCCCCCCAATTTGCATACTGAGTATGACATTCTTTAATATGGAGTATACATTTGTCTAGTTCGGGTCAGCTGCCCAGGTTATGCTTCCTCCCAGCCTCTTGTGCACCTGCTCACTGGCAGAGCCTGGGAAATTGAACAGTCCTTGACTTAGGGTAAGCACTACTTAGCAACTACTAAACCATCAGAGTGATATCAACGTTATTCTTATACTAAATCCAAACACACAGCACTGCACCACCTACTAGGAAGAAAATTAACTCTATCCTAGCTAAAACCAGGACAGTAACCTAGATGTAAAATCACATGCTTAAAATAATCTATGAAGAACAAGGCATGACATCTGAAGATAACCAGGAAACTACTTTGTTGAACAGTAACAAGAAGCAATTAAGTTTCTTCTGGAGCTAGATTTTCATACTTGATTTTTTTTTAATTCTTTGCAAAACAGGGTATATAGGGAAATTCTAATAGATTTGACATTTAACTATAGCTATGCCAGCATTGCATTAACAAAGGAGATGCAATGAAAAGGCAAGCTTATGAATTCAGAGATGTTAAAAACCCCACTAATTTTAAGACCATATACTCCGATCTCTTGAACTAAATATAATCTAAAATTTTACCCAAGTTAAATGTGAGAATATGCTATGAGTTGGGATTTCAAACCAGGTTAGGAACAGGACTTCAAAGACACATAACTTTTGCTTACTTGAATAAACACTAAAAAGTAGACATCTATATAACATTTTGACATTTTCTCAAAATGCCATTCTATGTCCTCTACATAAAGATGCCACATGCTATTACTCTCAAACCTATTTACAGGCAGAAAGGAAACAGACATTAAATAAAAAGAATGGACATTATTGTTAGGATTCTGTACAGCCTTTACATGGCAAGGTTCTGGTAGCAGGGAGGGGGGGCTCTTTAGGGATGGTCTGTGCAAAAAGAAATCAGGAGCTTCCCCCATGTTGGACAGAGCCATTTCAAGATGGCTCCACAATGGGTCTGTGACTAGCCAAACCTGAGCCCACGAGTGATGCTGTGATGTCTCTCTGATAACATATTAAAGAAAGAGTGAAAAACACTGCACAGCAGCTGTGAGGGAGAGGAGTGAGAATATGTGAGAGAAACAACCCTGTAGGTAGCAAGGTCATTGAAGAAGGAGGGGGAGGAGGTGCTCCAGGCACTGCAGCAGGGATTCCTCTGCAGCCCATGGAGAAGATCCTGGTAATGCAGATTGTCCCCCTGTGGCACATGGAGGGCCACGGTGGACAAGATGTCCACCATGCTGCTTGTGGAGGACCTCATGCCAGAGCAGATGGATATGCCCTGAAGGGAGCTGCAGCTGGTGGAGAGAAGCCTCCTGGAAAGGCCTCATGCTGAAGCAATTCTTGAAGTACTGCAGCCCATGGGAAGAACCCACATTGGAGTAGTTTGTGAAGGACTGTGTCCTATGGGAAGGACCCCATGCTTGACCAGAAGAATAGTGTGAGGAGGAAGGAGTGGCAGAGACAAAGTGTTTAATAACATGATCACAACCCCATTCCTCCATTCCACTGCGCCTTCCTCCCATGAGGATGGGAGGCTGAATAGCTGGGAACAAAAGTTGAACCGGAGAAGAGGGGGGGTTGGGGGAAAGGTGGTGTTTCTGTTTCTTACTATCCTACTCTATTTAAAATTTATAATTAAATAAATTAATCTTCTGCAAGTTTAAGCTGTTTTGGCCATGGTGGTAATTGGTGAGCTCTCTCTGTCCTTGTCTTGATCCATGAACTTTTTAATCTTAATTTCTCTGCCTGTCCTGCTGAAAAGCAGGAGTGAGAGAACATCTTGGTGGGCACCTGGCAGACCAACATTAACCCATCACATATATTTGAAATCTTAACAGTCAGACCAAAGATACATTATTAGTCTACATCTAATTACAGAAAAAGAATAAACTATTAGTGCCATTAAAACAGTCATACACACATGCTTCCTAGTATCTACCCCTTTTGCTGGTAATATGTTCACTCTTCCACTGCTGTTTTGACTCTAAATGTCCATGTTACCAGTCTAGTGGTGGCTGTGGGGTATGACAATGAGCAGCAGTCACAGAGAAGATGATGTTGAGTTTATTTTCCTTCTTCACTTTAGGATCTGTTTGGGTTTCTTGTAATAGACTTGGGGTTTACACCTTAGGGTTTTTTTCATTGGTCTGCAAATTATATTTGATTTTACAAGGTAAGTGCTTTCTATGTGCATTAAATACCATGTTTGTGTTCTGTTTCTTAAAACCAGTTTAGTCCAATTCTAGATCTGCATTCCTTTAGTTGACCATTGTAGCTGTTTATAGCTGTGAAGTCTCCAGTAACTTTTCACTATACCAAGAAACAGCTGTTACTTGTACTATTTATTGACAACACATTGTAGCTGTCACCTAAACATAGCTGAAATCCAATTGAAAATCAAAGCGGATTTTACATTAAATTTTATTATGCAGTTGAACAACTAATAAAGACCAGAGAGCTTAGCACTCTGCAAGGTAGACCCCTAAAATATTTGCAATATTTTCTTTCAGGGTACTTGCACTTATACCCCTGTAGTCCTGAAAAATAGCCTCAGAAAATTCAGTCAAGTATTGTCAGGTGACAATTTATACTGCAGTAAATGCACATTGCTTCATTCTACATAATTTTGCAGTCACAATTTAGCTACAGCTGACAAGATTAGGATGGGACATAGCATGAGGAAACACACCAGAATATATCTCAATCTGATTCATCAGATATTACAAAGAAACAAATTATTTCTGGGCTGATATCCGTTATTAATTGTAACAGTAAACATGTGACCCAGGTTTAGTAAAAAAGACAATTGTAGGGGAAGACAAAAAGATCCTAATTGCTAGGAACCCCACCAACAAGGGGATATCACTGTTTCTCAGGCAGGTATAATCATAGAGCATTTGACTAATTACTTTTGGGGTATAGGAGGAATGGTGATAAAAAGAAACCAAAAAAGCACAGCCCCCTAAAGATGTGCTAAGGATCCTTTTTCTCTGCCTTTTTTAAATATGTCTCCCAGGAAAAGGAAATCCATTGAAGCATACACAGTAATAGTTAAGAAAAAGAAAACCTCAACAAACAGTATAGTTCGAAAAGTCAAGCTTCTTATCCTGTTTTAATAGGAAAATTCCATCTAATGAACTATTTAATTGAGTTTAACAAGAATATTTATAGCTAATCCTAAATGCACTAATAGGAAACCTAAGGCCTACATTCAGTGTTAGTTTTGCTCCCTTTGGATGTTACTCATAATTACAGTTTGCTTTTTAATTATTCTTCCTCATGTATTCAATTTATGATTAAGACCAACAGCTTGCCCTGGAGGCTGAAAGTGCTGAGGTGGACACTGGTGAATCAGGAAAAAGCAACTCCTTCAGCAATGTGCATCTTATTCAGAAGCAGGCAAAAAGCAGTTTTTCACTCCAATCATGAAATTCAGAGCTCAAGGCAAGGGAATACTACTGTAGCAAGAGAACAACCTTTGATAACTCTCTAGGGAAAGGAGATTATAGAAACAAATCTATAGCTCTCAAATAAACACTTTTGTACTTTTATTGAAGAAAATTATGTTCTGATGGTACTTAGAACAGTTTTATCTATTTCATGTATTGTACAGTCACATGGTACCCAATTTTTGCTTCTTCAGTTTGCTCTTTATATATTATCCAATATTGCATATCTGAATGCCTTGTCTTTGTAGCTTCTATGAAAAGTAATTTAAAGATGAAAATTTGTTTAAAATCTGCTAGGGGAACAAAAATGAGTGTTTTATTAACCACTTCTGTCATTTTTTATGCAGAATATGAAGGAACTATGTATGTGAGTTTCTCTAGCATAGAGTAGTATATTTCTGCTGCAGAAATATGTTGTTCAGCACAGTATTGCCTTTCATTTCAAAAACTACAGGGTTGATCATGCTACTTTTTTTTTTTTTTTTTTAAACAATTCTTATTGAACTTTTAGGGTGGAAATATGGACTAATAGTTCTAGGGGTAGTAGAGCTGAAAAGGATCTAGTAACCACAACACAGAGTAGTACCAGGTCATATAGCTGAGTAGTTCAAAATTAGCTAGGTCTTGAAAGCAGTCTAACTTATAGACAATCTTATCCCCTTGTTCATCCTAAAATAAATAATTCTGAAATGCTGTGAATTTGTATGAAAACTAATCTTTTGCTGAAAGTTACTGAAAAAAAGCTTTGGACTTCACAGGTTGACATTCACTCAAAGGTGTTCACCGGCAACAGTCACAAGCAAGCTTTACAGAACTTTCCTTTTCTATATATCTTGACATCACAACTTCTATAAAATACCAATACAATAATTAGGGCAAAATTCTGAAGATCCCAAGGTCTCACCCTACCTATTATGTTCTCTCACCATTGACCTAATCTTTTTCTATATAGCTCAGTTCACTATCTAAAAATGGAGGTAGATTCTCTGTATCCTCAGGAGACATAATAGTAATAGGAGTAATTATCTAGGTTACACAGATAAAACCTCTAAAAAAATATATATTTTTTTTCCACTTAGACATTTCTGGGACAGGATTCCAAGGCTACTTGCAATATTGGACCTGTACACATATTGATTATGGAGTTTCTATCTTTTTCCACACATTTATAACATAGCCTTACAATATCATCCACATATTTCCCCATGAATTCAAAACAGTCTATGTTTCTTCACTTCAGATTGAAAACATTAAGATATCCTAAGTAAAATTTTGAAGTGACCTAAATGAATAAGTTTTCTGATTCATATCAAAAGGCCCCTTTTGATATTAATGGTTTGGCTGTAAACAGCATCTTCTTGCTACATATACATTAAATTTTATTTCAAATCTGACCGCTGAGATGAAATGTGTAACATGTAGGTAGGACCAACGATGGATGACAGATAGACAGATAGATGAAAGTACCCCTCTGTAGAAATTCCATACAGCACTCTGCAGCAGAACTACGTCATGCTTGACACAGAACACTGAATTTTCTGAACATTTAATGAAAACATTATGCAATTATTTGTAAGACCATTGCCAGGACATAGGAAAACTTGAGTTCAGAATTACCTCATGCCACGAAGCCAGTTAAGCCTGCCAGCTTAGCTGTTTGAGATCAGGCACAAGTCACCTCTTCATTCACGAGAATCCGCTCCCTTTCTGTCTTCAAAAATTCATTCTTCTGGCAGAAGTAGAAATGAAACAGCATACATCAGGTGGAAAATAAAAGAATCATGCTTTTTAAAATAGTTACACATTGCATATGCAAAGTAGAATTAAGAATATTTTGTTTTCTTTCTTCTGTTCTGTACATTTTCTTCCATCTGTAGTGTTTGTGTTTGAATTCAATAGCTTATTACTTCCTTAAGTATTGTTTCCAACCAAAATGTCTGTCACTGCTGAAAGTGAACACTCAAAGTGCTGCAAAGTGCTGACATTAAGCCACAAGAGCCAATTTTCATAGAGAGCAGTTTAAGTACTCTAGAGCAGCATTTTTGTATCAGACTGACCTTAGGGTATTTATGATTGGTGCAGTTTTAACTGGAAGGAGGGAGGGAGAAAAAAAAGGCATAGCTGATAGCATGGATGTTTCTCACCGTGGATATCAGAACTATGATTCTTGTCACCCACTGTTCTTTCAGAGGGGAACTATGCTTTCTGCAGTCTGTCCAGAGCTGCTAGTTAAAGGAAGCCACAGGAAATTTCTCTCAGGGTAGGGGGAATGTCCATGACGTGCAGCTTTTCATAAAGTGCTATGAAATTTAAGCTTAGCTGTGGCTTCCTTTTGCCCTGTGTGTCAATATTGAAAACAAACAGTAAATCAATTGCTTTTCCATACTAATTAATTAATAATTTTTACAGTAATTTGTAATAATTTTCTTTTTTTTTTTAATGTTATTATCTTGGAGGGAAGGTGAGCCTGAAAATCCTTTAGCCTCATACTAAATATTTCTATGGCTACTGAAAAATACCATGCTATGAACCCCCTCTTTATGACAGTTGAACAAATAGCGTGGAAAACTGTCTCCAGCATTATTACTCAATCCTCATTTGGAGGGACAGATTCTATGAGATTAGAAAATAGTGCCTTTTTTGAAATCATTTAGCCTTTGGACCAGTTAGATAATGATATTCTATATAAACTTGTACTAGCTTGTGAGGCAGATAATCAGACTCATTAGGACACCGAACATAATTTATGATTTTCTGTGTATTCTTAAGAATAGACGTACTGAGTCATATGCATCTATAAAATACTCATAAATTAAAATATTATGTTAAGGACCAGATATAGCATGGACTGGTAATAGCAATCCTAAATGTGGAAAATAGTAAAAATTTAGGGTGGGGTGGGATGGGGGATTGGGGGCACAGGGGCAGGGAAGCTGCAAAGTAAGGAATGCTTTCTGCACTTAAATCTTCCTGTAATTATAAATTATTTTCAGAAAGGGCAAAACCTCTTTTGATACTAAGAAAATAAATGTCTGTCAAAAGCAGTAACAGCTAAAAATCTCATATTATGCATAACATTTTTAATATATTAAGCTAAAGGGTCAGCATGAAGACAAAGGGATTTATAATTATTATTTTAATCTATTATTATTTTTTTGTTTTGATTTGTTTTTTTAAGTTCCTAATATTACCAGAGAGTTTTCCTCTAAAGCATGTAAGGTTCATAGTCTGGAAAAACAACAAAGAAACAGCACACACAATAACTGGGGAAAGTTAAGGTTAACACAAAGCTCTAAATAAAAGTGAACAGAAGTTTTAACATTAAACATTACCCTTTTATAAATTGTACATGTCCTTTTTAGTACAAAATTCTTGTGAAATGCATAGGTTGCTCAAAATGCAGTACAAAGAACATATTAGAAATTATTTCTAAATGTACACTAGCAAAAATTTTAAAGACTTGACTGCTAGTTTTCTTCTGTACTGCAGCGTTTTGGGAGGGCTTATGAAGTTGTAAAGTACTTCTTAAGTATGAGGAATCGGTTTATTGGCTTCTGTAACACAGCTCTTTTCCAACTCTACCAGAAGGTATTTGTGGCTACAGTTTTAATGGTCATATGAGAGCGCTTTATTCAGATGCTACAAATCTGGATACCAGAAGCTCATGCTTGAAGAGGAAAAGATAATTTCATGATAAAATAAGGCTTTTGATGATGACAGGCTGACAGAGTTGGGGTTATTTAGCTTAGAGAAGAGAAGGCTTACAGTGGTCTTCCAGTACTGATGCAGTGGAAGGTGTCCCTGCCAATAGTAAGGGGGTTGGAACGAGATGAACTTGAAGGTCCCTTTTAACCCAAATGATTCTATGATTCTATAATTCTATGGTTTCTCCTAGTTGACAATTGAATGGAAAAAGTAAGGCAGAGTGATTTTTTTTAAGACTTATTATTTCTTTGCTTTAATTATTGTGAAATAAAACTGTTTCAAGAAAAAAAATAATTTCACTTTTTAAATAGTCTGAATATTTTCATAGAGTTTTTATTCAGTAGAAGTCTAAATGTGATAAAGTTGAAAGTATTTTTATTCCTTCAAAGCCATCTATGCATGAATTTTATTCCAATAAAAAAATCATCTTTCATTTGCTTTCATTTTGCTGAGAATTTCAAACACCCTAATGAAGATTATGTCATTGAGTTAAGTTTAAGAAAGTGATAGAAAATACATATTAACATAATCATTACGGGTTAGGACTGGTAAATTCTGCTAGGAAAAAATAGGATTTTTTTTTTTTTTTTAATGATATCAAACTAGGATAATCTTTCGTACCTGCAATAAACCAAAACAAAACAAAAAGGAGAAAAATAAAAAACAAAAAAACCCAGACTCCCCCCCAAAAAACACTAAACCCCAACAAAACCAACCAACTAAGCAATCTTCTTAAGGTTTTCTTTTGGAGAGATATTATGTTACAGTACACACAACAAAAAAGATTTCAGTTTTCAGTATCTTGAATTTCATATTAAAAAAAAAAACAACTTGATGGAGTGGAATGAATAGTTTATACTAATATTATGTTCTTAGTTTTACTGTTTTTATTAACTGTTAAAAATGTAGACTTTTCTCAAAAGGAGAAGGTGAAATATTTGAAGATGGTGTATACTGTTATAATTCTACAGAAATAAATAACTTAAAACATACATAAAAACAACATTCTACTTGTTTGTAGGAGTTAGGAAATTAGATCTTGTTGGTTTACTTTTGAATTATGAGCAAGTCTGTTGCAAAAATAATAGACTATATTAGGTAAGTATGTGAAAATAATTTTTTAAAAATGAAGACACAATTAAGGTTTGAGAGTTTTTTCCATCCTAGAAAATATTGTTTTGCAGAAATATGAATGTTTTGTGAAAATTATTATACTTATGAAGTGTGTTTCTGTGTGTGTGGGGAGCAGATGCTAAAATATAGAAATTCAAAGAACATACTGTAAAGATGATGCCATACATTCCGGTAACAGAACAGGTTAAAGAGGGAAGTAGATATTGTCAGCAAAATGAGTACTATAAAGTTCCTCAAATGACATAAAACTTACAATGAAACTACTAAAAATGGTGAGTACATTTTTAATTCAGGCTGAAGATGATGTGCTTCCATGTATTTCAGAAGATGCCACAGGGAGTCTACTAGAACTGAAGAAGGGAAAACTGGGGTGGAGTGACATGAAGCCATATGCAACGGCTGGGCCATTAGGTAAGACCAGAGTTCTTTTTGGAAACCAAGGGAATGAAGGAAAGTTTATATTCCATAACTGGGTAGCTAATTATACTAGTTCAAGTTGAAATGGTTAAGATTCTTTTAACAAAAAGCATTTATGACTGTAGGTGTTAAAGATAGTTGTATGTAATCCAAACTGGAAAATAGTTAAATCTTAATCTCAATTCTGTGTGCTTATGGTTATTTTGCAAAATGAGATCTGCTTCATCTGACCATGAACTTCATTCCAAAGCAACAGATGAACTGTTTTGTATGTTATGCAGGGAGCACAAGTAAAACCCAAACTACCCCAGTGTTACTATAAAACTGATAACAGCACAGAAGCTGTTGCATATTCCTTCACAGAAAGAGGATAAAAACACCATTAAATGATCTCAGGAATTATTAAATTACTCTGTCTGACAAAGGAAGACGGTGGTCAATAGGAATACTTTATCCACAGGAATTCTCTGCTCCTCAGAAAACGGCACAAGGGTGAAGTGTAGGGGGTTTACAGGGTCAAAAAAGATTGTGTCAGGTGTTGAAGGGCCTGATCAATAACATGGGATTTGCCAAGACAGGTAAACCCAAATTTATAACATTATTCTAGAGGATCAGAGAGGAACTTCAAAGAAAAAAATAATCCCATACTTTTATTTCAGTTACAACAACTGAATGTCATAAAACAAGGAAAAGACATTGTGAAGTTTTAAGTGAATATTAAATTCACTCTTAATATCTCAAATCACATTGTGAACCTTTTCATCTTCTCATGTTATTGCCTTGACTATTGCCAGAAATTCATAAGTGAAAACTGATTTTAGGTTTGCTCACATCCCAAGGTAAGTATGGTGATTAACATTGCACTGATTGCACTTTAATAACTGTTTGAGTATATTCTTTTATCTTACATAAGAGCAAAAGAAACGCCATCAAAGGTGTTTTTCTCTTTTTCCAGTTCCTGAATATGATGCATCAAAATACTGTAGTCCATGATTTTCCAGCTAGCTAAACAACAGTCAGTTTAATAAGTGTTGTCATTCAAACTATTGTATTTAAAGTAAAAGCTAAATAGAGCATGTGAGCTGCATGAAAAATACTCATTAAGAATTGTGTGTATTTGGAAAGAGATACTAAATACAAGGAGTTTCTGTCATCTCTTTGGTTTTTTTCTCCTTCCCTTTTCTTATTAGTTTGCATACATAATCATTTTAGTACCAGTAATTGTTATCAGTGCTTTCATTTTAATCAACTAAAAAAAAATAATCTAAATATTTTTCTTCATTTGTTAAATACTAGATCATTTCAGAATTTTTTCATTCCACAAAGACAAGAAACCAATTCCTGACATTGTTATATGGTTTGGATTTTTTTCTTTTTTGTTGTTGTTTATTGTTTATCTGAAAGGATAAAGAAATAATTTTTTGTTAAATGTTTTAAGAACTAATATCCTGGTGATGTGCTAATTTGGTGATGAAATCTAGTATGGTTCTGTTATTTGATTATATAGGACTTTTTAATGCAGTGACAAGTTGTCTTCAGAGTTTCTATGTGTTACTCATTTATTTTACATACAGAGATTAACATTGTCCACCTAAGAAAATAAACTGAAGAATTCGGCAGAGTTTTCATTTCAAATCTCTGTGATTCTTAATACTGTTTAAATAATATGGAAGAAGTGGGGAAAGATGCAATCACAGAATCACTGAATAGTCAGAGTTCCTCCGGAGATCATCCAGTCCAGCCCCTTCTATAGCAGGTTCACCTAAAGCAGGTTGCACAGTCACATCCAGGTGGATTTTGAATGTCTCCAGAGGAGACTCCACAACCTCTCTGGGCAGCCTGTCCCAGTGCTCTGTCACACAATAGATAAAAAGAATCATTGAATACAACTGGCAGAAATCAGATTTCCAAGAAGAAATTTTACTTCATTCTTTTGAGGAAGTTTAAGAACACTTCATGGAAATTTTAATAAATTCTCACAGGAGCTTGATTCAAAGATTAATGATTCCCTGTATAGATGAAATCCCACAAAGAAACTGTAAGTTTCAGGGTGGTTTGTTTTTTTTCCCCCCAGCCATGTAACAACTATATTTCTGTTAAGCTATAGTTATATTTTCATGGGAAAAACCATAAAACTGCATGGCTTAACTATAAAGAACCATATCTCATTTTGCCTTTCTTATGTGAACCAGTCCTGATTTCAACAGAGCAGTACCCGGAGACAAAATAGCAAATTTAATCCTGATTGTATTACCTTCCAATCAACGTTAAATTATGTTTTCATTGTTTTTATAATGAGGTATGATTTAAATTCTGAAGATTTCCTGTATGCTGACAGGTATACAACTACTAATGACTCCTGAGGCTTAGAAGAATTTGTTTGTTAGCTTTTTAGTTATGAAGGCTTTTTTAAAGTTCTGGATAAATTTGTTGTTTGAAATGAATTAACTGATTGAAACAGCTAAATTGCTCTCCAATGGGTACATAAAGAAACAAAAGGTGACTTTCCTGTCCCCAGGCAAACTTCTAAATGTTATTAAACCCATTGGGTATGCAAGTTGCAGAACTATTGTAACAGAAATATTCGTTTAGCATATGAACATTCAATCAATTTTTCTGAATAATGCAAAGCTCTTAACATCATAATTTTAAACTAAAAGATAGCCAAGAGCTGTTCTGTTATTCAATGCTAGGATTCTACCAGGATGCAGATATTTAAAAGTTCTTTATTTCAAGTGTTATTAGCCTACTGAAATACAAATAAACTGAATTTCTATATAGTTTTAGAAGTCTATTTTTTATTTCTATCTCAAATATATTAAAATTAAATTAAAACTGTGTTTTAGATATAACAAGAATATCTTGAATAGACACAGTGGCTACTGCAAATTTACACACACATTTAATAATTTTCATCCACTTCTAAATGTCTAAAATCTGTCTAAGCAATTTCATCACATAGTAGATTTTTAAGCTTAATCATACATTGCTGAAAAGGGCTTGATTAAGAAAAGAGTTGAAAACCATCATAATAGTTGTACTTTGTGGTACTATAATAACATACTTCTTTTATAGACAAGTTAATGTTTGAAAGTAATTTGACTTTCTAGTCCTGTTATGTGGGATGGTATGATATACAGTGATGTTAATTCACTGTAGTACTAGGAAGTCTGATGCTGAAAGGCCCTAATCAGTACTAAAACCCAAAAACCCTAAACATTGCTGCTTGTGATTAGGTTATAGTTATAGGGAGAAAGAAAAACCGTGTTAGGTAATTTTAAAGACTAGCAATGCCTTCAATCATTTTGATCTCCACAAAGCTCTTCAAAATTTCAAGTGTTGGAACTGAAAGAAAAAAAAAATATGTTCAGAAGTAGACCTTAGAATGGAAAGAAAAATGTCTTCAGGAAAAGAAGAAAACCTCTGAAATTAAAAACAGTAACCTTGAGTTACTGTTGCTTGGTATTATCTAGCCATAAAACAATTTGTTGAGCTATCAGGAATTATTTTGCTAATCCTCAGCAGTAAAGCGATGACCACCTGAATGAGTCATCGTATAAGCATACACATGTTCATACATACATATATGTTCAAGCATATTGTTTTTTAATAAAATCTGCTCATACATACACCATATAAATTTGGTAAAAATTAAGGGCTTTTTTTTTCCAATAACAGAAACAGGAATTATGTGCAGAGGTATGACTGAGTTTATAGTCAGGTTACGTTACAATATCATCAGAACTGTATTTATAAAGGTCCTTATTAAGACATGTCTCAGTTGTCTTACTGCATATTACAAGTGATTTGAATATAAATCTGCAAACAATATAGCTGCTCCAGCACAGTACTCAGCCTGAGCTAATGTCTTCTGATTCTCTGCAGCACCTACTGGAATTGTTCCAACAAAAAAGCATCAATGAAAAATGCCTATTGATGAAAATAAATTTTGCATTCCACATCCACTAAATTGCCTAAGCCCTTAGGCAATTTTAGGGGAACCATTTCATGGATTCCAGACTGACCTACACCAGAATTGGCACCACCAAAATTTTAAGATGTGGGCCAGGACTACCGACGTAGCCAAGGTCTCCAGAAGTGCCACTTAAAGGCATGAGAAATTCTCTGAGAGCTGGAAGTGTTAGGTGCTTTTCTGTAGCTGATAATGATAGAGAGTGAACAAATGGTCTAGTATGTTCACAAGCAATTAATTTTTCAGTTTTGCTGAAAGCCAAAAATTTTCAGTTCAGCTGAAATAAAAATTAGAAATAAAAAATAACTCATGAACTTTGCTTTTAAGTTCCTTTTACCGTCTTCTTGAGTGAGACAATAGAAATAAGAAACCTGTTTGATTCAGCAAAACAGGGCAATAGTTCAAAAGAAATAGATACTGATAGAGAACTACACAGGGAAACATAAAAAAAAACCACCCAGAGCCAAAACCAATCAACCAACCCACCCCCCCCCCCCCCAAAAAAAAAAATATATAAGAAGAGAGTTGAATGGAGTGAAGTGTGTTTATGCGAGAGTGCAGTGTCTGTAAGGTGGAAACACAGAAGGAAGGACCAATGACAAGACCTTGATAGGGAAGAAGTCATCATGTTAATGGATGAAATGTGTGTACTGCTTTCCATAGCCTAGAATGGAACACAAGGTTTCTGGATGTCATAATTTCCCTTCAAACAGCCAATATTGCTAAAATCCTTAGTCAAACTGCTTGTTATTTTTCTGTATTTCAGAGCAAGAAAAAAACCCCAACATTGTGATTGTTTTGTCCTTTAGCTGAAATAGCAGAATATTTAGCTCATGCAATATTATGCACATAGGAACAAACACATTAATTTTAGGGATGTTAAATGGATATTAAATCCACACACTCAACTTTTAATTTAATAATATATAATTCAGTATTTTATGGATATTTATTTTTTACTATATTTTGTTATTATTTTCTTACACCAAAATGTTATGTGTGAATGCATCTAATAGAAGTTCCTTGGTGATAAATCACCATGGAAAGGAAGTTTTGCCTACAGAACAAAGGTTTCAGGCAGAAGGCTTCCCAAATTAATATCACAGAATAATAATTAATAAATAATTAAATCTCAGTGTTAAAGCAAAGGAAAAGTGTTTTCATGAGCTGCTTTCTATCCCTGGTTCTGTCCAGAACTGTTATGTTATTTATCAGAATTTTTCTAAGTCATCAGTTCCTTGATTTTCTGGTTTTCTGGGAACTTGATCTCGGGTTGTGGATGCCTCATTTACAGCTGTGCTAAGCACAGTGCTCAATGCAGCGCTGCTCAATGGGAGATATGCTTTGAACATATGAAATAAGTATATTGTAGTATTAGATACACTACGAAATCAGGTTCTGTGCATTTCAAATCTAGCCCCCAGGAAAGGTAGATACACTTTTGATACTTATCTGTCTTTGACTCAGATCTCCATAAACCAGACAATTTTATCTTCTTCCATGCTATGGCCATTGTGAAAATCCATTAATTAATGTTTTGAAGCAGTCTAAAACAACAGTGATATTAAATGTTGTAGAAAGTCTATCTAAAGTTTTTTCTTTAGAGAAAGAGTAAATAAGATCTGGAGCCACAGATTGGATCAGGAAGACAAAATAAATATTCAAATATTGTTCATTAGGTGAACATCATCAATTCTACACAAAATGTATGTAATCCTATAAAAACAAAAAACAAACAAAAAAAAACCAAAAAAAAACAAAAAAACAAACATGGAGAAGACACCTGGAAAAAGTTATCATGAAACTGAAGTTTTTATCATATTGCTCGCCTACAAGTGGGATGAATTAAGTCTTAATATTTCCTAACCTCAGAATACTTGATTTTGCAGCATTAATTCACTTTTAGCATATTAAAGGGCAGGGGGAGACTTTTTCTATGCTTTTGATACTTGGGCTCTTTGAAAGCAAAAAGCTCCTGATATTTTTTGTGAGACAATTTATATTTCCTATCCAAAGAGCACAGGTACATCTTGAGGAATTGACGTTTTACTCAGCTCCTGAAACTAAGGAACTGTTCATAGTCATATTAATTCATGTGAGAGGTTTTCTTTAAAGTACTACATATCCCTTCCTAAGTTTTTCTCTGGCAGCACTTGCAAGCCTAAGACTGAAATTTCCCAGGTTTTCTTTCCATGATGTTTATATTAGATTTGTACTTACTTTTGTAATTACTTTTTCAATCATTGTATTGATACCAAATGCAGTCACCTTACCCAAGTTAGATATTCCATGTGGTATTCTCTTTGTAAGCTTTTGCCACTTATTCCAGTGTTGTCTTTTCCATTTTTTTTTAAACTGTAATCACAATTATATTTGAAAAGGATTACTTCTCTCTGTTTTCAGAAACGATTCTTGAAAAAGTGGCTGAACTGAAGCATAAATAGAGGAGTTTAAGTGGAATTTGTCTTATAAGAAGAAAAAAGTCGATCATATTTACAGGTCAGATACACACAACAAAGTTGAGTTGCCTTTCTTAAGCATTCTCATTTTTTTCCTCCTGTCTGACAATTTCATGCCACTTTCCTCACTATTCATATTAGGTGATTCTTGGTCTTTCCAACAGTCAAATCAGAGGGATTTTTCTGTGGCAACTGAACTGACGCAGCATGTGAATAGATGGTCTATCAATCCTAACATCTTATCCATAATTAGAAGTAGAAAAACCCCAATCACTTAGAGTAATTGTTTTCTACTGTGTGTTTCCCTTCACATTTGTAAAGGTTCACTGTAGCTTAACCTACTCTTCATTTCAACAGGAAGATACCTACTTCAAGATACTAATCCATTTGTTCCATATACAATTGCAAGCAACTATTGTTTGAAGCTAACCTGTAGTACTGTAGTGGGTTATGCAGCAATTTATAACCCTGATCATAAATTCAGATTCTTTAAATAGTATTAACAGATATCCGAATTACCTTGGTCTGACAATTTCAAAGGAGAATGAACAATCTGAATTAACATTCTGGTTTCTCATTCACATACGAAAAATTTTAACAATTTTTTTAATCATTGAAAAACAATAGTTCTCAATGACAGTATTTGCTCCAGTAAAAACTTAGTTAATGATACTGAAGTTGCCCTCCATCTGCTGGTCTGTAGTCTCTTCCAGTCCTTTTAATGAATGCCAGGTTTCTAGTGAATAGATTCCTCTGTCAGTGATGTCATCAGTCTATAGTCGTAGGCCTGCAGCTTTGCTGATACAGCCGCTAACAACATCAAAACTGAGTGGTTTCCATTTAGTGCTTATTTATTTTTCCTCTCAGATAAAACTAGTATCTGATAGAGGAGTTTGTTTCCACTGTGGGTTCCTAATTGTATTAGTAAAAATTACTCCCAGAAATCAAAAGAGAAAGTGCTTTTGGCTATCATCCTGCAGAGTTACACAAGTGCTCTACTTTATTACTGCAAAGAAACAATATGCCTGTCTTTTCACTTAAGGACTGAGGATTTCAGTTGCTGTTGTAGGATATTTTGTCTTACATACACAGGAAAAGTTACAAGAAAGTGGCACTCATTTGGCTTTTCTCCATTTTTTGTTTTTTCAATAAATGTGTTTAATATTTCTGGCACTGGAAAAAAATAGCAACATAAACTATTGAATAGGTTCAATCATAATTCTAAATGGGAAATTATGGGTTTTTTACTCAGAATCATACACAGAAGGAACTAGATATTGACCAAAAAAACCTAACTAAACCCCACACACACCTAAAACAGTCCCCACACACCAACCAAACCCAGTGTTTTCAATGTGATTCTTTCTTCTAACAGGAGCCACTAACATTACTCCCATTAAAAAAAACAAACAACACAAAACAAAAACCCAACCACAAAACAAAATCACACAAAAGTATTTCCTCTACATTAGAGCAGTCTGGAAGTTCATAAACAGTTAAGCAATCCTACCTAAGGCATGTTGTGAAATTTTGGATGTAATGGATTAGTATTAAAATATTCAATCTAAACCATCATTGTAGTGTGCCATAACTATATCCATAGATTTTTAAATAAAAAATACAATACTATAATATTATAACTTCTTAATCCAATTATAAGAATATGTTTGAATTCAAAAGCATCCTATGCTTTTTTTTTTCTTTAAAAGATTTGTTTATGACTTATCATGACTTAAAAATATATGCTTAAGGACATACAAGAACAGTGGGCTTCAAATGAAAGGAACCAAAAGTGCATCCCTCCCCAAGATTTGTCATTGTTTTTTAATGGTTTCCTATAATTCAGAAACACATGCCAAACACAGACAGAAAGAGAAAACTGCTATTGTAAAAGAGGAGTTTCGAGATTTTGATCAAAAGAGGCCATACCTCTATGTCTTTCTATGATCTTATAGTGAAATTAGGGTTTCTGCAATTGCAGCAGGAAAAATGCATGAGCTGATACGAATGTGAATATGTATGCCTTAGCTCCAAGAGAAACAGAAGAGTTACAGAAGGTAAGATATTATTATCCAACATGCAGAAGTCCACAGTGCAAAAGACAGAAATGCAGCAAAATCTTTGTTTCTTTCAGTTCTATTTTTTAAATTGTCTGAGCTGATAAATGAAGTGTTCTTCAATGATCAGGTTTCAAAAGGTGAGTGTTCATTAAAGTAGAAAAAAAAAAGCTGTCACAATTTTTTTTTCATATCTACTTATGAAGATAGGAATATCACATGGCTGAATTTCTGTCACTGCAGTTTAATGAAGCAACACTGTCTTCCCAGGTTTCTTTTCTTCTCTCCCCCTTTTTCTCCACAGGAGAAAAATCCAAATGGTGACAAAAAAACAGATAGAAAAACATCTATTGGAAAAGATTTAGACAGGACTTACCTAAAGAGGACATATCTGATATCTCACGGTCTCTCTCTCTCTCTTTCATAATTCTGAATTAAAAAATGTCATTTTGTAATATTGTGCAAATATTGAAATATTGGTTTCATTTTGTTTTGGAATTTAGAAGTATTTCCACAATTAGTGTTTTTCATAAAATTACCACATCTTTTCAAATGACCTCTACCTAAAATTATTTCAAAAACAAGGACAAGAGATGGCGTGGAACCTCTCACACCCTATGATTTTATTATCTTAAGAAACAATATTAAAATTCTCTCTTTAAAAACAATTAATACTAATAATAAGAAAGCAAAATTTTTAAATCCATCTTTTGTCCCATTATCCACAGGCACTGCTTTCATGGGAAATAAGCTAGGATAAACCGTTCAAGAATGTTTTGATGCAATGGCTTATCAGTATTTAATTTAGATGGATGCTTTTCTTCCTGAACATATCATTTGAACATGAAAATATTTATCATATTGAAAATACAATTTCTAGTGAAACACACAGAGAAGGGAGGGATACGCAAACTTAAAAAGTAAATAAATAAACAAACAAATAAATAGAAATATTGTGTTTTAGGCCATGGTATTGAACCCAGATTGCTAAAAGGCAAATAAGGCACTATGAGATTATATTGGATCTATTTGTGTACCTAATTTTTGTGGACTTTTTAATGTTTTGGATTCATGTCAGTGCAGAACACTCCTGACATGTCTGCAAGATGAGGTAATTTTCCTGCCCAGGCCTAAGCTAGGGAACATGAGTTGTGACCCAAACCAGAGTCACTGAATTCTTCTGGACACAGGCTACTTTCTGTTCAGATTCCACCAGAATTTAGCTTTCTCGATTCTGAAAGTACTGATAAATTGCTGCGATTATCTTTTGTGTGTTACTGGCATATGAAACGCAGTTTAGGCAAATAATAAGGAATATTAATGAAGTTTAAGTATGTTAGAAAAACTAGAATAGCTGCAGAAAAATAAGATATTTTGTCAACTATATCTTTCAAAAAAAGTATATTTTTTAGTAAGTTCAAGTCTACGACAAATTGAAATAAGATACAGAAAAATAAATCCTTGTCTCTCAAACTGTGCTTTATCTAAACCATAAGCTCACTTATCTTTGTTATATAACACTTCTTTGTAAAATGTTTCTTCATCTTAAAAATTCACTTTGCAGAATATTTGTCAAGTAGTTGAGAAAATTATCTCTGTTTTCTTCCAGACTCAGAAAAGAATGAAACAAAGAAGCAAAATCTTGCTTAGTGATATGTATCAGCCTATAATAATGTAAAACCTGACACATTTAGCGTTTAGTTCTGTCTGTTCTTTGTATCAAAACTAACTGGTGTAAATGTCAAGTCTTGTGTTGGCATACATAAAACACATTAATGTAACACTTCCTGTAATCTTTTTTCAGTTTCCACTTTTTAAAAACATTTTCTGCAAATGCCAATAATGACAGCACCATACTTGAATTCTTAGTGCTGTTTATATAAAAAAGTTGGAAATAGCCAACTTATTTAGAAGTGTTTATTCAAGATATGTCACTTTGTCAGTATTTTGAAATGTCATGCAAACAAGCCTGAAGCAGCATTCTAGCACTTATCTTTTTTGATGAGCAGTAAGAGACACATTGCTTATTGAAAAACTAGACATTGTTGCATGCCTACAAACATAATAGTTATGTAATTCAACATGTCATATATGACCAAAGTTACCCTACCTGCCCCTCCAACATCCAATCTTTTTTAGTATTTACTTCAGTTGTGCACTTTTGAACACAAACTTAATTAGCAGAGACTTCATTGCCCATGAACATTGCCAACAGAATTAAATCTCAAAGACAAATGCATGTTTACTATCAGACATTATGAAACTAATCAACCATGAATTGAGAAAAATATATTTTAGACTTATATTTAGCATGTGATATTCCTGATAAACTGAGTTTCACATCAAACATATCTATCAAACCACTACTGAAAAATTACTGGAAAAAAGGTTACAACTTTGAGTTTTGTAATTACATGTGACTTTAGTAGTGAAAAATATGCTGTCTAGAACTAAAATATGCCATCTTATATAGCTTGTTTGAGTTAGGAAGACTTTTTTAAGTACACCATTTCACCTCTGAAGATTTATCATAAGGTCAGAATGTACTGTTGAGGCTAACCAGGGATATGTGGTCCTTGGGCTCAGAAGAATACCAAGTACATGACAGGATAGGATTTTATCATTGTACCTGACATCATTATATCAAGCAGAAGACTTTACATTTTAGAATTCAGCAAGACTGTAGGGCATTGAAGGAAGGATACTAAAATGATCCAAAGCATAGAAAGCAAGAATCACAGTGGAAGACAACAAACTCAGTCTAATCAATTTATTAAAGAGAAATTTGACAGAGTGCTTGAGCATTTGATATTAGAATTTGCCCTGAAAAAAGTATGTGTCATTAGGCTTTTCTGTCTTGAATAAGAGATATAACAAGATGTGGAGGCTGAAATGTGAACCTGTTAGAATTCTATCTTGAACATAATTGTATTTCTTAACAATAAGGGTAATTAAGCACTAAACGATGATACCCGTAAAATAAACAGTAGGCTCAAAGTCCTAAAAATGAGATTAGATATCTTTTGCTGATCTCATGCTTTAATTAATCTTCTGCAGGAAAAATAATTATGATGGTAATATGCAGAGGTTTTTTGCATTAATCTATTATTATACACAACCATATTCTATAATAAAATGAGTAAGTGAAAAAGATGATGGTACCCAAGATCTTGAATGTATTATCATCTTTTGAAATATGACTTCCAATTACAAACTAGTTTTCTTTAGTGCTGGATTCATGCATATAAAGAACGAAAATGAAAGGAGGTCTGTCATGAAAATATAAGAGTAAGAAGATGAATATATATCTGAAGCGTGAGCCATGCCAAAACACAAGGCAGTATCAGTCACCACTCTATGCACTGGTATCAGGGTACCTGCACCTTTCCATTGCTCATTTTTTGTACATACCTCATATAAATAAAGAGCTTAAAGATAAGATTTGAGAAAAGAAAATTAAGTACCATTTAGATTCTTATAGTGATTTTCCCTGCCTGATAAACAATCCTAGAAGATATATATGACCTGTAATATATTGCAATCACTGGAAAAGGAATTTCTGAGAGAAGACCTGAAAAAAGCCTTAGTACAGGCTACCTACATACACAATCCCAAATTTAGATGCTTAAGGACCCTGCACACAACTTCGTAATAGTAGCATTACTTCGACATCAATAGTCAGTTCTTATAAAAAAAAAATCTACTTAAATAGTTTTTTGTAAAGTAAATGCAAAACAAAATCAGAAGTCCTCTATTGGCTTTTCAGTTTTTTAACCAAGCTATCTCTACAAACATAATTTTGCATAATTCATGATTAGTAACAACACAACCAGTCCCTCTAATAATGACTTGTTTCAAACTAGCAAAAAGAAGGAAAATGGTGTATGGATAATAAAAATAGTTTTGAAGTCATCACTGGAAATAGCTATTTCTCTGTTTATGTTGCATTATCAAAATTGTTTACACTGCTGTCAACATTAAAAACTACTAGAAGTTAAAGTAAACATAAACTGTTTTTATAAAAGGACAATCATGCCTCTAAGCTAACCATGATAGTCAAGGCCTACATAGTTAAATACAACACCAGATAAAGTTAAGCTTCTTAAATTCTTTCGGTAATTTCAGTCTCGCTCACAAATTAAAATGAAAAACTGTATCTATAAAAAAATTTGTTACTTCCTGTGCTTATCCTTTTACCTGACATCAGTATTGAAGTCCAATATAACTTATAACTAATTACATTGAGGTTTGGATTTTTTCCAGTGTATCTTAGGGTATCAATGAAAATTTGCAGCAAGTATTATTTAAAAATCCAAGTCTTGCCTCTTTGAAAGATTCTGGTACTAGTAATAAGAAAATGAAAAGATTTAGCTAACTCTGCCAGAGACCCTGCATTTGTTACTGAAGTAATGCTTTCTGGCTCTGTTCAGCTGTGCCAGGTCCTTAATCATTCTGGCTTAAATGATGGGCAATGCCATTCAGTTTCTATGATGAGAATGAAGGTTCCATGCACAATTCTGCAAGCAATATAATAATGCAAAAAACAATAATCAAATCTGTCATATTAACTGAAGAGAGGAATTTCTGCCTCTACCAATAAGTCTTGTATAAACTCGGTCAGAAATAGATCCACTGATGCTACCTCATTGCTGTATCCATTGTAGGTTGATCAGCAAAGAGCTTAGCACATTGGCTTCTTAAAATCAAGAATACATTTTAGAAAGTCGAAAATCAGGCAAGTATATTAGATCTAACTTTAGTTAGAACTTTGAAAATTAGTTTTATATAGATATGCAGATAAAATACAATCACATGAATGAACAGGAAAACTTTGATCGTGGTGTCTTTATGTAAGCTCATGTTTCTTTATCCCATAAACAACATAAATGTAATATATTAATTGAGATTTTCAGATAAGTAGTTAGGATTTTTCTATGCTACATGTCACAGCTGGAGCCAATGCACAATGGGCTGGACATGAAGCATTGTTGCAGAAGACATAACTGGTGGTATTTTATCATTTAGGTAAGCCATAACCCTAACTTTCACACCATTTGAAATTATGATGATAGTGACACACTACAAGACAGTGTTAGTCTGTTCAAGTTCTTTGTTATCCATGAGCATGTGTCGCAGCACTCTCCAAACTATCAAGCTACAACAAGGTCTTTTACCACCACATACCAACATACTCTTCACACCAGTCCCTCTGCTGCCTTCTCCTAGTCTCTCCTCATCCAAGGCCCACTCTTCTCTTCCTTGGCTGCTCTCTCTTCATTAGCTGCCCAACCCCTTAACAAAAACACCCACAGCTACACCTTATCTACATTGGACAACAACATTCCCCTCCACCCCCCCAACGCCGCCCCTGAAGCCAGCCCACAGCTGTATATTATCAATGATAATTAACCCAGCTTCATTCCTCTACAAGTAGGAACATAGCACACCAATAAGTCCAGCAAAGAAAATAGAAGTAATGACTAAGCCAACTATGGGACAGAAAGCAGTATAGCTGTATCAACAAAGTGAGGCAGGATCTGTAATCTCAGGCATGACATCATGCTACATTACTTTAAGAGCAACAATCTGTCTCAGTCATGAACTGTTTACTTCGTAGCAGTTGAAACACTTCCCTGAAAAGTAGAGGTCAGAGTTAAATCTGTAGTCCATGCAATGAAAAGCTGTGAATTGAAATAAACCATGCAAGGTTTCAGGTAAGAGCAACACACGAACTTTGTATCCTTTACATGTGATGAGAGTATAGGCCATTAGATTATTAGACAGATGGGAACTCTCACGGTAATTTATTCTCTCCCTTTGGTCCCCTAAACAAGTATTTATCAGAAAGTACTAGAAACAGGCCACAAATCACAAGTAATCCTCAAACCACTAATAGTATGTTGTTAAATCAAAAAAATCATCCAGCTCAGTTTACCTTCACATCAACACTGTCACAGGAAGGAATTTAATAGCAGAACTAGTGATATGAAAAGATGTTTGACTCAGATTGCTGTATACATTCTATGCTTGTCAGAGGAGAGCCATACTCCCAGCATTGAGGAGCAGTCTAAGGCTATGTACACATTACAAGTAACAAATAGCAAAAGGAACCTAAGTTTTCATACAGTGAAAGAGTTAGTATTGAGAACCCAGGAAATTTTACTTTGAAGTAATTCTACTTTGGTCACTTGAATATGACAACTACCAGCAGTCAGAGCACATTCAGCTCCTGGAGAGCATCTTTGTGTTTAGTTTCATTCAAAAGAAACCCAGTAACAGTAATTTGAAACGATAATGTGAATCAAAGTAGAAACAATCAGAAAAGTGACTTTAAAAGCACACTTCTCAACAAAACTAAAACACCAATATAGAGATACATTGAGTTCCCCAGGAGACACAGCATCCCTTCAGAGGCAAACCTTTAAAGACTTTTCAGTGCTTCCTATGTGACATCACAGAGTTCTTCATAAGTTCTCAGCTGTGTCAGTGATGTTTCACAAGTTTGACTGCGAGCAGGCTCAAACCTGCTGTGCTCTGAGCCAAAGAAACAGAGACTGTCTTTGAACAGAGCCATATATGTATTACATTTCTTCTCGGTGAAGCGGATTTGTATCTTACCCAGGCTGGAGCATCAGTAGACGGAACTGTCACCAGTTGAGAACTAAACACAGATTTGTTTCCATTTTGTTTTCAGTATTGTTTTGCAGCTAAAAGCTATGTAAAACTTAACAAACAAATGTAAGGCGGTTTATGTGTCTGTAAGTCACAGGAAAAAAAACACGCAAGTTTTTGCAACATTTCATTGGGAACTCAAAAACATTGTGACAAAACTTTGAGACAAAAATAAACTACCCAAATCCAACTATCCTTCCACAGAAAAAGTTTCCATTGACTATACTTGAAACCTGTGATCACAAGTTGCAGATTCCAAGATTGCTAACATCACTTTTTAATGCAAATTTTGGTGTACGCCTGAAGAAAATCACCCATCCCTACTAAAAAGGGCAAATGAGCAAAAATGGCAAATAACAACAGACTTAGCGTATATATAACATCTCTTACATGCTTATACGTGCTTTTTATATGCATTGTAGTAAAACAATAATTAAAGGAAAAATTTTCCTTGAAAATTAAAGTCAAGGCCCTGAGTTCATCATCCACATCATGGGGGTTTAGTGGGCTGGGCTCGTGCTCAGGGTAGTACAGCTGGTGACCTTTGGGAGAGGCTGCCAAGCAGCTCTGCTGGAAGGCTTCTGGGAGGGCTGCCTCCTCGTGCCCACGTGAGGCTCTGTGAAGCTGTGGCTGTCATCCTGAGCCCTTGCCTCACCTGTAGTTTCAAGACCGTTGCAGCTGTACCTGTGCCTGGCCCATTTATCCAGGCCCAGACATACCCTGCATGCTGACATCCCAGCCTGGCTATCCCAGAGCTGTGTCTGGCCCTGTTTCCCCTCACCAGGCCTGACCCTGACCCTCACCCACAGACTATTGCCCCAGCCCAGCTTCAGCCCATCCCAGGGAGGTGCACAGTGCCCAGGGCTGAGGCTGCCCCTGGCTACCCTCAGGCCTGCCCTGCTCCCTCGATGCAATGGTGGGATGGGCCCTGGCTGTGAAGCCCTGCCCTGGGGTAGCACCCACCATTACCCACATCTGGCACCCAAAGGATCCACCAGCCTCCACTGTGCCTTGATGCTGAGAATGATATGCCTTTACTCCTCTACAGTTTCTGCACTTACATGAAAGCCCTTTTTCTCATTCACAAGCAAAAGAGTAAGTATAGAGACCTGTTCCGTACTGTTGGTTAAAAGTGAGGTCAGATTCTTTGCTATAACTATGGAGGATTTGCGAATGTCTAAAGGATAAGTGTAAACTCAAACATAGGCTTCCCCAGTCATAAAGCCTCTCTAATCTTCATGTAACTATTACTACTTGTACTACCCGTCAGAAAGATGACTACAACATAATCTACTGCAGAAATCTCTGGGATGGGAGATCTTTCTTCTAATTGACATCTCCATGAAGACATTACCAAGCAGTGAATGAGTTACGCATATCCCTAGCATTTACCAAAGAAAACATTAAAAAGGTCATATCAACGTATAGTTTTAAAACCTATTACATCTTGTCAAAATTTTTGTTTCTGAATCCACTTGCTTTTTTTACCCACTTAGGCTTTAAAAGTTTATCCCAACTGAAAATCCACAATTTTTCACTAAACTAGAAATTACACCAGCAATCCACTGGCTACCTGCCTAATTGCTCCATTTTCCATGACTCATCTTTGTCAGCATGGTACTTTGGGCTCTAGGGGCATGCTTATGCCATGACACTGCTGTCAGAACCCATGCTTGTTCTGGCAGCAGAAGAACAGGTCTTAACAAGCCAGAAAACCTACTTTTATTTTGTTTTATGAACCCTAATAAATCAGAAAAAAAACCACAAAAGCAAGATTATTGTCCTGGTTTCATCTGGAATAGAGTTAATTTTCTTCTCAGTAGCTAGTGTAGTGCTGTGTTTTAGATTTGGTATGAGAGCAATATTGATGGCACACTGATGTTTTTAGTTGTTGCTTAGTCATGTTTACACTCAGTCAAGGACCTTTCAGTTTCTCAGGCCCTGCCAGTGAAAAGCTGGAGGGGCACATGAAATTGGGAGGGAACACAGGCAGGACAAGTGACCCAAACAGTCCAAAGGGATATTCCATACTACTGAACATCATGCTGATTCAAGTTGGGGGAAGAAGAAGGAAGAGGAGGACATTTGTCATTTTGCTGTTTGTCTTCCCAAGTAACCATTATGTGTGCTGGAGCCCTGCTTTCCTGGAGACAGCTGAACCCCTGCCCGCTGATGAGAAGAGGTGAATGTACTTGGTTTCCAGCCAGGGTTAAACCATGACAATTATCTTTCCGCTAGAAGGAATATGGTACAGTAATTGGCTGGATCCTGAGATTAAGGAAAGAATCACCTTTACTAGAAAACAATACAGTTGTACTATCCGGAAAGCATTACCTGAAGAAATGCAGTTTTAAAAGCATTTAGAAAAAAGTTAATCATTAAATACAGAGAGGAAATCTCTCACCAAATTATTAATAAATAGGTATAGTAAGTGAAAACAGCATACATTTGGTAATTTTTAGTGAGAGAGTATGTGTTTACTGATAAACATTGCATATCTATAGACTCAATTCTTCTTTAATTGATACTGTATAATCAGCAGGTAACTCCTTTGCTTCACATAGCACAGCACCAAAGTCCAGCACAATGGCTAAAGCAAGGCAAGTCTGTTGAGTATTTGGTAGTATCCATAGGAACTTTGTGATAACAGCATTCAAGCTTAAGCAAATATATCTACTTGTAAGCTATTTTCCTTTGCATTTGCAAGCTGCTTCTGTTCATCTTCATGCATGAAACAAAATTTTGTGTCTTGCCTAGTGATGAGAAAGGGAAAGAAATTTTAACCTGTAAAGGGCATCTTTAGCATTCTAAGAAGCCTGGTTTGGAGAATAATTCTCTTTGCTTCATGGGCTCTAGGCTGGAAACAGGGTGATGAGAGAAAGAGTCTTCAAAGGAAAATAGAATACACATTGAAAGGTTTAGCCTCACACACACTATAACTATAAACTATCGTTTATTTTGCTTTTGAAATTTTACATTACCATGGCTATTCTTCTGTCCACAATATGAATACTGTGTGTCTGAATGTCTATAAGACATAGCAAACAGCACAGCAGTATACTCAGCAGGACTGTTTTCATTTCATATATCATTCACAGCTTGCTGCTGTGATTCTAAAGCCATCCATAACTTTCTCATAATGTTAGAAGGACAAGAAGTTGTAATTGGTTTTTAATCCTACAGAAGACTTTCAGGTATTTTAATTCTTCATTTTTTGTTTCTGCCTTGGCAGGATGGATTTTTGAAGTTTGATTTTCTAATAAGAAAAACAATGCAGATACAAAGCTGGGATCTAGGCATATTTTAAAATTCAAATGTTACCAATTTTCAGAGAGGTTATTGCTCTACATTTACACTACAAATGGTGCTATATTTGTAGGTTAACTGCAAGTACAGTTTTACAATTAACAATATATTTCAGAGCGTCAGACTGAAACTATATGTAAGTGCCTGTATAATCTATCTGTTATTCTTAGTATTTACATGTACTCCATCAGTGGAAAAAAATTACCATCTCACAATCTTTCCTTCCCATGCTGGGAAAGCAGGAATACAGAACAGAAGGCTGAGGGCAAGATTTTAGATCTACAAGTATTTAGATATCTGGCATCCTGGAAAACTAAATTAGATGGCTAGGTATCATGCTACCAGCAAAAAAACCCACAATACTGCCACAGAAAAAAAAAAATGTTAAAGTTGCTATCCTGAGTCAAACCTCATGTAGCTTTTAGATGAATTGTGCCAAATGCAAATGCTGGTTGATCTTCAAGGACAACCTCCTCAGGGCACAAAAATGGCCTGTTCCTGTCAGGCAAGTGTTGGAAAAGGTCAGCATGGATCAACACTGAGCTCCTGACTGAGCTGAATCACAGCAACTACAGAGATGGCAGAAGTGAGGACAGGCTAGATGGAAGGAAAGCAAAGACATTGCCCACTCATGTAGGAAGATACAGAAGAAAGCCAAAGCTCAGTTTGAACTGAAACTAGCAAGGGAGGTGAAGGACTGAGTGCATTGTCAGGAAAGGATAGGCCTGTTGCTCAGTGGGGCGAAAGATATAGCGACAAGGGTAATGGGAAGGGCTGGGCACTCTGTGGTTTTTTTGCCCCTCAAATAACAGCTTATATAAAGTACTTTAAGATAGGAGTCAGCACATTTGTATGTAAATTAACCGCAGGCCACGCATACTCAAAGCGTTTGCATGAAAAAGAGGTAATTTAAGCCCGATCATCATTATCAGTGAAGTCTCCGTGGCACACTGCTCTGGCAGAGGCGCTCTGGGGCAGAGGGTTGTAGTGGAATGAAACTGAGTTAATTATCATTGATAACATACAACTGTGGGCTGGCTTCAGGGGCGGCGGGTTCGTCGATGTAGATAAGGTGCAGCTGTGGCTGGTTCTGGTAAGGGGTTGAGAGCCAGTGAAGGAGAGGGCAGCTGAGGGAGAAGGAGAGAGAGGATGAATCAAGAGGAGAGAGAGGATGCCCTGAGTGAGGAGGTGAGATGAGGGGAAGGCAGCAGAGGGACTGGCACGAGGAGTATGCTGGTATGAGGTGGTGATACGATCTTGTTGCAACTCGATAGTTTGGAGAGTGCTGCGACAGGGGGTCACGCCGACACCCGGCAGGACGCGCCGCGGCCCTGGCTGAGCAGCCGCCGAGAGCAGGCGATCTTGGCGCGTGGGGTCAGGCGCGGCGCGGCAGCCGGCGCAAGGCCGGGCGAGGGCAGGGCGCGCAGCGGGGGCACCGCCCCTTAACGGCTCAAAGGGCGGGCTGCGGTGGCGCTTCACTGCCCCCCCGAGAAGGAACCTGGTCGGGGTCCCCACTCGGCCAAAGCCGGTGCCAGAAGGCATGGCGGCCCAGCTGGAGCTCCCGGGTGAACGCGCAGGTGCCCGGGTCCCGGGCTGCAGGGGGTGCCTGAGCCTGGCGCTGCTGTTCGAGGACAGCAGAGACACCACCTGTGTGAGGGGTGACCAGGTGGACGATCTGCTCAGCCCTGGGCAGAGCTAGAAGGGGAAGCAGGAAGGCTGAGGAGTATTAGGGAGTGTGACGGGGAGGGAGACTGGTGGAGCTGCTCTACCATCGCTGAGATGAATGCACCAAATAGACACATCGGAAGTGGGGGCTCCCCTACCTATTCGCCCCTAGGCAGATGCAGTGGTCCTAAGTGGCAGGGAGGAATGGAAACAGGCTCCAGTTTGGACAGCAGGTGACTTGCCTCCAGGCCTACTTCACCTTCCCAGGTGCCCCTATACAATAGGTATGTGGCTCTGGAAACTGAAGTCCAGGAAAATGATGTGGCTGAAAGCCCGTCCAGTTTGGAGGAGTTGCCCAGGAACAGTTGGCCAACCCCACATCATGATCAGCTCTGCCAGGAAGAAAAGAGAGGTGGTTGTCATTGGTGACTCCATTCTGAGAGGAACAGAGGGCCCAATACACTGACCAGACCCAACCCATAGGGAATATATCTGCTGCCTCCCTGGGGCCTGGGTGAGGGATGTTTTTAGAAAACTCCCTTGCCTGGTACAGCCCTCTGACTGCTCCTCATTACTGGTCTTCCAAGTGGGCAATGATGATGAAGTCTAAATGACAAGAAATTTGAAAGCAATCAAGAGAGACCTCAGGGCCTTGTGGTGACTGATTGAGGGATCAGGAGCACAAGCAGTGTTTTCTTCTAT
>JAVJGJ010000001.1:29191566-29202569 GCA_035590215.1 Microhierax caerulescens
GCAAGGAAGGAGAGGTGGTGGGGTAGCTCTGTATGTCAGGGACTGCCTAGAGCTGAATGCTGGTGACAGTAGGGTTGGAGGTGAAATCAATAGCACAGCTGATGGGCATCAATGCCAATAACCAAAGCACGGGCAACAAGCAGGAGGAGCTGAAAGCCATTGTGCAGTAGGAAAACTGACATAGTTGCCGTTATGGAAACATGATGAGGAAACTCGCGTGGCTGGAATGCTGCAATGGATGGCTACAAACTCTTCAGAAGGGATAGGCAAGGAAGGAGAGGTGGTGGGGTAGCTCTGTATGTCAGGGACTGCCTAGAGCTGAATGCTGGTGACAGTAGGGTTGAGTGTTTATGCGTAAGAATCGGGGGGAGGGTCAACAAGGCAGATATCCTGGTGCGAGTCTGTTACAGACCACTCAACCAGGATGAAGAGAGAGATGAAACATTCTATAAACAACTGGGAGAAGTCTCTAGATCTCTGGTCTTTGTTCTTGTGGGGGACTTCAACTTACCAGGTGTCTGCTGGAAATGCCACACAGTGGAGAGAAAACAACCTAGAAGGATCCCAGAGTGTGTGAAAGATGACTTTCTGACACAGCTGGTCAGTGAGCCAACCAGGGGAGATGCTCCACTGGACCAGCTGTTTAAAACGGGGAAAGACTGATGGGTGATGTAGTGGTTGGAGGACATGTTTGGCATAGTGATCATGAGATGATAGAGTTCTCAGTTCTCAGAGAGGTAAGGAGGGGAGTCAGCAGAACTCTTTTGGACTTCTGGAGGGCTGACTGGCCTGCTTAAATGCCTAGTTGACAGTGTTGCTTGGGAGAGAGTTCGGAAGGGCCAAAGGGTCCAGGAAGGCTGGACATTCTTCAAAAAGGTAGTCTTAAAGGCGCAGGAGTAGGCTGTCCCTGTGTGCTGAAGGACAAACTAGCAGGGGAGAAGACTGGCCTGGATGAGGAGAGAGATTTGGCTGGAACTCAGGGGAAAAAAAGAAGAGTATCACCTTTGGAAGAAGGGGCCAGCAACTCTGGAGGACTATAAGGATGTCATAGGTTTATGCAGGATGAAGATTAGAGAGGCAAAAGCCCAGCTAGAACTCAGGCTGGCTGCTGCCATAAAAGATAACAAAAAATGTTTTTACGAATACATTAGAAACAAAAGAAGGGCTAAGGATAATCTTCATCATTTATTGGATGCAGCAGGGAATGTTACCACAAAGGATGAAGAAAAGGCTGAGGTACCTAATGCTTTCTTTGCCTCAGTCTTTAATAGCAAGACCATCTTCCCTCTGGGTACTCAGCACCCTGAGCTAGAAGACAGGAATGAGGAGGAATAGAAGGAAGTCCCCACAGTCCAGGAGGAAATGGTTGGTTATTTGCTGCTCTGCTTAGACATACACAAGTCTATGGGGCCAGATGGAAACCACCCAAGGGTACCGAGGGAGCTGGCAGAAGAGTTTGTCAAGCTGCTCCATCATTTACCAACAGTCCTGGCTAACAGGGGAGGTCCCAGAAGACTCAAGGTTAGTCAATGTGATGCCCATCTAAAAGAAGGGCAGGAAGGACGATCCAGGGAACTACTGGCCTGTCAGCCTGACCTTGGTACCAGGGAAGGCTATGGAGCAGATCATTCTGAGTTCCATCATGCAGCATGTGCTGGACAACTGGGGGATCAGGCCCAGCCAGCATGGGTTTATGAAAGGCAGGTCCTGCTTGATGAACCTGATCCACTAGGTGGGTCACCTTGTTGTAGAAGGGGATGAGGGGAAGGCTGTGGATATTGTCTACCTGGACTTTAGTAAAGCCTTTGACACAGTCTCCCACAGCGTTCTCCTGGAGACACTGGCTGCTCATGGCTTGGACGGTTGTGCTCTGTGCTGAGTTAAAAGCTGGCTGGATGGCTGAGCCCAAAGAGTGGTAGAGTGGTAGTAAAGGGAGTTACATCCAGCTGGTGGATGGTCACAAGTGGTGTTCCCCTGGGCTCAGTACTGGAGTCAGTCCTCTTTAATATCTTTATTGATGACCTGGACAAAAGGACTGAGTGTCCTCAGTAAGTTTGCAGATGACACCAATTCAGGTGAGTGTGTTGATCTGCTTGAGGGCAGGAAGGCTCTGCAGGGGGATCTGGACAGGCTGGACTCATGGACTGTTGCCAGTTGCACGAGATTCAACAAGAAATGTCAGGTCCTGTGCTTGGGTCACAACAACCCCACACAATGCTATGGGCTTGGGGAAGGGTGGCTAGAAAGCTGCCTGGAGGAATAGGACCTGAGGATGCTGCTTGATGCCAGCTGAACATGAGCCAACAGTGTGCCCAGGTGGCCAAGAAGGCCAACAGCATCCTGACTTGTAACCAAAATACTGTGGCCAGCAGGACAAGGGAAATGATTGTCCCCCTATATTTGGCACTGGTGAGGCCACACCTCAAATCCTGTGTTCAGGTTTGGGCCCCTCACTTTAAGAGGGACATTGAGGTGCTGGAGTGTGTCCAGAGAAGGGCAATGGGGCTGGTGAAGAACAAGTCTTAGGAGGAGCTACTGAGGGAACTGGGCTTCTTTAGTCTGGAGGAGACTTAGGGGGACGTTATTGCTCTCTACAGCTCCCTGAAAGGAGCTAGGCAGGTGGGGATAGGACTCTTCTCCCACATAACTGGCAATATGACAAAAGAAAATGTCCTCAAGTTATGCCAGGGGAGGTTTAGATTGGATATTAGGAAAAATGTTTTCACTGAAAATGTGGTCAAGCGTTGGAACAGGCTGCCCAGGGAGATGGTGGAATCACCACCCCTAGAGGTTTTTTAAAGATTCTTAGATGTGGTGCTTAGGGACATGGATTAGTAGTCCTGGGCTAATGGTTGGACTTGATAATCTCAAAGGTCTTTTCCAACATAAATGATTCTATTTTATGATCTAGTTGTTCGAGGCTTTAGAAGTCTATTTGTGCCTCAAAGTTGAACTTTTGATTCCCAGAAAACTTCAAACCCTTTCAAGGTTGTGTTTAATTGACATTAATAAATTCTGTTTTGTAAGTAAACAAAAATATTATCAGAGAATTTGGATGTAGAAACTGCATCTTCTTGTAGCTGTAATCCTAGGTGACTTTGCAAAACTCATTGGTTCCCTAGAAACTTTTAAAGTCATAAAGGAGAGCTGTGGTAAACAAGAGGATTGTTTATTTTGTTTTTCTAACCCTATAATATCTTTCAGAACTTAGTCCAACATCTCATTCTGAAACTTTCTGAGCTTTCCAGAACAAAATTGTGCAACTGCTACCATTGCTATTTGTGCTCAATATCAAAATACCTTTTGCTATGTTATCATTACAAAATCATACTTTCTTTGTGATTTTTATCTAAAGGGTTTTGGCAAACTGAGTAGAAGTGATGTTGTTGAGGGGTGCATAAAGTTCAGGGCTTCAAGTTCTGTTTTGATAAAAGGAAAAATGCACTATTTTATTATTTATTTTTCAATAAACTTTGCCTCAGTATCTACATATGTTTACAGCATCACAAAGAACAGCAATAACAGCACCATCACATTACGCCTGCTGTTGTTTGCATGAGAACAGATGAAGGAAATAGCTACCTTACCTATGAACAGTTATTGTTAACTCAGGATATACCGCTTTGCCTTTGTGTTGAAATGCTAGCTCTCTGCTGTAAAGCAGCCTGCAGCAGAATTCAGCACTGATGTTACTTATTAGATAAGCAGTAACATAGAGGACGTGGGATTCTGAAGATTAATCCCCGCTGTGTGCCTAAGGGCACTGTGGAATTATGAAATTCAACATGGCATATGTGACAGGGGTGGGTGACTCCTTTTAATTATGTGTGCTTTTGGATCAAGGCATCGCACAGAACCCTTAGTGATAGAAACTGGAACATGAAACCTACAGTCCCACAATAGACAAAGGATTCTGTTAACTCAGCAGGGCATTGGATAATCTACTGTAGGTCTGCATTGGGACATAATTAAACCAAAAGACTGTTCTGCTGGTCTTAATAAGTATGATTTAAATTACTTCTAACATCACTATAAAATGCCCTTCTTCTAGAAACCACCAAATGTATTTTCCCACTTGGAGAATGTAGTCAAAGCAGAGCCTTCTGACACCTGCACATCTTAAAGATACTCCACTTAAAATGTTAACTAATTATTTATTTAAATATACCAATATTATTTTTTTCTTAAACTCAAATATAAGCATACCAAGATAGTGTAATTTATAAGAGTATTTAGTAATATTTTCATGGAATAACCAAACACAATGTATAAGCATTTTACAGAAGGATGAGAGCAATGTGACCATTGAAGGGACATATCTGTGTGCAGTTGCACATGGGAAACAAGGGATCAAAAGCTGACAGACAAGAGGGCAAGAGAAGCACACAACTTCACAGACAGGCAGGACATCCTGCCTAATGCACACCAAAAAGCAATACTGGAATCAGAGGAGACCCATTTTTTTGGGGAACGGGCACAGAGGGCGTTATATATCAGACTTGAATGAAGAAAAGTGCAAAAAAAAAAAAAAAAAAAAAAAAAAAAAGACAAGCCCATTTTGGTTTTAATTTCTCTTGTTAAGGAGCTCTCAAGCCTGGTCACCTGGAGCTTGGTCACTAGGCTAATTCAGGACTGTAGTTGCCACTGCTATTTTGCTTCAGCTTCATGGCATTGTATACTCACATGTAAATTATAATATGGTTGTTAAAGATTAGCAGTTTTGTGTTAGTGACGGCAATTAATAATGTGTAAGAATTAACCATTAGCTTCAGCTGTGCAGTTATCAGGTGAATTTGATAAGTTTACTTTTCAAGTTTAAAGTCAACACAATTTGTCAGTTTTCCAGATGCTCCTATCCTAGCATCAACTATTTCCTTTCTATTCTTTCAAATATGTGTTTCTGTATGTACATCTATATGTATATATTCATACACACAACTAAATGAAAGTATGAGCAAAGATTTGTAGCTATAGACCGTTGTGTATCCCAGTGCCGTTATTTTATCCATAATATGCATATACTTTTTGACATCAAGAATATGCTTAGGACCATCTCTTCAGCAAACACCTCAGGAAGTGGACTTCATGTTTTGATTCAGTCTGCTTTTAACAATCTGTAGGATCCTTAGAAGAAATATAAATTGTGTCACAAGGGAATTGCAACCCCAATAAAGGTAGAGAACTTTTTTCAGAATCATCGGTACAGTTTAGTGAGACTAGATATATTGAAATTTTATCTTATGAACATTATTGCACTGTATGTTCTTCTGTATATTTTGCAAAAGGGGTATAATTTTAGTGGTTAAATAAAGTCAGATTTTGACTTTCAAAGCAAAAAATGCTTTCAAGGTTTTAATTTAAGCCTGTAGCTTCTGTCAATTATGAACTTTTCCACGCTAAACTCACAGAGAGAAGAAAAGGGAAGAGCAAAGACTTTTCATGATTTCTCTAACACTGTGAGGTGGCAGGCAGGCGAATATAACCCAGAAATTGTTTCCCTGTCCTAGGCTGAACATTTCTCTTTAGCTTTTTAAATAAATAAACCATAAAAATTGCACATGGACAAGTTTAATATATAGGACTTTCATTATATGATCATAGCTGGCAAAAAGAGAGTGTTACTCTTTGTTTATTGTTCTGAAAAACATAAGGATTTTCAGCACTTTTTAATTGCATTCTCACTTCTCAAGGTGACTTCTGTGAGTGAAGGCTGAAATACCAAACTACAGGAATTGCTCACAATATAGATAACCATTATGACAATTATATGCTGATAGAGGTTTAAAGAGTCCATTTTCTTGCACCTTGTGTGGTCTGATCAATGACAACAAAACACATTGCATGTAAAACATAGGATATAGTGTCTATGAACAATGGGTGAGAAAATAAAGCAAGAAGGGTGTTTAAAAAAAAAAAAGACAACAAAAAAATTCACTATTTTTACTTGAAAGTGGATTCCACCTTAATAGTACAATAGTACACTGCTATAATTAATGTGGAGCACTAACATAAAATTTGCTCACCTATGTGAGAATGTGAAAAAATGGCACTAACAAAGGCACTTGAACACTTGAATATATGACTTTTCCACAGCATAGTAAGTATGAAATGTTGTTAAAAGAGATGGGGGAATTAATTTTGCATTTAAACAGTTTTATATATGTTATTTCTATGTTAGTTTACAATTGGCATTGATGTAGTATCTATGCTTCAACTGTGTATTCAGTAGACTTTACAATGTGAGAATTTTCTCATTGCTTTCTAGTATTTTGACAAATAGAAAAATTTGGGAACGTTATAATAGATTTAGTTATTTATATGCTCTAATTATTAGTATATGATTTTAATAAAAATAATTATATATTTGATCTAATTTTTACTCAAAAGAAAAATAGTATTGAGATAAAGTCCTTCATTCTCTATATTATTTGAATTTCTTTCTGGAAAAGGTTACATTTATTTAATAAAATAAAGGCAATAGCTTTTTCTTCATATTGTTCTTCTGTTACTGATAGATCCTGGTCAACATTATACTTGGAATTGGACTTTCAGAAAAAAAGGTAAATAAAAGATTTCAAATACCTGAATGATTTCTTTTTTGCATTGTGGTGATGATTTCTACCTTGCTTGTTAAGTGGATGTACATCAAGAACTCGTAAGACAGAATACCTACTTGCCAAACACAGATATTTCTGAAACTGGACTTCTGTCTCTATATACTTAAGAAGATTAAAAAACTAGATAGCCACTCTTTGAAACAACAGTTAATGAATTACTTAATCTCTCTTTCAGCAAATGCAGTATGCTCCCTTAGTATGTTCCAGAGATCAAATCATATGCTAAAATTTAAAGTCAGTGTAAAGAGTGCAAAACCTGCCGTGGTTAATACACAGACTCATCCTTTGTTCTAGAACTGGGAAAGATGAAAACAAATCCTGTTCACATTATCGGAAAAGAGGAGAATAAAAAGGACTTCTAGTTTTAACCTCCATATTTTTGAACTGTTTGAAAAATTGGGATTTTTTTCCTTTTATTTTGTTTTCTGAAAAACAGAACTGGTTTACATTTTCAATTCTTTTTATATTCCAGAAATGTATAAATACAGTAATACTTTTTATATAGAGAACTTTGTGTTATATGACTATAGGCTTACATAAATTTAACTTTTTGTATGATCCTGGTATTAACAATTTACAATTAGTTCTAGCTTGTTAATTTTGGGTGTTATGAGGGCAGCTTGAGTTAACCTGCATTCTCCCATAAAACAATCTCTTTTTTAACTTTCTTGCTCGTTTCTTACTGAAATGTATGACAAGCTTTGCAACAACCCACAGTTGCAGACTGCTGGAGAGCATCTTCTTCTAAGATGTATTTCTAACATTGATTGAGAAGCAAAGACCTGATGGGATTTTTGAGGTTTATGATTCTACAGTCCTTACCTTGGATTCTTTGTATGTGGAGGGTGTGGGCTTCAAGGTGAGGCTATGCAAAAAAAGCCTAAACCAAAAAAATAAACCAAACAAAAAATCCCAAGTGATCATTTTCAGTAATAATTACTTCATATCAGATGTTGCACTTGCAGAAATAATTACAAATGAAATAAATAGACATGCTTGAGAGGTCTTAGAGGAAAGAACATATTTTCTCGAATGAGAAGGCTGTCACACTTTTGATTCCAAGTCAAAAAGCATTTCCAAGTAAAGGGAGCAAAGGTCATGGTTCAAGGGAAAGAAATCATATTCAAGGAAACTGTGTTTACTGCTGGAGTATCATAGAATGGTTGGGTTGGGAGGGACCTTAAACAGTCCTAAAGGCGACTAGTTCCAAGCCCCTACCATGGGCAGGGACACCTTCTGCTAGACCAGGTTGCTCAAAGCTCCATCCAACCTGGCCTTGAACACTGCCAGGGATGGGGCATCCACAGCTTCTCTGGGCAGTAGGGTTGAACTGTCAAATATTAGAATGGATCAAGGAGACAAGAGAGTCAGACACCAGTTTCTTTATGAAATTCTCACCACTGTAAAATCTTGGTACAGCTGGATTTAACAAGAATGGGGCCAGAATAATATGAAGGTCTTAACAGTCTTTCTGTAGAGGAATTATAGAAGAATGAGGCTGGGTTAATTAGCATTGATAACATACAGCTGTGGGCTGGCTTCAGGGGCGGTGGGTTGGCTGATGTAGATAAGGTGCAGCTGTGGCTGGTTCCTGCTAAGTAGTTAAATAGCTCTAAGGACCATATGAAGAGGAGCACTGGATGAAGAGAGACCCAGAAGAAGCAGAGGGAGGAGAGAGAGAGCACACCCTGGATGTAGGAGAGATAAGGAGGGGGCCTGGATGAGGAGAGGCTGTCTGGAAGAGGAGCCCAGATGAAAAGAGAATCCAGCTGCAGCAGAGGCAAGAAACAGGGTGGACTGGCCTTGAAGAGGAAGAAGAAACAGCACAGACAGTAGATGAACTTTTGAAACCTTGTGGGGGATTGGTGGCTGTGCTGGGGCAAGGTGTGGGAGCTACTTATTGAAGTCAAACTGGTATGGGATGGTAAAAGTCTTGTTGTAGCCGGCCAGTTTTGATAGTGCTGCGATATCTTTCCTCCTTTTTCTCTCTTGTGATCTTTTGTGGTCTTTGGTTAAATTAGATATAAAGGAGCAATAAAATAAATTCCACAAAACACACCCTTTATCAACTCAGTATCCAATGTGAACCTTAAAGGTTCTCTATTCTGCACATATAGATAACTGTGTTTTAAACCATGCTTGATGCAATTCTGAACTGTCCGTGCTGAGGTGAGCAGTATTTGCCTTTGCATATGTAGCAAGGGGAACAGTGAGATGGTAGTAGGTGGATATAGATACACATTGATTCATTTTCAGGTCAAGGACATTTTTTGAATGCCCAAAATTTGGCAGTAGCTGCTCAAGAGTACTCATGTCAAGAAAATTACAATAGTCAGCTCATTCATCTTTGTCCAAGATGCCAAGTGTTTTGTATTCTGTTTTCTAATTACACGTGGTCATAGGTTAAAATTCCCACCCTTTTAGGAAGCCTGGACCATTTCTGGACCTGTCTAAGATATGAAACCAATCCATGCAATCCAGTTCCTAACTGAAAAGGATTACAGGCTGTTGGGAGTCATATACTGGTAGGGTTGCTATCAATACCAATGCTAACGCTAAATTGTCAACCAACATATTTTATTGTTTAAAATTGAAATTGCTGTAATTCTTATTTGACTATAGTTGAAAATGATAAAACTCATCTCTTCTGTGTTCTTAGAAGCAACCACTAATCCACAGAGCTAAGGGATCACTAGATTCATGAGACCCCTAAGGAGCATAAACCAATTCAGAGGTCAAATATGTGGAACTCTTATCATCCTGCAGTATTGTTTGAACAGAAATTTACCATTTTCTTTCCATGTATCTGTGTCTATCTAAAGAAGTCTATTCTGTACTTCTGAGAAAAACAGCAAAGAGGGTAGAAGGGACAGTTAAGGGACAAACTTACTTTTGCAGCTATCCCATTCTGTTCTAATTTTGATGTTCCAGCAGGAGCTATCTAAATTTAAGCAGCCTGTTTTCAGCTTACTTTTATTATTCATATTACCAGAAACTCCAGAATTTTCCTACTGTGTACTTCTACTTTAATCATTCTCTGCACCTTGAGACCTGTCCCCATTTTGTGAAATAATTCTCATAAAAATGGTTGTTTTCTTCCCTTCACCAGAGAGTTTTCTTCTGTTTGGATCTAGGGGTTTAATGTCTCTTTGCACTTAGCAATCAAACAGAAAACAAAAGCAATACATCTTGACAGAGGCTGAGCCAATTCAAGGATTCTAAATAGTGTAAAATAACTTCATTTTGTTTCCTTAAAGGACTTAAATTGTCCCCATTGTTGGAATGGAACAATTCAGTTTTGCTGTAGTATCAGAGCACCTTTTTGGGTTGAGCCTGTGAAGAAATAAAGGGGGCAGAGGTGCTTGTAGCCAAAGCAAAGCTTCTGACACCTGCAATTTCTTTTATTGAAAAGGATGTGGCCAAGCAGCTGGGAGGAACTGTTCCATAGTTTTCAAGACTTTTTTTTTTTTTTTTTTTTTTTTTTTTTCAGTGATAGCAGAAGCAGAAAGCATTGCACTGCAGAATCATAACACAAGCATCTTTGCTGAAGTGATTAGGATAGTTGGCACTGTCACCTGGTGAGGTACCCATTTGGCTAAGCATAAACATGGCTTTGCTGATGGTACATTATCCCTATATTTGCCATGTCTTAAATGGTATAATTTCAGTTTTGCAGAATGTTAGTATTTTCTCTAGGTATGAGAAAACAACAAGATCAGATGAATTTCTGAATATAAATTCTGTATGAAAGATGAGAATAAAGGTAGTTTTAGGGCTGCTTGAGAAAGCAGTCTTTGACATCTGCATTTTTCTGCATTTGTGAGACATACACACCATGCTAAAATAACACAATATATCTTCATGCTTATATGCTGGTCTGAGGTTTAGCTAATGGAAGAAACTGAGAAACTTTTGCAGATGACTTGAGAAACTTCTGAACATAACATAACACAGTGGGATCTGACAAAAATGACAGAGAATACTACCACGGGTGGATGCAATTCACAGGTGATTAAGGGTGAATAATGCGACCTGTGGCCTGATGTCCCAGTCCAGCCTTATCCCCATAGCCCAGTCTGGCCATCTTAGGGATGTGTTTGACACCAGTTCCTCTCACTGGGACTGACCCTGACACCCACCCACCACCTAATGTGCCAGTCAGGCTTCAGTCCTTCCCTGCTGACCCTGGGGGAGCCCCTGCCCCTCCACTCGAAGCCCCAGGGGAATTACTGCATCAAATATTTAACTTCTGTGGGATCATCTCTTTGAAGGTCTCAATTTAAGAATTACTTCAGTGACTAATAAAAGAATTGTTATCACAATTAGAAGTTAGAAGTATTTCAATAGTCACACAATTCTAATTGATATGCAGCATAGGGGTTTTTC
>JAVJGJ010000001.1:29211929-29222377 GCA_035590215.1 Microhierax caerulescens
TGTCCTGGCTGTGTCCCCTGCCAAGATCTTGCCCACCCCCAGCCTGCTGGTGAGATGGGGGATGCTGGAGAGGCAGCCTGGGTGCTGTGGGAGCGCTGCTCGGCAGTAGCCTAAACCCTGGGGGGTGATCACCGTCTTTCTAGCGACCAACACAAGCTCAGCACTGAGGGCTGCTGAGGGGCTCAGCCAGAGCCAGTGAAGTATCATAATGTGATTTAAAACCTAAAAATATAACTTCTAAATTTTTCTAGATTTTCTTATTTTTTTTCTTTTTAAGTTTTTGAGATATTTAGATAGAATTTAGTCAGCTGTCTATCTAAATCTGAGTTGCAATGGAAATCTGGAGACCAATCTACTCAGGACACACCTTATACCAAGGAACCTTGACAACTCAAAAACTAAGAGGACTGCTTAATGGATTTGGAAGTACAGAATTCTGTAAAATAAAACTAAGATCTTTCTTTGGGCTTCAAATGAGGTTTGGATGCCTACATCACCATTAGATGAACTGTATCCAGTCTAAATGTTCTAATATGCCCTAAGCATTAGAGAGCAGGTACCCTGCTGACTCACTAACAATACAAACAACAGATTAGCGTTCAAAGTGATTTTCTCCAACAGATTTTCTCCCACCTTTTTGTGAGTTTTAGGCATTTATTTCAAAAGGTTGAACCAATCTAGCTTTTCATTTCAATACTGCTTTGTTAGTTCTGACTGAAGCTGGCCTGCCTGAGTTTTGTTTCCCATCAATAACATTTAGTTACTCTGATAAGCATATTAAAATGTGGGTGATATCAGTGCTGGAGTACAGGCACTCTTTGTTTCTTAGAACAGTATTTCAACATCTTTCCAGGTTCCTAAATCCAGCACACAGGAGTTAGGAAGGTAAATGAAGCTGAAGTGCAGTGCTACCTGCCTATCAGTGCCATAATAGTGACCAACAAAATGTGGAGGGGTTTGTGTGGGGTGGATATGTGTCTTTTCACACTCTGCGTTTTCCCCAGCACATGAGTATGGTCATACGCACACATACATGCACAGAGTGACGTGAGAGCCAAGGTCTAGGACAGACCTTGGACTGATCAGGCCTTTGCAGTATCTTCTGTCAGAAGGGAAGGTAGCTGCCCACTGCAGGAAAGTAAGAACTCACTTGGAATATTTTACGTAAAGATCTTCTTAGGAACAAAACCAACACAATAGCAGGATAAGGTAAAGAAAGAAAAGGCTCACACTACACATGATGGCAAATCAGACAGTGAAACAGGGTGAATGATACTCAGATGAAAAGTAGGTGTAACATTGGGCTGCCCCGCTGGCTTTAGCAAATGCAGAGACTTCATGCTGATTCAGATCTTGCCAGGAGATGTTAGTTTTCAGTTGAAACAGTAACTGGACAAGGGTGTTATGTTGACTTCTGATTTTCGTTCAGCAAGGACTTTGAAATACCTTTTAACCTTCTTTCTGATTCAAGAAAAGAATAACTATTCAAGAAGATTTACTGTTGTTGCACATGCTATTTCAAACCAGTTTTCCTTATAGCAATATTTCTTCTAACCTCTAACCTGGAGAGAGACAGGCTGTAAAAAGACACAAAGGACTAGCTTAATGTGTGAATACAGTCAGAACTGTTTAAAGTTCAGTATAACTGCTTTCATTTTTTAGCTTCTTTATTTAACATCTCACTTGTACGTTTTTCTTTTGCTAGAAGAGTATTTTCCCATGTAGGAGAGGCTGGTGCTTCAGTTAATCCAAATGTGTCCCACCTTAGACCAATAAACTGTTGTACCCAAACAATTTCATAGTTTTCAAGAAAAAAAAATACCTCATGGCTAAAATGGTTAATTATTTTTATTTTAATTTATTAAATTAAATTATTATTTAATTTTAGTTTATTTATAAACTGCTATATTCCATATCATAGGACAAATGATGAAAATATCACAACACTTTCTTAAATGAAAACTCAGAGTATTTCACTTTGGCCTTCCAGGCATGTTACTATTCATTCACAGCAATAAATCTGCTGCAGCAAGTGTCTTCAGCTGCTAGGTACTATGACTATAACACTAATTACAATCTCATTTTCTAAGACTGTAGTGTATTCAGCATAACAATGTTACTATGTTAACATTCACTGCTTTTATAACATAGATTGCTGATTTTTATATGGTGTACTTTGTGAATTAAATTAAAAAGCTTTCATTATTGCAGGGATACTGTTTTCTAGAATTTCAGCTTTAAAACCCAGCATAAATATGACTTGTAATACTAGTGCACATTTTAATACTCAGTCATTTCTTTTAAATGTTGATATTTCTATCAATCAAAAGAATTAAATGGACAGCATTATATGTTACCCTGATTTTAATTTAAATATAGCTTTCTTTCAACGTCTTAAAAGCAATATTGCAAAAGTCTCAGAAAATCTGACCTGGAAAAAACAAGAAACTCTGATAATAAAATTATAGAGTTATTTAAGTTGGAAAAAACCTTTAAGATCATCATGTTCATTCCTTAACATAACACTGCCAAGTCCACCTCTAAATCATGTCCCTAAGTGCCACCTCTACAGGTCTTTTAAATACTCCCAGGGATGATGATTCAGCCACTTCCCTGGGCAGACTGCTCCGATGCTATACAACTTTTCAGTGAAGAATTTTTTCCTAATATCCAATGTAAACCTCCCATGGGTCAACTTGAGTTTGTTTCCTCTCATCCTATCATTTCTTACTTCAGAAAAGAGGCTGACACACCTTGCTGCAACCTCTTTTTGGGTAGTTGCAGAGAGCAATAAGGTCCCCCCGAGCTTCCTTTTCTCCAGACTAAACAACCCCAGTTCCCTCAGCTGCTCCTCCTAAGACTTGGTCTCCAGACCCTTCACCAGCCCCATTGCCCTTCTCTGGACACACTGCAGCACCTCAGTGTCCCTCTTGCAGTGAGGGGCCCAAACCCGAACACAGAATTAGAGGTGTGGCCTCACCAGTGCCAAATATAGGGGGACAATCATTTCTCTTGTCTTGCTGGCCACAGTATTTTGGTTACAAGCCAGGATGCAGTTGGCCTTCTTGGGCACACTGCCACCTCGTATTCAGCCAGCTGTCAACAAGCAACCCCAGGTCCTTTACCACCCAGCAGCTTTCTGGCCACTCTTCCCCAAGCCTGTAGCATTGTGTGGAGTTGTTGTTGTGACCCAAGCACGGGACTTGGCACGTAGCTGTGCTGTATCTTGTAAAATTGGCATTGGCCCATCGATGCAGCTTGTCCAGATTCCTCTGCAGACCCTTCCTACTCTCAAGCAGGTCAGCACTCTCACCTGACTTGGTGTCATCTACAAAGTTACTGAAGGAGCACTCAATCCCTCATCCAGGTCACTGATAAAGATATTAAACAGAACTGTCCTCAGTACTGAGCCCTGGGGACACCACTTGTGACCATCCACCAGCTGGATGTAACTCCCTTTACTGCCACCCTTTGGGCTCAGCCATCCAGCCAGTTTTTTATCTAGTGAACAGCACAACCGTCCAAGCCATGAGCAGCCAGTTTCTCCAGGAGGAGGCTGTGGGAAAGTGTCAGAAGCCTTCCTAAATTCTAAGTCAATGATGTTCACTGCAGCATGAGGAAGGATTTTCTCAAGCGTATTAAAATATAGTTAGATTTTAAAAGCTATTCAGCTTAAAGTTTTAAACTACTCCATTTAAAATTTTTCTCCTATATGTTTGAAAAACATTTCTGTAAGGAAACTATCTCTTTTCCATTGCTCTCTGTTTAGGTACAATGTCTTGAATAGCATTTGTATTGGACTACTTGTGCCCAGGTAATGAAACGGGCAAGGGCAGCATCCCTAATTACAAGACTTCTGTATTACACAAGATTGGAAATGGAGCTATTTGTTTCCAAATGGTCTGTGAGTTTTACAGGAGATAGTAAAATCATGATTTACTGATTAACAGTATGTTTTATTTAACTACTAAATAAAACAGCAGTTAATCCCTTGACAAGTATATGCAGATAATTAAAAACCACCCAAAGAAATCACAGCTAGACATCCAGGACAAGTCTGAAATGAGGATTTGAGATAACGTTCTGGGTAGCACATGTTTCTTTCCAATGTACTTTTTTCTAAAGAGGTTTCTTTGTGGATGTTACCATTGTCAACCATTGGGTGGACAATTTGCCTTTCAATTATATTAGGAACACTCTAAGTTAGCATTCTAGAAATTCCCAGTAAATAGAGCAACATTTTTTTCTTTGTTTGCATGTTCGTTGTCCATTGTATAGAAAGTGCAAACAATAACAATTTTTAAATACAAAATCATTATGGTTATTTAATCTTAAATTCACTTTAACACAGGCCATACTTCAGTAATCTATATATGTCTCCAGAGTGTACTAGGTGACTTTTTTTCAGAAATACAACATTGATTTCAATCTCTCCTGTACAGGAAGTACCATATCTTCTTTAATAGAGTTGTTAAGAATAACCCTGAATATGAGGACCCTGGGTTTAGTGTCCCTTATCCTATGTAATAGCAACAACTTTTGGAATGAGTCACTAAAAATTATGTGCAACTATCAATTTAAAAACAGTTTACACTGGACTCTTCCACTTTACTTGTGCATGCAGGTGCATTACAAGAAATATATATACATATAAAATCAAAAATCAAACCCTTCTAAGAGGAAATCTTTCTTATTTAAGTCAAGCAGTTCAGCACCAACTTCCAGCCAAGATCATTCAGGTATGTAAGTGTTTTCAGTAATTTGATGTAGGTCTATTTTTGGTTTTGAATATTACTTATTGTATTTAATGCTGGTTTTAAAAACTTCACGCTGGACCCTATAATGACAGAAAACCTTAAATGTATTCCCTATATTCTCTATTATTTTATTATCTCATCACATTGTTAAAGGTCATATTAATTTTGTGGTGTTTGTTTGAAAACAGACTTCAGAAAGGTATGTTTGAACATTGGATATCTATTTGCAATAAATTTGCTGCTTAAGCAAATAAACATATTGCAGATCTATCTGGAGGGTCATGTTTTGCTTTTGTTGGAATTTGCAGCAAATATTGACTTAAGTTCAAGGTTGGGGGTACAAGCAGATATCTGAGACATAGTAATGCTTCTTTTTATTTGCAGCTATGTTCCTGCTGAGCAACTAGAGTATGGCTTGATCAGACCACATGTACCATGATGATGCATGACAATAGGTAATCTAAGATTTTTAAAGCATAAACCTGAAGCTCAGATGTCTCAGATGCTGGTATTACTGAAAAAGTTAAGTAGTCTATTAACCCAAAGAGTGAGTTTAATAAGCAAGGATCTGTGTGTGTGTCTGTTGTGTTTGAGCACATGAATTAACATCTGAAACAAATCAAGCTCTATGCCAGTTACCATCCGTGAAATTATTTTTAGCAACTTGAAAAGTAAACAGATTATTTACAGAATAAGTAAAGCTGTTATACTTGCCACTGCTTCCTTCTCATCCTTAATTTTTTCTTCTTTTAAATCTGAAAGTTCTGAACTATTTTTGCCTATTTCATAGAAAGAAGGCCAGATAGCTAATTAATTGAATGACATCACTCATTGTAATTTAAAATAAGTGTTTCTGGAGAAGGTTCTAATATCCTGACTAGAAAGCCTCAAAGGTAAAAATCTGCAGTTCCTAAGGTGCCAATCTAAGAATGATGTAAAGAAATTGATAGACATTCAGAAAAGAATGACAAATTTCATAGAGAAGATGGTTTATGAAGAAAGGTTAAATTGTCTGAATACATGTGCCCAAATAAATGTAACATGATGAATATTGATGTGCATTTAAATATTGTAAAAAACAATATAAGAAGTGATTATGATTACAAATTAGATTGAATTTAAGGATCACAAGGGCAGAAATGGGCATTCTACTTTGTTTGAGCAGTGTCTGCCATTGCAAGGACCTATGTTTCTTAGGGCCTTCAGCTTGTAGCCTTATAGAACAACAGGAGTCGTATCAAAGGAAACTCATAGGAATAAGTGGTCAATAAACTGAGGAAATTAAAGCTTAGTAACAGAAATAAAGCCTGTACAAGCTCAACAAAGAATAAATATTGTTTCTATATACAGATAAATGATACAATCTTAAATTAAGCCTCACAACTTAAATGTTTGAGGGTTTTAAAATTTTAACATACTGTAAGAATATTGTTTAAAAAAGCTACAACACATTTTTATTTTGTTTTGCTTTTATTTATTAGTAATCATAGAAAAGTTTAGGCTGAAAGGGACTTCTGGGCATCATTTGATCAAACCATCTTTTGAAAGCACAGCCCTAGGCCATGTTACGCAGAGCCATGTCATGCATTAGACAGCCTTTTCCAATGTTTGATTGTTCTTAGAGTGAAGAATTCACATCCAAGCAGAATTTCTGCTGAAACAACTTATGTCTGCTGCTTCTTATCACCTGCAACCTTGTGAAGAAAGTACCTTCATATCTCTATAAAAGCCTTTTGGATACCTGAAGACTGATTAGTTCCCATTGTTCCCTTGGTGTGAACAAATCTAATCCCTCCACTTTTCTTTATGTGTCAAATTCTCATACCCTATAAACAACTTAATGACCCTCTGTCAGACTTTTTCCAGTTTTTCAGTGTCTCTCTTGAGTGTGTAGGGCCAAAACTGGACACAGTATCAGATGTAGCCCAGCAGATCCTGAGTAGAGTGGGAATAATTACATCCCTTGAACTGCTGGATATAGTCTTGCTGATGCCGCTCAGTACATGGTTTGCCTTTATTGCTTTAAAGACACACTGCTAACTCATGTTTAATTGACTGTCCACCGGGATGCCAAGGTCATTTTCAGCAGAACTACACACCAGACAGTCACACCACAACCTGTACTGTTGCTTGGCATTATTCAGTCCCAAGTGTAGAGATTCATGTTTATCTTTATTAAGCCTCATGTAATTTTTATCAGCTGAGTCTTTCAGCTTGCCAACCCTTCTCTGTACAGTGGCTGTCCCTTCTGGTATACCCACCTCTCCTCTCAATTTGCTGTCATTCAAAAATTTTGCCAGAGTACATTCAATCTTGTCATCCAGATTGTTTATACAGGTACTGAATGGCATTAGACCCCATACTGACCTGTGAGAAGCTCCACTTGGGGTGGTCACCAGTTCAACTTTGAGTTTGCCAAATGAGCCATTTTTTTTCCTATTGTCAGTCCATATCTTGACAGTTTATCAAGAAGGATTTTGCAGAAGACTGTGTCAAACACCTTGCTAAAATTAAGGTAAATGACATGCACAGCTCTACTGTTGCACATTGGGCAACTTATTACATCTTAGAAGGGAATCAGATCGGTCAAGCACAACTTACCACGGTGATTTTTTTCCAGTCACTTTCTGGTCCTTCATATACTGCTAAGATCTTCCATAATTTTCCCAGGGACTGAAATGAGCTTTGTGCAAGTTTCTCTAAAATTGCAAAGTGGACAGTTGAATGGGCAAACAGCAAGTGTACAAATGAAGAGCCAAAGTTGCTTGAGCCAGATAAAGGACAGTGCTCAATATCCAGGACAAGCACTAAGTTGTTCATTCTAGGAAAAGAGCAGAATCTCCAGGGGAGAACTCTACTTTCACAGCTAAATAAATATTAAGAAAAAAATCTGACTAAATCTATGTAAGTGCAACAATCTTCATTACATGCATTCAACAGTCATGACTTCATGACTTGGTATGAACACTGTGCATGTGATTATAGAAATAAAGCATATGCTATACTTACATTAGGCAACTGATGAAAATTGGTTAAATCATATTAAACAGAAAAAAAAAATAGTGGGAAGAAACTCTTGGCATATTCTGAAAGCTTTTCCTTTGAGCACTAAATATATTTAGAGACAAATCCCCTAGCTCTTTCCCATTTTTGAGTTGCAGAATTTTCTACCTAAGCATTATCTGACACTGAATTCAATGGGTTATTTAAAAGTTCATGTTTTTATTCTTCTGTGGTTTTGTGAGTTTTATGTTGGAATCCAATCTACCACAGTTTTGCACACAGATTCACCACCTCTTTAGGATTCAAAGGAGCTGATGAATGCATTTAATTACACTGTTGAAGGATATATCTGTTGCGGTTTAATCCCGGCCAGCAACTAAGTACCATGAAGCTGCTCGCTCACTACTCCTTCCCATTGGGATGGAGAGGAGAACCAGAAAAAAGGTAAAACATGTGGGTTGACATAAGAACAGTTTAATAATTGAAATAAAATAAAATAGTAAAAATAATATTATTAATAATGGTAATAATGGTAATAATAATAACAACAACAACAACAACAATAATAATGGTAATATTAATACTACTAATACTGCTACTAATAATAATGGTGAAAAGTAAGACAACAAAAAGAGAGAAATAAAACCCAAGAAAGACGAGTGATGCACAATACAATCACTCACCACCCACTGAATAATGTCCAGCCAGTCCCCAAGTACTATGGATACCTCCTGGACAGCTCCCCACAGTTTATATACTCAGCATGATGTTCTATGGTGTGGAACATCCCTTTGGCCAGTTCGGGTCAGCTGCCCAGGTTATGCTTCCTCCCAGCTTCTTGTGCACCTGCTCACTGGCAGAGCCTGGGGAACTGAGAAGTCCTTGTCTTAGGGTAAGCACTACTTAGCAACAACAAAACCATCAGTGTGCCATCAACATTATTCTCATACTAAATCCAAAACCACAGCACTGTACCACCTACTAGGAAGAAAAATAACTCTATCCCAGCTGTACGTAGGGCAATCTTCCAGAAAGATATTTAAGGGCAACAGTAATGACCCCTCACCAAAATATTTAATAATTACTCTTGCTACCAGTGGCTTCTTTAGAATTCAGCGTTCTTACAGTGTTTATGAATGGAAGTTTGGTCATAGAAAATAAAGATTTAATCTCTTTTCTATGTTCCTCTTCTATTTCCTTTTTATTCCCCCCCCCCTCCTTTTTAAACAGCTTTAAAATTGCACTGCCCCATTCAGGTTGGTTTAGTTANNNNGTTATGTATGTATTAAGTTATTTATTTATTTTTAATGGATATTTAGTGATCAGTAGCTTTGAAAAATTAGGATCTTGATCAAACTATGTCTTGATGTATTTTCCACTTTGTCTAAACAGTATAGGCTCAGAAAATTTAAGTTAAAGAATTTGTGTTTTGAATGTTTTTGCATGTTATGTAATAATTTGTATATAAGTAAATCAAGCCATAACAGGTGTGAAACAAATTTGGATTAGGATTTCTTTTTTAAGTTCCATGAACATGGACAAGTTTTTTTACAATTAAAAAAAAAAAAAAAAAAAGAGTGAGAGAGAGGATTTCCCCCTCACTACTATTTTTGGACCATAAATTTTGCAGAAGGCCACTTTACCTTTATCTATGCAAAATCAACAACCAAATTGGTTTGATTCAAGTTTTGATTTATTTTTATTACTGAGAAACACTCCTGATTTCATCAAGAGAAGCGCTGAATTCAGCTTGAAGTGTTCCTCTGCTGTTAACACAGGCTGTATTTTACTCAAAGACTAAAATGCCTCCTTTTAACAGGTGCAAAACACCCTTAGCATAAGTTTTTATGTGTCTATAGTTTGAACCAGGTCAAAATGCTCATTCTAGGAGACGGTAAAGAAAACCAACCAAACACAGAATTTTCTACTTTGAAACAAGTGTGAACATGTTTCAGTTTTGATAAAATTTCAAGACAGATTATGGTGGCTTGACAAGATATCAACCCAGCTGCTCTCTCATTCCCCATACTCAACAGGACAGATGTAGAGAATGAGAAAAAACTCATGGGCTGAGATAAAGACAGGGAAATAATTTGCCAAGTACCATCACAGGGAAAACAGATTCAACTTAGGGAAAATGAATTTAGTTTATTGCCAATTAAAACCAGAGTAGGATGCTAAGAAAGATAGACAAGAGAAAGACTAAAAATTACAGTGTCACTCCTGGTACAGAACACCACATCAATGAAAGATATAGGTATCAAGGAAGCGTATACTTACAATGATGAAAATCACTTTTACACAGAATTGTTAAATAAGGAACATAGTTTTATCAATACTGTCACCAAGCACAGTCATATGAGTATCACAGTAATATGTACCTTAGACATAACATGGCTTTGCTCATGTACATCTCACCTATGTATTTAGATATTTTAGCCAAATAAATGAACTATGCTAACAGCTAACCAACTATGCTTTGTTTATAGGGTCAGATTGATTAACAAGGCATAGAGCTCTAAAATGCTTACCTATTGTGCCTGAAAAGTTTTGGGAAGAAGAGCAGAAGCCGTGGATGAAAAGTATCCATATAGGAAAAAAAAAATATTTTGGGAGCAAGAAGGTAACAGTTATGAACATAATTCTTGAAAATGGCACTTTCTGAACTTTCACAGAAGTAAATGTACC
>JAVJGJ010000001.1:29222477-29236914 GCA_035590215.1 Microhierax caerulescens
GAAGTAAATGTACCCAACGTAGTCTTTTGATTCTGTCACAGCTAGATTGTTTGTGGATATTTCTATATCTCTCATTTGCATATTTGTGGTGCCACATTAGACAAGAACAGATGAAAAAAAATGCCTGTTTTTTGAAATTATTGTCAGTAGGTACAATATACTTCAAATAAATGCATTTGATTCCTTGTCATCTAGAACATTAGTTGATGTCTTTTCCATTTTGTAAACTGGCCTTTGAGTTTTCTTTACCTGAATTTGAATTTGTACACTCCAGTTGATCATAATAATTTTAGCTGTACTGTCATCAAAAATCATTCTATAAATTTATAATATGTGGGGTTTTTTTTCAATTCCATGCTTTTAATTAAACAAAACATGTTAAGTAGTATCTAAATACTTACTTTTGTTCTTTAAAATAACTTCAGGATTAGTCATGAAAATTTTACTTTTAAAAAAAATGTCTATAATTTATAAAAGCAAGAAAATTAGAAAAGCTTATGAAATATATTGTTCTTTTCAATGATCAAAGAATCCTTTGGTCTGTAATATAAGAAAAGCAGTGAAAGTGCAACTTGAGAAATTTAAAGACAACATAAGAGATAAGGAAGGAGAATGAAAAAATTATATTTTCTAAATCACTGTCTCAAAAAAGAAAATGTGCAAAAACCACCATACAATTTTATACACTGTACTATCCCCTGCAGAGAGCTGGATTTTTTTGAACACAAGAGAAAATGAATTTGTTCTTGGATTTAGTTCAGAAAGAATCATGAGAGCAATTTACTTCTGATGCAGTTCCAGTAAAAAGCTATTATGTTGATTGCTATAAAGTTCATCAGTTTAAATATGTAACTTCTATTCCTGACTCATCATTTAGGTAAAAATACTCAATCACTGTGACCAAAAAAATGCCCAAAATAAAGGCAACAATTATTTTAAGATCTACCTTCCCCTTGTACCTTGTACTAGCTAAATAAAGGATGCGCAAGACAGTTCATAATATCCAGTATCTCTTAAAATGAGAGTGGCTTCAAGGATTCCAGTAGTTTCTTGCAAACAGTTGATCAAGCTCTACCTCATTTCATGGATACAACTAATACTATTTTAGTCTTCTTCCCAGTTATACCCACCTCATCTCTTTAAATCTTTCTGTGATATTACTTCTTATGATTCAGGATGTCAGTGATTGATGTATTATCATTTTAAATCCTGATGCAGCTATTTCATTACCCAAGTCATGTTCTGCAGAAAACACTGGGCATCACGCAATCCCATTCTAAATCTATATGGGATAGAAATAGGGTCTTATGCCAACCCTCTCACATAGCTGAAAGACACATAAAAATGGAACAATAATCTGTGACAAAATCATTATATTTCCTGTTGTTTGCTATCAGATACCAAGGGCAATCCATGATGCAGTGGGGCACAGATAATCACAGTAAATCACTATCTAATGCCATAGAGTGTAGGCATTCTCTGGATTACTGCCAGTCCAGAAGGAGATGGAGTAACTAATGTCTTTTTGAAAATATTTTCTGGAAACCATTCAACATTATTTTGTTAGAATATTTCCAGTGGTTTTGTTCTTGATTTCTAGTGACACTACTAACTGATCATAGCAGCAACGATGGAGCTTTTAGACTGCAATGATGTATTGGCCTTGAAATAGCATGCAATTCAAACATGTCTCGAGAGCTTTGTGTTAGGGAATTGTGCATCATAACAAGGTGGAATGAAATGATTGTAAGGTGTTCTAAAGTATCAGCAATGCCTATAATCCACATAAGGCAAGTTTTTAAAATGCAAAACTGAAAATAGGTAAGAAGAAAAATAACAACAACAAAAAAATTCCTTAATGTTGCCATTGGTTTCTAAATTTCCTTTAACCTCATGAAGTTTGAAAAGGCCAGTGCAAGGTCTTGCACCTGAGTAGGGGAAATCACCAGTATCAGTACAGACTGGGTAATTAATAGACTGAGAGCAGCCCTGCAGAGAAGGACTTGGGGACAGTGGTGCACAAAAAATTGGATGTCAGTAACCAATGTGCACTTTTAGCCCAGAAAGCCAGTCATATCCTGGGCTGCGTAAAAAGAAGCATGGTAGCAGGTCGAGGGAGGTGATTCTCACCCTCTGCTCTGCTCTGCTCTGGTGAGACCCCACCTGCAGTACTGCATCCAGCTCTAGAGTCCACAGTACAGAAAGGTGTTAGAGCAGGTTCAGAGGAGGGCCACAAAAATGATCAGAGGGCTGAAACACCTCTCTAACGAAGAAAGGCTGAGAAAGTTTGAGTTGTTTAGCCTGCAGAAGAGAAGGCTCTGGGAAGACCCTGCTGCATCCTTTCAATACTTAAAAGGGACTGATAAGAAAGGCAGAAGACCTGTAGCATCAGGATAAGGGGCAATATTTTTAAACTAAAAGAGGTAGATTCAGACTAGATACAAAGAAGTTCTTTACAATGAGGGTAGTGAGGCACTGGAACAGGTTGCCTGGAGAAGTTATGGATGTCCCTTCCCTAGAAGCATTCAAGGTCAGGTTGGATGGGGCTTTGAGCAACCTGGTCTAGTGGAAGGTGTCTCTGTCCACAGCAGAAGGTTTGGACTAGATGATCTTTAAAACTTCCCTTTCAACCCAAACCATTCTGATTCTATATTTCTATGATAAATGGAAATGACTTGGCATCTACCTTGAGAAACATACAGCTGTGAGGTGTTTTCATTTTAAAATGTAACTGATATAATTCCTTACCGTATTCTGATTGCATAATTCCTAAGCCTACATAGCATTTGATCACAGCATTCTTAGGCATGTGAATGATTCAGGGGAGGAAATCAAGGAGGTGATGCATGTTAAAAAGTATACATCAAATTGTATGTGTATATGTCCAAAGAAGAGCAGTGAAACCTGTGAAGTGTTTAAAGAATAAAACTTAAAAGGGGCAGTTGAGGGAACTGGGATTATTTAGCCTGGAGAAAAGGAGGCTCAGGGGAGACCTTATCATTCCCTACAACTACCTGAAAGGAGGTTGTAGTAAGGTGTGTCAGTCTCTTTTCCAAAGTGACAAGCGATAGGACAGCAGGAAATGGTCACAATTTGTGCCAGGGAAGGCTTAGAATAGACTAGAGTAGAGTAGACTAGAGTAGACTATTTCAGTTGGAAGGACCTACAACCATCACCTAGTCCAACTGGCTGACCAATTCAGGGCTTATCAGAAGTTAAAGCATGTTGTTAAGGGCTTTGTCCAAATGCCTCTTAAACATTGACTGGCTTGGGGCATTGGCCACCTCCCTAGGAAGCCTGTTCCAGTGTCTGGCCACCCTCTCAGTAAAGAAATGCTTCCTAATGTTCAGTCTGAATCTCCGCTGGTGCAGCTTTGAACCATCCCCATGTGTCCTACCACTGGACACCAGGGAGAAAAGATCAGCATATACCTTTCCACTTCCTCTCTTCAGGAAGCTGTAGCGAGTAGTGAGGTCACCCCTCAGTCTCCTTTTCTTCAATCCAGACAAACCCAAATTCCTCAGCCACCCATTACAGGACACTCCTTTCCAACCCTTTCACCAGTTTTGTTGCTGTCCTCTGAATGCATTCAAGGATGTTCACACCCCTCTTAAATTGTGGGGCCCAGAACTGCACATACTATTCAAGATGAGGCCACACCAATGCTGAATACAGCAGGATAATGACACATTCCAGAAAAAGGCTTGTCCCCTTGGCTGCCAGGGCACACTATTGACTCATATTGAGCCTGATGCCCACCAGCACCCCCAGAGCCCTTCCTTCAGGGCTGCTGTCCAGCCACTCCTCTCCCAGTTTATACTTGTGCCTGGCATTTCTCTGTCCTAGGTGCAGAATCCAGCATTATTACTGTTAAATTCCATCCCATTAATCATTACCCAATGCTTGAGTCTATTTAGATTCCTCGGCAAGTCCTCTTGTCACACAAGAGTCAACAGCACCTCCCAGTCTGGTATCATCAGCAAACTTGTTAGCAGTACATTACTTTAGGTTGGATATTAGGAGAACTTTCTTCACTGAAAGTGTGGTCGAGCATTGGAACAGGCTGCCCAGGGAAGAGGCTGAGTCACCATCCCTGGAGGTATTTAGAAAACATGTAGATGTGGCACTTAGGGATATGGTTTAGTGGTGGACTTGGCAGTGTTAGCTTAAGGGTTGGATTTGATCTTAAAGGTCTTTTCTAACCTAAATTATTTTATGATTCTATGATTATATAATTGAATGCTATGCTGGAGAATGATATACTTTCCCAGGTATGTGCAGGACAAACCCCATAAACATGTTAAAAGGTTCCTAAGAAGCTACCCACAGGGGCCTGCCCGGAAAGGCTGAAGGCCATCTTAGTGCCAGCATACCCAAGGGCAGCCTTGTCCTGCTGTCACACAGTGAGTGGTTTAGGTTAGGGCACTTAAAGACTCACAATCAAAGCTATGAGCAAGATACATTTATTTGAATTTGTGAAAATGTGACTAAACAAAGTCTGATGGCAAGGTTGACTTTTTTACTTATTACCTGGATTAAACACACAAAGGAAAATGGAGTTAGAATCAAGCTAGAATGATTTACAGACATCAAAGAGACAAAAGGGTAAGGGATACCCCCCTGCTGAGTCACGGGGGTTTCTTGCTTTCTAAACAGGGGTTTAGAAAGCAAGACCTTGCTTTCTAAACTCTTTGGTAGAACTTCGGTGTGACTACGTCGAATCTTAGTCTCAGACTTGGACAATGGTCTCTGCCTATCAGAAGAGGTATAAAGAACAGGATAAGTAAAGGAGACCCTTCTGTTGAGTCCTGATGTTCAAAGTAGAGCCCCTTGCTTTCTAAACTCTTTGAAGGAGTTTAGGTGTGACTAGACCTACCTTTAGTCTCCAACCTGGACAACAGCTATAGGTTTAAGGAAATACAGGAGGAAGGGGGATCCTACTGTTGAGTCACAAGGTTCAGAACAGACCATCTTGCTTGCTAAACTCTTTGACAGAGTGTATATGTGGCTAGGTCCAATTTCAGTCTCAGCCTTGGACAATGGATGACATCTGAAGGGTATATGGAAAGAGAGGTTTTGTTCATCAGAAAATTTGTTCAAAATTCAAGATTATTCTTAGGATTTTAGTGGCATTTGATTTTAGCAGCATTTAATCTATGATCATTTTAACACCTACAAGGTGAATCAGTAGAATTTGTTTAAATCATAAGAGTAACTTAACTACTGATTGAATTTCTTAATACTTAATATGAGTTATCTAAACCAATTTGCATACACACACAAAAGTGCAAGGGAAATAGACATATAGGGATATATACACAAGTGTACAAAAGTATACCTGTTAAAATTCCCCTTGAGTTCAGTGAAATACTCATGTTGAATGCCTTTACATTCCTCAATGAGTGAAGGGTTGAGCCTCAAGGAACAGGGGTGTCAGCCCAGGATCTGGTCTTTGGTGACATTTGCTGTAGCATCACAAACTTCACGAGCTCTGAGTGGTGTCCCTCTGAGAGGGATATGCTGGTTGCAGCCCACTACAGTCCAGGATTGCTCAAATGGGCTCACTTAGGGCTGCTGTTTATAAGGTTGTAAGACAATTACCTTTGGTCATCTGTAAATTTCCATCCTGGTCATAACCAGTGTCTGTAATTTTTTCAGAATTCCTTTCTGCCAGGGCCAACACCCTGTCCATGGGTTCTGCTTTTGGCCAAGGCACTGGTGCTGTGGCTCTGACTCAGTAATACAGTTCAGGTAATAATCTTCTTCCTTTAGCGTTTGGCTAACCATTCAGTGGGAACCTTTCTACTTGCCTGCATTCCATACTGTAGTCAGTATGGGTACATTTGACATGTTAATGTTTCCCATCTTTCTTTTCCCTCAGTGAAGAACAGTTATGCTGTTAAATTGGTATTTATCCACCAAAATACTTCAGAAATAGGAATATTTCCTAACAGTAATTGACTCAATTTTTCTGAATTTCTGTGTGGTTTTTATTTATAAAGGTTGTTGAATGATTTGACTGACTAATTTTTAGAGCAAATTGCATAGGCTCTTCAGTTCAAGCAACAGTTCATCATAGCACACAGCCAGGTGGAGCAACAGAAACTTTTATATGTTGGAAAATGAATTCCAAATTATAGCAGACAGTGAATAATTAGAACACTTCCATTCTTCTATGAAACATATTTGATACAGTTGAAATTATCAAGTTCTGTCATTAATATTGGTATTGTCTAAATATTAATGAATATCAATAACATAAAGTCAATGAATCATAGGTAAATTTCTCTTTATGTCTTTGTATAGTATTCTGCAGTTATTAAGCCAGTGTTAACGTTATCATGTACTGTAAAATATCCAAGGTACATTAAAGAGAAAAGGAAATCTATGATAATTTCCTGTCAGTATCAATAGTTGCTTTTAGAACTTTTAATCTGGGGCTTGTTCCCTATATATCCATCATTGACATCCATCAAATAAACTATTTTAATTCTGTTTTTTTCTTAATTTATCTGTGTTTTTGTAGAGATAATGAAATAAATACAGATTCATATGGCCATAACAAAAATGCCTAGCTGCGATATGTTATTTACTAAGGGAAGTTACCTGCAATAGGATGTTTTTGTTTTACTGTACGTGAAAAGAAACTTTCATGCTGCATGAGACAATGAATGAGGTAAAGTATTGGATGCAATTGCATTGCCAAACAGTCATTAAATGCTCAACAATAGCCCAGATATGCCTTGAAATAGTAAAATCTTTTTTATTAAGACATCGAATATTATTAGTACACCTCTCTTAACTGCTTCAGGCAGTTCCCTCTAAGTTAAAAGATTTCCTACCGGTTGCTAGTAGAAAAGAAACAACATCTGTGATAGTTCAGTGTCTTTCAATTGCACTGCAATGTCAGCACTAGAACTATGCCCAGGTCTCAGTAGCTGTTCTCTAAAATGTACCATAAATTACACCTTAGTTTAAAATATACACTTTCAGTTTTATTGAAATGTTATGCTCAAATGTAGCCATAGAGTTTTTTTGGTAAGGGAAAAATAAAGGTGTTAGAACACAAACAAAGACAGGGACAAATTCCATCTCGTTTTTTATACTCTGTAATTTCATGTCTGTATGTTGAAAGAGATAGAAGTCAGGGCAGTATTTGTCAGTGTGTCCTTAAACGTGCAGAGAAACCCTGGTATTTCAAACAAATACAGAGCCCATTTTAGAAATTATATCAAACTCCATCTGTTCCTTTTGTCATTTGACCTATTTAGTCAGATACAGAGTTCCCTGCTTATCCCCCTACCTGGTATCTTTAAAACTACTTCAGAAGACTCTGCCATAGTCAAAACCAATAGAATGAAGCAATATATTGAAAAGAACAACTAGCACTTCAAAGGATTCTATTATATTAGATACAGTTGTCTTCACAAATACTTTTGCTTACTATTAGCAACGTGATATAAATTTGGCTCTGTTTTCAAAAAGTGTTATGTTTTCCAGCTTATGATATACCACTGAAATGTCATTAGCATCCTGATTTTCCGCCCCTTTTCTTTACCTATACCCACACTATGTTAACTTATTTTTGTAAAAACGGAACGTTTAAATGTGGGATGTAAAAAGAGCTATTACTTGGTGATGCAGTGTATCAGCTGCTTTATCTAATTATTTCATAGATGAAAATAAGCAATAAAAGCAAATTCATTATTCACATCATCCACCTTTTATGGGAGAAATCTAGTATCATAAAAATATTTGCAAATAAATGTAATAATTGGATGAAATAAAAATGCTTTTTCTTTGTCATTGCTTCTATACAATGCAGGAGAATGAATGGATGAAGGAAGGTACATGAAGGTTTGGTATGGAAAAATAAAGCATCTTGTGGAGTTACTTTCTTGTCTCTCCTTTGGTGGATTTGAACTATTAATAGTGATTTAGTGACTGTATTTTTTGAGGAGTTTTGAAGTATAAAGGCCAGAACCGGTTGAAAAGGCAAAAAGAAATTACATTATCTGGCAAGATCTATTCTAAATACTTGGAATCTTTATGGGGCAGGTTTACGTCTGATGATTGTAAAGAACTTCACCATTTTCTTCAGTTACTAAAATGGTTTCGTCAAGGAGAAGGAAGAGAACAGTATCTGATTTCTGGATGCATGAAAAGGTTTCTTATGAGAAAAAGAATGCAGTTAATAACAAACTATTTTGACTGTTGGAGATGTATTATCCTAAAAAGTTCAGGCCTGCTTAGGTTATCATCACTAGACACCCTGTAAGATCTGTAGCATTCTACTTCACAATAAAAAAAGTCACTTGATAACCTGCCTTCTCAAGAATCAGAAAGAAAAATCCAGTGCCCTCTGCCATAATAACATACCAAATCCATCCAGATGATTACGGCACTACTCCCGGGCATTTTTCATTCCATTCTCTTTGTTTCTTTCATCCAAATCACACTAAAACAGTTCCTGCTATACTACGGTGCTGAAGAGTTATAGGGGATTCCTGCAACACATGACACAGGATTTAAAATTCCCATCTGCTAGCCGAATGCTATAGCTACTATTACATGGTTACAAGGTAAGAGAGATCCTTTTACAAATCATTCTGTATGTGTATGCACACGGTCGTGTTCATCTAATGATACCTGCAATACTGCATGTAGTATCATTTGTGTCTGTTGTAATGGTTTGCACTTACGTGTCTAAATTTTACTAACATTACTTATCATTTCTAAACCAACTTTTTTAATCAACAATGTTTGAAGTGAGAGGGGGAGGGATAGAGCAATGGGCTCATTTGTAGAGTACTTGTTTTCCATTGCCATTTGTGAATCACACTTAACTAACAAGTGGGGAATTTAGATAATTGGTTTGATGTGCTATTAACCATGTGTGATAAGTTGTAATCTGAGTAATAATTTTTAAATTACTGAGATCTATAATCTTCACATTTATTCATATATGTGTCTGGTGATTTGGGAAATTACTTACTTGGTTCAAACAAGCAAATTAGATATACTGTGGCCCTTACCAAACTGAAATGTAAGTATAAATAGTGGCAATTTATGGCAATTCATATATAGTTTGTACCACAAACCTCATAAGAAGACTGAAAATAAAATAACAAATCTTAGATTCTGATATAATTTGATCACTTCTGAAAATTTTGCAGGTAGAAAAGCTCTACGAAAAATGAAAAAGTTTTAAAAATAATTTCTAAAATATTTGTAATTCTGATTTTGTAAAGCTGTTAGAAATTATCATATATGAAAATTAAACTTCCTTAAAATATTATAATTTTTGATGTTGTTGTCAACATTCAAAAATGAGCTAAATATCCATTGGAAGTGTATCACCTGTCACTCAAAAAATCTAGATATTCTTCAACTCCATCATAATTCTTTTTTAAAACTCATAATTTGCATTGACATGTTCAAAGCAATAATTAGAAGAGCTAAAATTCTTTCCAAAAGTTTCAAACAGATGTTTAAAAGATGTATTGCAATACTTGCTGACACTGATTATAATTTAATAATTGTTTAGACCTTATACAGAGCATCTATTAAAAATCCCACCAAACAAAATGAACAAAACCTAAAAAATCACACACAAACTACAGAATAACAGTTGTTTCCAGCATGAGAACTTATGCACTAAAATAAGGGGGGCAGGGGGGGTGGTGGCTTTAACTGGCATTAAAATGTTTCTTACAACTATTTTTCTACCTCATTCTTTTAGTACCTCTGGTAACAAACCTATGCGGAAACATTTAAGGCAATTAGATATGATGTGAATCTGATCATAATCTAATAATGTTATGCACCAAACAAATTGCAGGTGTGAAGTCATGGCTGTAACATAGGTAGCAATGTTCTGCCACTAATATGGAAGAAAGCAAAAATGTTTTCCATCTTTGATATTGAGGATGGGGTTTTTTACTTTTCTATCATGCTTAAAAAACCCCGACAAACACTTCATTGTCTGCGCTTGTAGTAAGTCATTGGAAAGACATTTGCTGTCAGTGCCCTTTTCCATAACTGCAGACTGAATGTGGGATTGTTGTGGAACAAATATATGTAATAAAAAAGGTCCCCATGAAGTTTATTAATCAATATTATTTATATTTCTTAAGTTCTGTAGTTGAAAAAGTTCTCTATTTAAGTTATCCGTTGCATTACTCTTTTTCAGTCTTTTAGGCCTGAAGACAGGTAAGTCCACTATATGTAAAGTTATTTACTTTTCATCACGTATAAAATTTTACTTTATGCTTTTATTATAGAGCATATAAAGAAACCTTCTCTGAACAACAGTTAATAATAGTTTTTTAACAGATGCTTTAGCTAACTGCAATCCATATATATTTATCTAATATTTTAGTTATTTAGGCATATATATTCTCATTTATGTAGAGACTCATCTATTTATGGTATGTAAAAAAGGAAGCTCTGAAATTATTATTGTTTAATTAGTTGAACTAATAAATCTTTTTCTCAGGTTCCCTTGGAAGATCAACATGTATGATTAATTTCAGACTAATTAAGAGGATCTATTATATTTGCAGTTACAAGACTCTAAATCTGCTTCTGTATCATTGAGAAGTGGAAAAGGGGTGTGTGAAAGCTATGAAAAAATGGTAGGTGGTTTGTGAAAAGATGAGTATCATGTGCTCTAGATTCACTGGAGTTTTTGTGAAGAGTTCAATAGATCAAACAAAAGAAATGGGCAAAACGCAAAATGCCAACTTTGTGCTGCTCTTCTAGAAGAAACATCATTGTATTTGGAGACTAAGTGCACATGGAATTAAGGACCAGTTCTGTAAAGGTAAGAGATCTGAAATTAACTTGTTTTGAATATAAGAAAGTTAGTTTCAATCAAATATTTTTCATGCCTCTATCTAAAACCCTACAGCCATTTATATTTTGTTACTTAAGGTGATTAATTATTTTTAGTTTTCAGGAGACTAAAATATCTTGTATTTTATTATCTAAAATAAGTAATAATAGTAACCTTCAACAACAGCAGAAGTACATGAGTTTTCTAGAGACCTGTTCTCCCTATTTAAAATAAATAATTTGAAGGACTCAAAGTACTAGAAAAAAAATGTGGAGCTCATCATTAAAGGCTGTCCAGGTATGGTCATCTACTTCTTACTTACATCTACTTACTTACATACTACTGCTTACAATGTCTTCCACACCATCTTGAATTTCAGTTTTTTATCCTTTTTTAAAAATATATGATTTGTATTGTATTGTATTCTCTTGTATTGTATGGAGAGGTAGAAACTGCTGGCAAAAATGAGTGTTAAATATCTTAAGGAAGAACTCCTTTTGAGCTTAAGGGGCAGAGTTTTGTCTGTCTGCAACAACAGAAAATGTTAAGAGCTCATATCCATTCTGCATTTTGGCATTATGAATAACCTGGTCAATATTAGTTACTTTATTAAAATTGTCTTTGCAGGCAGCGTGACACTAAGAAACAATTTCATTTCTAGCACAGGCTTATTTAGAAGAGAACAGGTCTATTTACTGCAGGTGGGGTGGTAAGTTGGATGTGCTACCAACTAATGATAATTATGATACCCCTTTTTTGTGTCTGAAATGACTAAATAGAGTATTACATCGCAAGTTACTGTTAATAAACCAGCAGGATTATGAGCCAATTAGGGAGCTCATGAGAAAACCTGGGGAATTATTACTTTTCATGAATTTCAAAATCTTCAATTTCATAGCGAGAACGGTGCCCTCAGAGTGGATATTTTGCGGCTATCAATCTGCTGCCTTCTTCCTCAATTTATTATCAAAGTCTAATTAAAATCAAAAAGTGATACTGAGTACTGTGCAAATCCACAGTTAGTGTAATAGCTTCTCATTCAATGGAAAAGATGGGATGCTAGATTCATACTTGGTGATTGACAGACATGCACTAGGGATCATGCAGGCTTACTGGATCAAAGGAGATGAGAATTAAACTGTGCAGAAGATCTTTCCTGTCTGCATGACAGATACTACTTGCAGAAATAAAGATGAGCAATAGAGGAGATAGGCAAAACAGTTACTGCATTGAAGTAAATCTGTACGTGCAAAGAAAGTTACTCAATTGTATGTGAGACCAGGAATGAAACTTGTATAACTTGACACTAAAATATATGGAATAATTATTATTGAGAAGGTAGGATCCATTCACTGCAATGAGAAGTTTAGAAGGAAATTATTTAGATAGGCTATTGGAATTTAGTGGTCTCTAACACAATGAACAAAAAATTAAGGGCTTGAGATCTTGGAGATCAAAGAAAACAATAAATAAAATTGATATAAAAAAAAGCGATGGCATTACAGAGCATTTTCCAGCCAAGACAATACAGAGCCAGCTAGTGTCACAGTTCCTTGTCTGTAACTATCAATATTCTTTTTTCTAGACAAAATTTCAATATTTGGATTTATCTCAGAATAAGACATTTCCAGCTATTGCAATGTCACAGAGCTTGTATTTCTTCTGACACATTTCTGGTGTTCACAATGGGAATCCACTCAAGATAGAATAGTGATGGCATTTGACTAAATCAAATGTTTCTGCTGGAAGCGTAAGTTACAATCTTCTTTTCAGGAAGGAAACTGTTGGCCTTTCCCTCACTAACATCAGTGGCATTGGAAAAGGTACCAGTTGCTGATATACAGACAGAATACTGTGGCTACAGGATAAACCCAGATCAGCCTGGTTTCAAAGATGGTGCAACTCAGTGTTGAGTGGTCATGGATGTGACCAAGGAAAAGGGTCACCAGAGCTAAAACTGGATCTGAAACAATGTTCTGGGAGAAAACCTTTCAAGGTTCAAAGCTGAGAGTGGCTATTGTAGAGAACTGAAGCTGGAACAGGAGAAGATCCAGAAATCTCTCACCTGAGATCATAAATACAGTCATATTTCTACCTGAAAAAATATTTAGAAACCTGTAAAAGGGTTCATTTTTATCATCAGGATACAGAAAATTTAAATCAAATCCAAAACTTGCCCTCAAGATTATAATCTGTTGCGATAGATGTTATAGCTGGCAACATTAACAATGCAAGGACAAGAATGAATTATAGGAAATGGAGAGTTACTAATTAGCTACAAAATTATTATACTGAGTAATGAGGGTTTTTTCAGTAAGTCAAGTGGGAAATTTAGTATTTTAGACAGTGCAACAGATAACTTGGAGAGGATCCAAGCTTACTGTAGATGGCACTTTCTGGTAACAGATGTTTTGTGAAAGATTACATCCTGTGAGAATGAGTGCAAACCTGAGCAATACTGAAAAGTGAATTGCCATTGAAAATGTTACCTGCAGAAGCTAAGAAATAGGGAAGGAGATCAAAGCTTGCAGATTAGCAGGAATGCAAACTATTTTACCTTTTCTATTTGGACAAAGCAATGGGCTACCAGTAGCAATGAGTTTGCTCTCTTCCTGAGCCCACTGAGGGGTGGATACGTGAGAGAGCTGTCATTCTAGAATTGACAACAGCATACTACTGCAGATCTACAGGATTCTTTCTTGTGAAGTCACATGAAAGAGATTTTACAGCAGATACGCTGTCTTCTTATTCAAAATTGGATTCCTTGTTTTTTACAGGGACCATTATTATACTTCATTTTAACAATGTCATTTGAAGACAGACACCAGGTTTCTACCTTGAACCCTGACCAGTCTGGGATTTCTATCATGCTGATAAATCCTTTTCAGTCACCTAATTGTCTGTGGAGTGTATAAAGCTTAGCAGACACACATAAGCAAATGCTCAGCAGTATTATTTGCTTGCACTGCTCTACATACCTGTCTGAGCCTGTTGGCAGTTCTTTAAAAGGTATCACTAAAATGTTTTCTATAATCTGGGAAAATATGTATTTCACTATTCCAGTAACTTTAGAGGAAAACAGTGTTATTACTTAAAATCACCATTACATTGAGCATCTTTCTAGCTTGGATGTAGTTATGGAAATATCAATGTTGGTGTTTTGATATTGACATAAAATAAATTCATGAGTGTACTCATTAAAGATTTGAGGACTAGAACATATAGAAGGATCAGTAACTGGAATGCCAAAACCTTAATTACAGAACGAAATAGGATTGGTTTGAAGACATGCACAAGGAAAGAAGGCAATTCGTGTATTGTCTAAGGTACCTGAAAGATACTGAAGATTATGTGCTAAGCAGGTTGCTATATGACAAGAAGACAGGCACAGGCAACATGGGGTCACGCAGGGAAATTCCTTTTTAACTGATTTGATATTCTTCTACGATAAGGTCACCCACCTAATGGATGAAGGGAAGGTGGTGGATGTAGTTTGTATGGTTTTTAGTATGGCTTTTGATACTGTCCCTCACAGCATCCTTCTGTACAAATTGTCCAGCTGTGAGATGAGCAGGTACACGGTGAACTGGGTGAATAACT
>JAVJGJ010000001.1:29237014-29254884 GCA_035590215.1 Microhierax caerulescens
TCTGTCACATATCACAGACCAGTGTAAATCTTACCATACGGATGTCCACTGTAACTCATTTAATTGTTTTTCACTACAAGTCAGACTTACAGAGCCTGTAAAAGCTACGCAAGCCAAAACTGGTGAGTGTCAAGTACACAATAAATGTGAGAATTGTCTTCATATCATATAACTGAATATCACTGTAGGATGATACAGTTAAAAGGCATCTTTCTTTTTAGTTGTACACATCTTAATACTTCACTTTTGGATAGGTTTAATTATTCCCTAGCTCCACACTGGTCTGATTTCATATTATGGGAGGAAAAGATATTTGCTTTTGTGAGAATAGCATTTCTATCACACAATGGTATTCCTCCCTAAGCTGACTTTTTCTTTTGTTCCTTCTTCATCTTGTTCACAATTTCTTCCCTTTCTGCTTTTGTGGAATGCATTGGCCTGTTGACCCTTTAGGCAAAGAGCCTATTTTGGCTGCCAAATACTTTATTTCATGACATGCAAATAGTCTGGACAAATGATGGTGTATCTTTTTTTCCATAATAAAAGATTGCTTGTGGGGGAAAAAAGGCAACTCAAAAAACCCAAACCCCCACTTTTTTTCTCATTATTGTACTAAGCAGAAAATTTCTGCTTTTTGGTGAGGTTGAGATTGGTATTTGTGCACTGTATTAATTTCCTTATTGCTTTGCCTATGCCATATTGTAAGACTTCTTCTCTTAACATGTTTTTGTCTTTTCTCCCTTGTTTTCTAGCTCTAACATGCCTCCTTGTCCTTTCAAATATCAATCTTTTCCTTCTTGAATTTTATGTACCTGAATACATTTCATGTTCCCAACTGTACTCCATAAATATCCATTTTTTTCACTCTCTTGTAGTGAATAACAGCTGGCTTAGCCTGACCAGACATGCTCTATTTTCTTTCTCATCATTCTTGTACTACCCTCTATGGACCCTGATAACATGTTCACTTGCAGTACTTCCTTTTCCCTTCTTTTGACTCTGGAATACCTGTTCCACTTAAGTGGAACCATAAACAAAACAACAAAAGCATCAGATTTTTGTCTCTGTGCTGCCAGTCCAGGCCTTGTAGCCTTTATTTTGCCAGATTCTTCTCTCTGTACTGAAAAAAACCCTCCTAATAATATAACTGGAACATAAATTGTCACAATAAGAACAAAATAATAATGGACATGCACAGACTGTCAACTTTTTACTATTGATCCCCTCTTATGTACAGTGGACATTCAGCATACTTTCTAAATGTGCATGGTGTCCACAAAGAAGTTAATTACTCACTACTGAAAACTGAACCTTAAACTAAGACAAGCAAGAATAAAATAGAAACATTTTCTGTTACCCAAAAACAGGACAAAAAAAAGAGTAACTGCCACTGCCAAGTATTTTGTACTCTTATTATAAGTACTTTTTTTTTTTTCATTCTATTGAATATGATCATTCTCTGCAATAATTTTCATATTCAAGGATCATATTCTGCAAGCTCAGAAGCTTCCATCCCAACAAGCAGAAGTCAGATAAAGATGCCAGGGGGCTTGCAAGGATGAACAAGGCACTTTAGCCAAAACTCAGACATGAAAGGGAGTATATGAAAGGTGGGAACAGGGACAGGTAGGGGGAATACTGACAGATACACTGTCTAAGCATGCAGAGATGCATGTAGGAAAATCAAAGCCCAGAAACAGAATCTGGTGAAGGGTGTCAAAATCAATACTCTGTACGTGTATTAACAGGTAAAGGAAAACTAGAGAAAATGTGGATCCACCGCTGGATGTGACAAGGGTCCTGGTGAAGCAGGACATGGAAAAGGCTGAGATATTGAATGTCTTCTTTGCCTTGGTCTGAACCAGTAAGACCTCCCTTCAGGGCTTCCAGAGACCAGGGGAAAAGTTTTGTGCTACAGGCACATCAGGCTTTACCTCCACCCCTGCGATGGTGATGGAACAGCTAATCCTGGAGACCATTTCCAGGCAGTTCACTTACAAGAAAAATGCCAGGCTTCACAAAGGGAGAGTCAGGCTTGACCAACCTGAAAAATTTCTGCAGTGAAATGAGAGGCTTGGTAGATGAGGGGACAGTGGCAGGTATTGCCTACCTAGACTTGCATATGGCTTTTGACCCTGTCCACAGTAATACCCTCACAGAGATGATGATGAAGTATGGGCTGGATGAGCAGAGAGTGAGGTCAATTGAGAATGGAAAAACCAGCTGAATTCAGCGCATTTTGATCAGCAATATAAAGTCTACTTGGTGACCAGTAGCTAGTTTTGCACCCCAGAGGTCAATACTAGATAATACTAACTTCAGTGTCTCTGTTAATTATCTAGAGAATGGGGCAGGGTGTAGCCTCAGCAATTTTGCTGATGACACAGAACTGGGAGGTGTGGCTGATACACCAAACGTTTGTGCTGCCATCCAAAGGGACCTTGATAAGCTGGAGAAATGGGCTGACAGCACCTCGTGAAGTTTAATATTGGAAGTGGACAGCAGCTTTGAAAAAATTGCCCTGGGGGTCCTTCTGGATGCTAAGTTGAGCATGAGCCACCAAGGTGCATTTGCCACAAAGAAGGCCAGCTTCTTCCTGGGCTGCAGTAGAAGTGCTGCCAGCAGGTCAGGGAAGGTGATCCCATTTATTCAGCACTGGTGAGGCCACACTTGGAGTACTGTGTCCAGTTCCAAGCTCCTCAGTAAAAAATTAATATGGACATACTGGAAAGAAAAAAAATAAGTGCCATGAAGATATTGAAGCGACTGGAGCATCTCTCTTGCATGAAAAGGCTAAGAAAGCTGGGACTGTGCAGCTTGGAGAGAAGAAGGTTCAAGGGTAAACTCATCAATGTATATAAATACCTGAAGGGAGGGTGCAAAGAAAATGGAGTTAGGCTCTTCTTTGGTGTCCAGTGACAGGACAAGAGGCAATGGGAACACAGAAACACAGAAGGGTCTGCCTGAACATCAGAAAACAGCTTTTTACTGTGAAGGTGACTGAACACTGGAACATTTGTCCAGAAATGGCTATGGAAACTCTATCCTTAGAAATATTAAAAAGCCATCTGGACATGATCCTGGGCAACCTGCTCTAAGTAGCTCTGCTTGAGCAAGGACGTTGGTCCAGATCCAGCCTCACACGTTTTGTGATTCTGTGATATTTTACTCATGGTACATCGAATTTGTGGGTTTTCTAACCACCTAGGAAGTAACATTCAGAAGCCACAATATTCCTAATGATTCAGGAAAAAAAAAAAAAGTTAAAAGCAACAAATGCCAAATAGGAATCAAGAATGTTTTGCCCTAAAAACTCTCTTCCTCTTAGGAGAAACTACTTTTGTCATCATACAATAGCAGTTTCTGAGAAAAGTTTTTTTTAAATGCATTGCACCACATGCAACATAGAGTTCTTGAAAACAGGCAGGCAGAAAACTTTTTTTTTTTTCCCCCTAAAAATCATAACTATATTAAGACTTAGTGACATTAAATAAAGTAATGAAGTTAGAGCAAAGCTTATCAGTTCCTCAGATTCTTTTTTTTTTTTTAATAAAGGAATGCACAGCTAAGAGATGATGAAAAACCTGTTTCCTAAAATATTTCAAGAAAATGCCAATGAAGTGTGTATGACATGGCTTTAAATTGGTCTCTTTCTCCTGGATTTAAATTTAAGCATGATCATGAATTTAGGCATTTATGACCTCCAAGTATTCAAGCATGCAGAGACATAAAAATCTCATCACCAAGACTCCTGAATATTCATGGAAGATACAATATGGTCTTGATCCAAACCCCACTGAAATCAATGGGAATGTTTCAGAGATCTGATCAGACTTTGGCCTGGCCTTCCAGGATAATAAATTAATGAAGCACATAAAAGAAGACCCAGAGTAACACTACAGACTAAGAGATCTCAATTGTGTCTGAGCTAATCACAACTTAATGTAATAAAAAATGTTTTTGAAAATTTTAATATTTAAAATCTGATTTCTTTCCTTTCCCAACAGAAAAATATATTGGGAGGTATTTTTGTCAACCAAAATCTGGATTTTTCACTGGAAAATCTTATCCAGATCTACTATAAAACAGAAAGGAAATGACATTACACTGTAATTATACATCTTGCAAATTTACAAGTACTAGAATACTGTAAAGGAATATGGATTGGAAAGCTTCTGACCATGTACAGCCTCTTTTGCAAAATGAGCTTTACAAAATAATTAAAGGTCTTTTTTTCTACTGTTTACCATCTAAGGAAGTGAAAGTGGCCTACAAGTCACTTTTTTGGCTACTAGTCAAAGTTAACATTTGCTAGTAAGTATAAATTTCTTACTCTTATGTACCGTCAGATCAAATCACACTGAATTCAGATTATGTATTTTCTATTTTCTTCTTTAAGCTTTGAGATTTAAGTGTACAGGGAATTACACTAAAGTAATAATTTAAAATTGCTAGTTTAAATAGTGTTATGTGTTTGATCCCATAACTAGGTCTCTGAAATATGCATCAAGTTTTGGATGATGAGCACTAAGGCTAACAAAGTTATAATTTGAGGGCTTCTGTAAGAAGTCTGCTGTATTTCTGTGCATGGTAAATAATGTTTATACATATAGGGGGTTTGAGTACTGTTTAACAGGCTATAGTTTTGTCCTGACAGCCTAGTCATTCTAAATTCCTTCCCTTTTCCTTGTCTTGGAATAAATAGAGGAGGAAGTCATCATTAACTGATAAACATTTATCCCAAACCACTTCCCACTCACACTACATGCTTTCTGTGCAGAAACAAGTGCAATATGGTTGGGAAACATATATAAAAATATTAAATAATAATTAATAATTATTAATTATGCATCTCAATCATCTATCAAAGACCTTGGAAGTCTGGAGAGGTTCCTGCTGACTGGAAGCTAGCCAGTGTTATTCTAATTTACAAGAAGGGTATGATGGAAGACTTAGGGACCTACAGATCTGTTTAGTCTAACTTTAGTTCCTGGAAACATGGAGAAGGTAATACTAAGTATTTTTGAAAGACATTTAAAGAATAATGCAAGCATCAAGGACAGTCAACAGGGATTCACAAAGGGAAAATCCTATTTCACTAATTTGGTATCCTTCTATAATGAAGTCACCTGTCTAGCAGATGAAGGTAAGGCTTCTGACACTGTCTCTCACAGAATATGTTTGGACAAGTTGTGCAACTGTGAAATGAGTGGGTACATGGTGCACTGGGTGAAGAACTGGCTGAATGTCAGGGCTCAGAGGGCTGTGCATGAGGTAAGGATCATTCTAACTTACCTTTCAGAAAAATTGAGATATTACTGCAATAAAGAGAGTAAAGCAATCGTGGGCACAATATATTTTGTACAGTTGTTCTCCATAGACCGTATCAGACAGGGGAAATGATAATAAACACCTGCAATTCATTAAACCTGTAGGATAGCAATACAAGGAACAGGACCCAGGTACATTATGGAAGGCCATAACGAAGACCATGAGTACTAGTTTCAGCTGGGATAGAGTTAATTTTATTCATGGCAGCTCATATGGTGCTGTCTTTTGGATTTGTGACCAAAATAGTATTGGTAACACACCAGTGGTTTAGCTCTTCCTGAACAGTGTGTGCAGGCTGTCAAGGCCACCTCTGTTTCTCACACTGCCCTGCCAGGAGGTAGGCAGGGGGTGCACAAGATGCTGGGAGGGGACACAACCAGGGTGGCTGACCCAAACTGACCAGATATATAGTCCCTATTAAATGAAATGGAATGCTTAGCAATAAAAGCTGGTGAAAAGGAAGAGGGCAGGGAAGGAGGAATCCCAAATGAAAGTGGTTGAAATGGAGGTTCATGTCTTCCCAAGCAACTGTTACCTGTAACGGAGCCCTGCTTTTCTGCAAATGGCTAAACATCAGCTTGCTCGTGGGAAGGAGTGAATTAATTCTTTATTTTGTTTTGCTTTTGTTTAATCTGTTAGACTGCCTTTACCTCAACCCATGAGGTTTTATACTTTTGCTTTTCCAATTCTCTTCTCCATGCCACTGAGGGGGAGTGAGCGAGCAGCTGTGTGGGGCTGAGCTTCTTACTCAGGCTAAAGCACAACAGGAAAAAAAAAAAGGTTATGGCAGATTAAGGTATCTGGGACTAGATCTTAGATTCAAACCTGTGCTTTGGGTGTTTTTTTCCCACCAATCCTGTTATAGAACCTATTTGGGAAAGCAAGTAAACGTAAGAGACTCAAGATTGCTTTAATCATTTTCAGATTGTACTACTGGCACAACACAAAATCTTGTACTTCACAGTTATTTCCAGTTCTGAAAAAACAGTAAAAACAGTACATGCATTGTGCCAGCTTTTTACTAATAGTCACTGTAATTTGTCAAAATTTGTGTCCAGCACATCCTGAATTACTGCTGGTTTGCCACATTTTTTCATACTTACTTTCAAATCAAATATTTTGTTATTTTCCTTATTTTCCTTGTTATTTTTTTGTTTCTCAGGAGCATGTGAAATACCAGACAGCAAGTATTCCCTCCCCTGTCACATGTGGAATGTGATTCTTCACAAGGAAACTATCAAGTTTGGAGACAACAAACAAAACTCTGATATTTATCCTCTGTCTGCTATGTAGCCCAGCTACACTGTCTTTATAGATTAATAATGAGATCTTGTTTAACAATCAGTGCAAATCAGTCACGTTTTACTTCCTCCCATGTTTTACTTCCTCCCTGGAGGACCAATTGCTTATCTTATCAAAAGGATGATAATTCCCTCTGTCTGTCAGATGATATGATCTTTATCTGGACACAAACTATATCAGCAGACTGAGCTGAGCTTCCAGCCTTGCTGGTGGTAAAGAATTCATAATTCATGTTTATCATATTCAGAAGATAGATGCACTAGATAGCTTCAGGCACTGCATTAGCACTAAAGTCCATTAATTCTAATTATGTTTTGCATATAGAGAATATTAAAATGTTTAAATTAATAAAGGAGTAGAGCCATCCCCTCGGCACAGTTTCTGCATATTAATAGAGTTTTCTGTGCAGGAGGTGATCTGTGCATGCAAGGAGCATTCCTCAGGCCACTGGAGATTGAGCACATGAAACTATTTAGGGGACAACCACAGCCATCTCATAGCATCCCTGTTCATTAGTCCATGGAGTTTTATTTTTACAGACTTTGGATAAGAATGAAATCATTAGCTTCTTGAATGAAGGTAGGATGGGGATGACTCAGTTCAGCTGTACATGTCGTGTACATGGATATGCACATAAAGATTGCATAAAACAAATGTTAGCCTTCCTTATTGTCTTCTATATAAGGGATTTAGATGTTTCAATGGTAGTTCAGCTCTTGCATGGAAACAGGCAAGGGGCCAGGATGATTAAAGCAAATCCCTCATAGTGATAGAATACTTTCTTTTCATTTAAATTTAGAATCTTTTAGGATCTTTTCTGAATTTTTGATTCTGTCTTGGTTTCCTTCTAATAATTTTTGATAAAATGATGACAAGATGTAATCTTGTTTGAACTAATGGAATCATATTTCCCTTTGTTGTCTATTACCGGGTCTGTTCATTTACCTTCTATCTCTGCAAAATAGATATCCTCTACTCTCAGCTTTTATTTTCATTATTTAATTAAATAATATAAATGAGTAAATGTTCAGATCCTATTTAATAATAATGGATTAAAAAGTCACTTCCCTGTTATACTCTGCCAACAATATAAAGGAAGAAGTAAGAACGATCCAATTAACTGTCACTGAAACCTATAATCCAGCATTCCTTAATGTTAAAAAAAACTGATGAATATCCACAAAAAATAAACATAGTTTTTAAACTATAAAGTGTTAAGAATAATACTTTACATTGATACTAGTGCTAATATTAATACTAATGATAAGAAACAGAGCAGGGTATGGTTTTAAATCTCTATCAGGAAGTCCTAAAACTCCTAGTAAATCTTTAAGTACTGCTTTATCAATATATCCAGATCCTTTTAAAACCAATGAACTGATATATTTGATATCATGCTTGGACTATGTGTGAAAGCAGTGATCTGTGACTGTCGAAAGTTAACAGTAGGTCACCATAGTAAAAAAGAATCTGTATGGATCATTTAACCTAGAAATTTCAAACAGTACTCAGATCCCTTCAGAAATTGTTGGGATTTATCAGTTTTATGAAGATCTGTTATGGGTATGTTCACATAGTTTTCTGAAAGGCAAATACAAGCTTGTTCTGCCTTGTTCTTGCTGGATGGAGAACTATGTAGCTCTCCTCAGCATGTTGTCATACATGATCTAGTAATACCTGATGAGAGACGAGTACATTAGCTTGCACTCTATTGTGATAGCATAGTAATTACTCTGTTCTGCTGGGAGCTTAGGTCGGGCTGGAGTGTGGGCAGAGGGAACTAATATCTGCATACAAAAGCCTTTTTAGATCTATCTGAATGCTCTGAATGCTCTGTGGTACATTGACAAGTTAACAGCCCATCTTGTCATTCCATTATAACATTCTTTTTCCAGCTGTTTTATCTTTTTAAACTTTTCTGTATGAATATTCTTCTTGTGTGCAATGAATAATACAGGTTAATTAGTCTACAACCTCCCCTCACACTTTCTTTGCCAGACAGGTCTCCTCAGAGGATATATGTCCCTACACAACCTTCTTCACCTGGCTGACCCTCATGAAGATATATAATGTTCATCTACAATGTTCAACAAAAATGTTTTTCTGGGGAAAAAGTACTGGAGCTTTCTGTTTCTCCACCATCAAGAGCTCGGAAAATTTACAGTTACCTCTGGTGCTGTTTGTCACACAGACTGCTTGTCTGGTTTCTGCTGAAAGACTGAGTAGTACTTGATGCAGAAAAAAACCTCTGAAAAATATCCAAGTGATTTACTTTGTATTGGAGAGTGTTGCACTGTCTCTGATACAATATAGTACTGTCTCTGACACAGTATAGTACTTTGTCCTTAGAGGATATGACTTCATTCTCTATCATACAGATTATTTTCTTATCTTTTAAAAATAGTCTATTTTTTCAAAAATAATTATTTTACCTCCTTTTCCCTAGTCTGGTGTGGATCACTTACTCCTCTAGTGTCTCCCCAGCCTCTCTCTCACTGCTGTTCCCATGTACCTTTTTTATGTTGGCCTCTAGGCGGTCCTGGACAAACGGAGAGAGCAACTGATTGCCCAGTTTAATAAGCGAGTGCTGGTTTACTTAAGGAGAATAAATATGGAAATTATGAAACTAGAAATACTGTTGAGTATTAAAGCCTGTGTGTTAGCAGTACACTCAATAATAATGAATGAGCGCATTTCTTGAATTAGTTTTATATAGTTAGGAATTTGATATGAGAGGCACAAATTCAAGATTTCTAAAGACTTGTTTTGTAAGAATTTGCAAATATTACTCTGTCATAATACCATAACCCTAGAGAAAAAGCATTAGATAGACATATTGTAACTTACCAAAGACTGATTACAACTTCCAACTAAATTTAACATTACTATGGTAAGAATGGCAAGCATCATGGTAAACACTACATGCCCTGTATCAAAGTAAACCCTGCATTGCAAGGTTTTTTAAAGTTTTTAAAGATCTATTCCCAAGATTTATACCTAAATGTGTTGGGCTGCACATCTCATTTTCTTTCTATAGTCAGTGGAAATGTACATTTTAACAATTTCTTTTTGTTCCATTTGTTCCTAGCCAAATTAAACAAGATATTTTTGGCTTGTTTTATTCAAAGGTACCCTAGAGAAAAATGCTATGGCAGACATACAGTTCATCTACATATTCAGCTAGGAATTTGGCACATAATTTTAAGAACCGCTATGCATACTAGCACAAAATTCAACATTAGAGAAGCTAAAGATGGGGTAAGCCAAGGGAAAAAAAAACCCAACTATGACATGATGTAATCCACCAGAATAATACTATTTACAGAGTAATCAAAGTTGAGCATGGTGTAAAATAATGCAAGGCTTTTTTTATCTTCTTTTTTTTTTTCATATTTCAGATATTCAAATACATAAAACTCAGGCAATAAAACTAAATATTTTTATTTAGAAAACGGGGATGTCAAGGAAATGCAGAGAGATCTAAGCTTTATTTTCAGATAAAAAAACTAATAGCAAATAAGATGTGGCTCAAAAATGAGGCTTCCAGCTGTTAAAATAGCTTGCAGAAGCATTACACTGCATCACTTCATTTATATAAGTAGTTACCTTATTTTAATAACTTTAAAGGCATGCAGTCATACAGTATCAACCTCACAATGGAAAAAATGCAAATTTTGACTAATGCAAGAACTTGAACATTGACTGCATTCTGACAGATATTCTACCTATAAATCTTCAAAATTACTAATAAGCAGGAAGGGGGTGGTGGGGAGGAAATATATATTCCAGACATTTTACACAGTTTATCACAGGACCTTGCTGTCCAGGGAGCTGAAACCAATTAAGGGGTGGATAAATAATACAAGAGACCAAACAATATTGATGCACAAGAGAAATGACATTCTTAAACCTTTTTCCTTTTCCTCTATGTCTTACAGAATAACCATTTACTGAATAAAAAAACAGACATGCTATGTGACTACACACAACTGAATAGGATTCAAATGTACTGAATTAATTTTTCTCCTGTTCCAAATGGTGTTTTGTTTCTGAAAATTGGTACACCTTTTATGCAATTAATTTCAATTAAAAGGGAAAAATGAGTTTTGGAGTCACTCAAGCCTATGAATTAATAGCAGAAGATTCCAATAGTCTGCCCTGGCTAAGGGCCAAAATTGATTTAATGCTGTGATTTCATTTCTGTGGGAAAGCGAAGACTGAATTTGGCTTTAGCATTAAGAAAAAAAAAAAAAAAGAATAATCATTATAGAGCTCTGTGGAACCATAAAAAAGTCACTAGATAGAATCACAAAAAGTACTTTTCTTCTTCTTCAGACTGATGAAATGATAGCCAAGAACTGATTTGCATTGTATAATTCATCAAAAACACTATTTCATACTATGAATGGCACATTTAGAATTCAGTATCTGTATGTATAACTTCATATCTGTATTCATAGTAACTCATTGCATAAGTCATCCAATTATAAATGACACAAACCAACATTACCATAAGATTCAAACCTCACTTAGGTCAGTAGAAAAGTTCTAGCTTGCATAAGAAAAATGCAAAAACTAAATCTGCAAGCTATGAAAATCTCAGACTTATAAATTGATTGTAAGATGTGCAACAGAGGATACGAAATAATAAAAATATGATAAGCAGTTAAATGAAAAATCCTTCTAGGAGATATTTAGTATGAACTACAGACAAAAAAATCATATTTATCTATATCTAATGTATCTGTACTTATTTAAACATAAATAAAATTAATATAGGGATGTAGGAATAGAAGTGGCTTTGTGACGCCCTTGCTCTTGCAGATTATAAAATGTTAGTGTCCAAAATCTATTTTGAAAATAATTAGTCTTTCTTCACCTGCTATTGTTATTGGACCTTTTTCCTCTGACATTTAGAAATACAGTTTGTGTTTCCAGGTTAAATTTTACAGCATCTCATTTTACTCATTTATTTTGTACCCACATTATTCTTCAAAACAAAAAGTTCTCCTTTCATCTCCTCCTCTTACCCATAATGAGTTTTCACATGTGTTCCTAGACTTTATTTTGCTACTTTATTGTCACCTTTTCCTCAGTTTCTTTAACTTGCCAGTGTCAAAGTTACTGCCACTTCTGCTACTTCATCTTTGTGGTCATCCGGTTCTTAAAGTATTACACTAATAATCCTTTTCTTTGCTGACAAAAGGTTTAATTTTTGACATCACTGTGTTCAGCTTTTACACATTCTTTTTTACATTGTCAATGGAAATATTAAATAATGTCTTCAAGAAAGACAATTTTGGGAGTCCAGGGGTTTCACTGCAGCTGTGCCTGCATGAAGTCTCATATATGACCAGCCCTGATCTGCTGATGTGACTCCCTAGCTTGACCTTGAACCTGCTTATAACTAAAGACTTGCTGGATGGCCACCGGGACATAGCTGACCGTGGTTACCTTTTTCTGGACCTGACCCTGTCTCTGACTTGCTGGTTTAGTGTCCTGGCTCCCTTCAGGTGAGCTACTGCCCCAGCCCCTTTGCTGTGACTCTCGGCTGATGGTTTGCCATCCTCTGAGGAGCAGCCAGCCCTTGCCTCTACCTGAACAGTATCTGCAATTAAAGGAAGATAACTAGTGAAAAACTTAGGTGCCTACTGACCTATACTGTCCCCAAGAACCCCTATAAATTTTGGATAGAGCTACTAACATGGTAGTTGGGTGGGATTCAGAAACTGAAGGACTTTCCATGAATCCAGGCCTCCCTGAACTGAAGCTTTGACAATACCTTATTTTAATATTTGTGCAGAAACCATCCTGTAAAAAAATACTAATGCAAGAACATTGTTTTCCCTTTCTCATACAAGACTGTATCTTTTAAATATAAGTTCTACTCCATTTTATTCCATATTTTAAAATATGATTTATCACATCCAGATTTTGAAGAAGGAAATACAGCTCTCCAAAATAATTTTCAAAAGTAACTCAGGTTCAAGAAAATAATAATATATTTAAAGCAACATGTTGTAGTTATGAAAAAAATAATTAATTTTATATTAATACAATTTTATATAACTCTGCCTTGATAATATAGCATGTCTTGTTGAATTGTATACAATATAATAAGAATTATTATAGAATAACAGTAATTCTAATACAAGACGCAGGTAAATTTGAGATTAATGAAATAATTGTTAGTTATAATGATGTATATTTAAGAGTTATCATTAAGCCTAACTTGGGATGACAATTGGAGGAAAGATTTGTATCAGGACAGGAGTAATTTTATTTTATGCATATTGGGGAAATTTTTCTAACTGAACTTGTCAATAATAATAAATATTTGTGAAAAAGAAAGTGAAGCAAATAAGCACTGCATGCTTTAAATATGCTAAGTAAACTTGATTCTGCCTTCTGTAGTCTAAATTAATGCAAATGTCACCACTTATTTTAAATGGTGCAAAACAAGCGCTTCACTAATTCTGGAATAAGGAGCTGGCCAGAGATTTGCCTCAGTTCACATCTTCGTGTCAGTAGCTTCTGCTATGCATGGGATAAAATAAGGGTAAAAATAAGCATTTCTCCACATTTTAATTTCAAAACAGGCTATAAAACCACTTTACCACAATATACACAATATATCATTTCAAATAATCAACCCACTAGATAAAACCAGTAGAGCTATTTTCCAAACGTTTGGTCATTTCTTGGGAAGAATTCTCTGCTTGAAGGCATCAGGTGCAAATGGCCTTTGTGTTGCCTATACATTCTCAGGACTGGGCTCTTCAATTCCATTTTCTTAAACCTGCCCTCTTACCCATTGTGCACTTTTGCATGGTAATACTCTTAGATGCTTTTCTCAAGCAGCTAGACAAAAAATGTTCTCAGTCCATCAATTTTTTATATTCCTTTAGCAAGGAGAAAAGTTAATCACTGTAATCCCCAAGATTTGCCCATTTACCTTCTCTAATCTGTAGCTTTTCAGTATTTCTGGCAATATGTTGGTTTGTGCACAGGAGTCCAAGTTAAAAGTAATTGCTTTTGCTCCATTTGCTTTTATGAAGGTGCTATATTCATCTCATGTTACAGCATTGTCTACTTCTCCAACAAATAATTCAGCTTTATAAACTTTATATGCATTCTGCTGTGCTCTTCTCTGTGTGAGATGAAGTGTCAAGCTGACCAGTTCTTAAGATTTGTTTACTGCATGTCTATCAAGGCGTTAGTAATGAATGTCCAGCTGTGATGGGCTGGGTACATGGTTAACATAAGTGATAGATAAATGCACAAGTAATTCTTTTTTGGTGAAACTGGGTATAGGAAAAACACAGCACACCTGCCCATAAAGACACTTTGAGGATACTTTTGATCATGCTTGGTTTAGTGCCAAAGCTTTTGATGTCCTAGCTTCAAGTAAACAAGATTGAAATGCCACAATAACAAGCCATTTTAAACAGCATCCCTTGAGCAGTAATTCATTCAGGATAGAGGGAGGAGATGGCTGCAGACGAGCTCACTGCGCTGCCAGACCGTGTGCTGAAAGCACGGGAAATTAAAGGTATTTATTTGAAAGCCGTCTAAGCATCAACCAAGTTTAACTCAGCAATCAGAGACTGTCATTTATAAAATGACTAGACAGAACACCGTCACATTCTTTGCTTTTTGGATCTTCTTACAATATTGTTTAATTAGTCACATTCTTACAGCTTTTTCAATGAATTGCATATAATCTACTTGCTAACATAATGTGTGAAGCTTTTTGTATGTGATCTAAATGATTTTTAGTTCAGTTGCCTTTATCCCTCAGCTCTCTATTCTCAGTCCTGCTCTCTGTGTCAGACTTTTCCGTCAGATTCTGTCTGGATGTGATGACCTTTGCTTGGAAAATTTTAGGTGTTTCATCACAGGTCAGTTTCTGTGATCTCTTCCTCAGTTTTCTGTTTTGTGTCATGTGCTTGTTTTAGGGATTTGATCCCTTAATGTTCCAAAATTGACTCATCAGTTCAAATCAGACATATCTTCTATAATGCTTACTTCATCAGAATTACAGAATACAGTTCTGTTACATTCACAGTGTTATCACCGTGCTGTAAGTCAAACTCTTGTTATCCTTAGGTTGCAGGGGCCTGGAATGTAAGTTCACTAACTCACTACTGAAGTATGTAGTCTACTGGTCAGATTCAATATAAATGGAATGTTTACCATTCATAGAATCATGGAATCATAGAAAGACTTGGGTTGGAAGGGACATTAAAGATCACCTAGTTCCAACCCCCCTGCCAAGGGCAGGGACCCCTCCCACCAGCCCAGGCTGCTCCCAGCCCCGTTCAGCCTGGCCTTGAGCACTGCCAGGGATGGGGCATCCACAGCTTCTCTGGGCAACCTGTGCCAGGGCCTCACCACCCCCACAGTAAAGAATTTCTTCCTAATACTCATTCTAAATCTACACTCCTTTGGTTTAAAGTCATACCCCCCTGTCCTATCACTACCAGCCCTTGCAAAAAAACCCTCTCCAGCTTTCTTGTAGGCCCCCTTTAGGTACTGGAAGGCTGCTATGAGATCTCCCCAGAGCCTTCTCTTCTCCAGGCTGAACAGGCCCAACTGTCTCAGCCTGTCTTCATAGAAGAGACACTCCAGCCCTCTGATCATCTTTGTTCCTTCAGCTACATTTTCTGAGGAGAGTGGCTATGGCTGCTATGATTTATGTTGTGTCAGGGATGCTGATGTGTGTTAAGCTGCAGTGTGCTATGACAGATGTTATCTGTTTTGTTTGCAGGTAGTTTACTGTATGGACAACATATACTTTGTTTAAAAAGGAGTTTCTGGACAAAAGAAATGAAGGCTGACTTTTTCTTGTCTTAGCAGCTGTGAACTGTATCACAAGAATCATAACACAGGAGGAAAAAGTTTTTCCTGAAAATAACTGGGCATGTTCAGCTAGTGAAATCTAAAGCGTGAGAAGCAAGGGCAGCCAGATAAAAGACACAGCAGGCAGTGAAACTGCAACATGTCTAGAAACTGAAATGCTCCACTGATGCATTTCTATGCAAAGACTGAACTTGGCAGCCATGAATGCAGCAAACAGTAAGAGCAGAGTTCAGCATAACTAGTGTAAGTTTTCTTTCAGTATGGTGGTCATTTTATCTCAGAGTTAAGTAAATTCACACTGCTAATTCACAGAAATTATTACAGGCAGCCATTAGGGGACATGAACAGAGCACATAGTCTTTCATCAGTCTGTTCCTTAGACTACTGTAAAGATTTCTCCTGGAACCTGGTAAGAATTGCGTGAAGTTACTTTTAAACCAAAAATGTTTGCAAGCTGCTAAGTGGTGAATAAACCAGAAGAAACTACCCAATCCATAAGTAAACACTGGATAAGAGAAAGATTGGTTTACAAGCACTTTATTTTAACTTGCATTACTTGACAGATCTAAGTCTTCTCTATTGCAAAAGCCACTTTGTTTCTGAGTCTTTAATTTTGAATATAGTTATAAACTACATTCTGAGCTTTAAACTGCAACTAGTTTAACCTTTCAAGCCACAGTTTAGTTAGAGTTGGCTTGGTAGTCACTGTGCAGAGATTTCTTCTCTTTTAGGTGTTCCTGCTATTAATTCAGCAGAAGTTCAAAAAGGGATTGAAAATTTATTTATTTCTCCTCAGATATTCTACTCATTTCTTAAACAGACTGGAATCATTTTTCCCTGAGCAGGCTTTCCTTGTTCTACACGGAAATCTGGAAACAAACAAAAAATGAAAGGAGAAAGAAAGAAAAAAATCACTTTTAGAGATCTAAAAAAGGAAACAAACCATAAAGACTAGTAGAGAGGAAGAATGAATTGAGATCGAGGCATGAGTATTACTTTACACTTTGTTCTTAGTTGTATTAGTTATTAATTAGGAGCCGACTATTAGGTGCTTTTGTTGGATTTGGGGTTGTTTGGTGGAGTTTTTACCTTATACTTTCTAATGATTGACTGATATTTAACTAAGCAGGTGCAAATCAATTGATATCAGGCACGAGGTATATCACTGTACTTTGGAAAGAGATAATCATTACTTGCAGATTTTTACATAGACAAATTTACTAGTTTCAGATGTGATTTTTCTATTAATTGCAGTATAGAAATGATGCTTTACAAAAGGAAACATTTCAGTCAGTTGAAACTCTGAAAGAATAACTTCATAATATTTAGAAAAAAATACAATTTTCAGAAAATACAATGACTTACAAGTATATTTTATATATTTACATATTTAAATATATTTTCACATTAATTCCTACCTAAGGTATTAGTAATTTCTTTCTAATCAATGAGTTCATTGACTAAATACAAAAAAATAAAGAATTTCTGAAATCTAAATAAAAATACTTTCTATTTTCACAAGTCAAGCAGCTTCATTTTAAAAATAACAGTACTTTGAAAACCTATACATAATTAAGTTAGTTGTGGTTATTAACGGGTATTTCACATGCCAAACACTTCTTAAACACTACTGTATTTTGAAATGTTATTTAAAAATCTCATATCAAAATTTTAATTTTTAAAACACAATTTTGAAAAAATGCTTTAAAAAAATAATTTAACCGCCTTTTATTTATTCTTCTTTTGCACTAGGTATTGCTTAGTAGAGTCATAGAGTCGTAGTGCAACTGAGGTAGGAGAGAACCTCTTGAGATCACTTAGTCCAATTTCTCAGCTTAAAGTAGGGTCATTTAGAACAGGTTGCCCAGGATATTGTGGTGTTGCATTTTAAACATGTCAATGGATGGAGACTCCACAACTTCTGCAACAATTTTCCTTGCATATCCTGTATTTCAGTCTGTGTCTGTTGCCTCTTGTCCTTTCGCTGGTGTGCTAGATCTGGCATAGAGCTGATCTTACTCGTAAGAGCCCATAAAGTGTCGTGCTTTGGATTTGTGACCATGTTCCGGCCCAGGACAGCCCAAGCTGGGAGGTTTCAATGTTACACCTGGACATGCCAGCCAATGCCAATCAGGGAAGTTTATCAGAGCAGAATGTTGATAAGAAAATAGCGATGGGAAAGGGAAGGAAGAACAGAAAAGAAGGAAACTTAGCGAGCAGTGGGGACAGAGCTGGAAGAGACAGTCACCGCTGTGGACCCAGCGGTGTCCCCTCGGTCCGTAGTTCCCTCACCCGTCAGTGGTGGGTGTCTCGGGGTGGTACCTCGCTGTTCAATGATGCCACCTGCCACAGGGCACTCGGGGAGCCCGTTCCCT
>JAVJGJ010000001.1:29254936-29290311 GCA_035590215.1 Microhierax caerulescens
GCACGTCAGTTCTGGGGGGCATGCGACGGCTGCGTGGCCCTGTGTCACAGACTGCACGGGCCGAGGCAGGCGGTCGTGCCAGGATGTGTCCCCCGAAACCCCATGGCAGCTCCTTGGCCCCGGCCGATGTCAGGTTTCGGGTGGCCGTTGGCTCCTCACCTGGTCCACAGAGGCCCAGCTCCCGCTGGGGAGCCAGGCACCGAGCTCAGGGGGCTGCGAAGGGGCTGCGGGGCGGGCGGCTCAGTGTGGGCTCCCACAGACCAAACCAGTGCTGACAGCAGAGCAGTGCACTGGCTACTGCTGAACAGGCCTTACACAGCATCAAGTGCCAGAAGTTTGGAGAAGACACAGCCAGGACAGCTGATGCCAGCAAACCAAAGGGATATTCCATCCATATCATACGATGTCACAGCCAGCAATAAAAGCTAGGGAAAAGAGGAAGATGGCATGTTTGGGGTTATGGTGTTTGTCTTCTCAAGTAACTGGTGTAATGAAACCCTGTTTTTCCAAGTAGTGGCTAAACATCTGCCTGCCAGTAGGAAGTAGTAGATTAATTGCTTGTTTTGCTTTGCTTGGCAAAGCAGCTTTATTTCACTTATTGACCTGTCTTTATCTCAGCCTACAAGTTTTTCTCCCTTTTTCAGTTCTTTTCCTCATTCCACTGCAGAGGAGCGAGCAAGAGGCTGTGTGGGCCTTAGCTGCCTACTGGGGTTAATCTGCCAGAGTCACATATGAGAGTTGCTCATTATACTCAAGACCAGCTTCTCTATGTGATGATGATTGTGTATTCCTGTATTTTTTCCATTCTTTTGAATGTATTATTTTTTACAAAAAATATATTAATATCACTTCTTATCCTATGCAATTATTAATGTAATTATTAATTTTTGTAAGCATCTTGGAAAAGATTTCTGCTGATGAGGTTTGAAGCCCAACCATTCATTGAAGTCTTTTCTTGTAGTTTGTGCACAGTTTAGATGTCTTGTGACACAAAATTTCTCACAGACTCTCAAAAAATGGTAATCAGTTTCAATTCAAACTAGATAAAAAACATCACAGAGACTGTTACTCAGTTCTGAGCAGTAGTTGGTTCAGAAAGTTTTAGCCAGCATGAGTCAGAAAGCCTGAAGTGAAGAGTGTATGTACATGAACAGTATTTAAATTGTCACTAGCATTCCACATAATTTACTCTTTTTAATAGTCAGCCTTTGTCTCCATTCATATTGAAAATCACCTGAAATTTTAACTGACTTGATAATAAGCTTTTCCTAAAAAGGTGAGCACTTTTTTTATCAAACATATTCGTGTTCCCTTTTATCCCTTCTGTCCCTTATTAGAATAAATTATAAGAATCAAGAATTTAAATTAAAAAAAAAACAACCAAAAAACAACCCCAAAAAAAGCCACACAAAAACCAAAGACTCCAAACAACAAGGGAACTATGTAATGTAGCAGGGGAAAAAATACTGAAATGTTGTTGGTCAGTAAAAAATTATGTAGAAATCTATAAAGGAAAATAAAAGAATTTCATAACAATGAATCTTAATGTGACAAGTTACCTTGTAGGGAGGAAATCAGAATGAGTAGGTTTTCAGTGTTAATGGAGACAAATAACAACTTCTGTACAAAATGTTGTTAAACTAAATATCCCATCATTCACTGCATTCAAAGAGAGCAACATATATTGGTAGGAATAATCTATGCAAGCCATAATCTTCTAGTAAATAAGAAAAAATATTTTAAATATGTAAAGAAGAGCTTATATTCTGTCAGTTTAAATATTTTGGATAGGAATTTTTGAGGTGCATTCATTTTAAAATTATATTAATGCACATAATAGGAATGAATACGATGGAAGGTATTTATTTTCCAGCTTTTTAGTTACATATATTTATGTACCATTAAAGGGTTAATATAGTAGATCATTTGCATGCTACATCCAAGCATAATGGAAGCATTTTAGTAAAGTTTATTTATGCGTTATCATCTAAACTAATACATTTATTGGGAAAAATTTCTGCTTGACATTTTGTGTTTTGACTGGCATTTGCTAGTTGCCAGCTGTCATAAGGAAAGGACTGCAACACATGCCGTTAGCAGCATATGCCTTTTTGGGCACAGAATAGCGTTTTCATACAAAAAATCAAATGATCCATAACATATTATGCTGTCATTTAAAAAACGCATCAGAACTGTAACATTTTTCATGCTCATAATAAATTTTGTTCCCCAAGGCTCAATCTAGCATTTTCTCACTATGTTTGGGGACATAATGAGGAAAATATTTATTCTATTAATTGGCATTACTTTTTTTCAGTATGTTAATGATTTTCTCAGAATGGAGATTTCTTGCAACAGTGTTTAGAAGACTTTTATTTCTGTACTTTGTGACTCTGTCAGATGGTTCTGTCTGTTTTTTCCTACCACACTGTTTTCTCCATCATTCGTAATTCTGACAAGATAAGTATCAGACGAGATAAAGATTTGATACCCAAGCCATTTTTTCTTTTCCCCAGTCATGTTTGTTTTCCTACAATAAACTATGGTAGAGATTTTCAAGAATGTATGGGTAAATGAGTTCTATTTGTCTATTTATCTATTAGATCTATTTTTCTATTTGTGAATAAAAACCCCATATTTATTCTACTAAATATATTACCTTTTAACCTTTGCTGAGGGAACAATCACCTCACTTTCTCCTGAAGAAACAAAAGCCAGTTTGCTTCCTGGAAAGAGAAACTGTAATTTCTGACTATTATAGAAACTCACTGATGTCTGGATTTCTTTATCAAATGTTTGGCTCCTGATAGGTCTAAACTAGGAGAAAAGCTATTCTGAATTCCCTAGACAGTCAAAGGGGAAAATGAGCATTACCTTGGTGGGTGGTTCAATACACTTATCTGTCTCCAGGCACTGTCTGAGGAGCTATTCAAACTGTGATACTAACTTGAACAAACAGATATTTCAATTAAGAACTCGAATTTATTCCTGAATACTTAGGAGCAATGGATCACTGTTTTCTAAGAAATATGTTGGTGGTATTATTTACTGAATATTACCAAATTTCTCCAAAACCACAGGAATTCCCTATTTTCCCCTTGAATTTTGTTTAGTCAAACGAATCTACCTCCTGTAATGTTCTGACTTATCTGTGTTCATTATTTACTGACTCTAAAAAGGCAAAAAAATATTAAGAAACCTAAGATATTGAGTTTAATAGCACGGTAAGTAACGCTTTATGAAGTATACCAGACTTGTAGCCACATTGTTCTTTAATCTTTGCTCTGTTCATGGTTTCAGTTACAGAAAGATTATTTTCAGAACTGTGGATGATGGAGCTCAGAAGCTTGGATACTTGTGTTGACCCCAGATTATTCATACTTTCATGTAAGTGTGTTACACATAGAAGACCAGCAAAAGTTATAATAAGATTATTTATTTTAAAAATACATTTTAAGAATTCTTTATATTAAATCAGTACCTAGAGTCTCAAACTGGCATTGTAATTAAATTTAATGTCATATTAAGAAAAAAAGAACAAAAAACTGCTCACAGCTTTAAAAATGTTTTCTACCGATATTTCTGAGCCTAAGAAGAAAGAGAAGGGAAAAAAATAGTTTAAACAGAAATTTGACTTAGAAAGAATAGATACTAGTTTGCCCAAACACCCCTATTTAACTAAATTAGCAAGTTTTAAAACAACTCACAGTAAAAAAAAAACCTGTTCTTTTCTTTTTATTGTGATGAAAGAATAACGTAAAAAGAGTTTATGCATGCTAAGCATGTACATACATACTAATAATGCATATGCTGAGAAAGTTATCTATATTTAAGTTCAGGTAGGAGAAAAACTGATGGGTGTTATTCAGAAGGATGTCAGTTAGATGATATCTGACTCTTTTTCCTGTAAGATAGAATTTCAAGGGAGGAATATGTGAGGAATCAGCTATGGAGGTCACATTTCAAAGTCCCATTTCCTAACCTGCTACTCTCTAAAGATAGAAATCTAACTGCATAGAAGTATAACTTACAGAGGGAATATTTTCAGTGTTCCAGGTCCTTTCTGAATCTAAAGTCACAAAGAAGTCAGAAATGAAAGAAGGTGTAGTTATCTGGTGGAAATCAAATCACAGGTGGGTTTTATTTAACCTATACATTTGTAAAAATTCCTACTAGTTAACCCTCAGCTACTAGTGTTCAACTGCTCTACTCATTATCTGCATATGTAGTATGTAACAGATGCTTTATACACACCATCCTTCAAAAACTAGCTAATTAAATGGGGGTGGGGGTGTATTTTTATGTGCAGTTAGTCACTGAGTGTATATTTTCCTGCTCTCTGGCTCAGATGTTAGAGGGTTTTTGTCTGCCTTTTTGATGTACCACAGGAAAGCAATAGATCACCAGTTAAAATTTAAGATGAAATAATCCTATCTCTGCATTTTACCATTCATAGTTTTGATTAAAAGTAGACAAAAATAGATAACAAATGAAATGTTGATGTAAACATAATCTGATTTCTAATTTTATTATAAATGCATTATGGAAAAAATACAAAACATGATTTAATACTCTGATAGCAATTGTCAGATATATTCAACTATATTATTTCTTATGCCTGACTGAGAGCTCTAAATATAATTGATTAATTAATAACTATAGCTCTGTTTTTAGCAGCTGGATCTTCCTATCAACTGTATAAAGAAAGAAGCAGATATTCTGTGCTTAGCTCACTTTAGGCATTTGTAAACTTGTTCCTCTACACTTTATTTTCTATGTATTGTAGTTATAAAAAAATGATACAAATCAGGATGTTGAATATTTTTGTATTGTCTTTCCTTTGTGAAAGAATGATTAGTAAAAAAATTACAGAGATATACAATAACATTCTAGTCAGAATGAAGGAACAGTGAACAGTAAGTTTTCTCTGCAATCTATTTTTCTTTCGAGAAATATGGGGGGGTTCCTCTTAGAATGGCCTGAATTGCCAAAGCAGAAGTTAGATTCTTAATTGTCTTTGCATAAATTTCAGTGGGAGTATTTCTTAGGTGTAGCATTGAGTTTCTAGTGTAAAGAATGAAATAACAGACAATTTACACCATGTTGAGGGTAGCGGAGATAATAATTCTTTATCACTATAAATGCCAAAGTTTTATTTTTTTTTCAAGTAACATGTAGGTTTTGTTCCAGAATAAAAACTAGATGCTTAACAATAGTATTTTCTTACCAGTTCTAGTAAGTTATGTACTATGCAGCAAAAAATGTCATTTATTAGATGAAAATAAAAGCATCTCCATTTAATAAAATGAACTTATGTTTGAAATAGGTTTCATTAATATTTATATTTCAAATATCATTAATGTTAAGAGCAAAAAATCCACGTAACTTACAAAAGTGATGTTAGTAGTGCTTAAAAACTTACCTTTTCGCATGAACTTTGTTGAATAGAATATAAAAACTTAATATGATGCACTACATACCAAATTTAGCTTTCAGTTGAGAGATGCAAGTTCTATCTAGAAACTCACTAAAATGAGAAATTCCAGTCTTTACTACATTTCCTGACATCTGTCTCCTACAAGTGTCCTTTAGAGATTATTTGCTCTTGGGATAAGAAATTGGAATCTGAGAGACCAGTGAGCCCACAAAAATTGTCTTACCAATAAGTACAGCTGAATGAACAACTGTTATTTGGACTCATCTACAGGTAATAAATATGAATAAAGATCTACAGTTCATGAAACCATCTCTGTTGATTTGGAACATAATGTGAGGAAAAGGTGAGTAATTAGGCAAAGAATTTATCATTAATCCTACTGACAATCACACAACAAGAAGCCATGTTCCGCTCAAATGTGGAAGTTTAATTTGATAAAAGTCAGAAGGACTCATTGGAGCGTAATAACCACACTCATGCAGGTTTTCATCTCTGCTTGAAAACTCGCTAACTACTATGTTAGTAGTAATTTCTGCAATTCTGTAGAAACTTTCACACTTCTATTAGAAATCCATTTCCATGTCCATAAAAATGGCTGTTTTCATGTTATATATATTGTTAAATATCAACATTAATACTTCATTGCAATACATGCTTTATATGGTACTAAATATTTTTTTTTCTTCTGAAAAAATCTTTTATATTCCAAAGAGAATCATATTATTTGTTTTTCACAAATGAGGGACATTGTGTTCATAAAATATTTCCTTATTTCATATTTTGAAATAATAACACAAAATACAATTAATCTTGGAACCTTTTTCAGTGTTATCTTCCTTTTAATATTTTCCCTTTTAAGATGCTTCAGTCAACTAATTGGAAATCTCTTTTCTTCGTAGTGGTAAAGGAAAAATAATACCTGACCCAAGTGTCCTGTTTGTAAACATGTCTATTGAATAGTCCAAATGAAGAGTGTGGAAACTTTTAGGTAGCCTTAAAATAATCATACCAACCATTTATTTATTTATTTATTTTAAATAAGAAAAAAATGTGTAAAAATGAAATTACAGAATGAAACTCTGATGATTAGTCATTTCTGGCTAACATGTGCCTTAATCAGTTATCCCATTCACAAAACAGAACCATAAAATTCACAGAAATTTTTAGGTTGGAAGGGGTCTTTTGAAATCATCTGGCTCAGCCCACCTGCTTGTGGTGGTGCTGTTCTCCCCCTTCTCCAGGCTGTTCTACAATCCTGGGATTTACCGATGAGGCCTTGGCACCTTGAGTAATTAGGTTGGGTGGTTAAGCACCCCTTGATCATGCCATTAAAACTCTTACTTGGCTAAGGCAGAGAATGGCACTGTCCGTACTGGAACCCCAGTTGACTGGTTGAAGTAGGGAACAAGGATGGAGACAATCATTTTTTCCCTGACAACCCCAGAATGCTCCTGCCCAGATTGTAGCCCAAGGGGTAATCTAAGTAGAATGATACCACTGCTCTTGGAATTTTGTAAACTTACCAACTCAGGTTGTGGCGGGGATGGAACTTTACAGATGACTAAAGCCAGTCATCATCTCACAGCATTATGAACAGCGGTCCTAAAGTGAGGCCCTTTTGAGCTCTCCTGGACCACAGCTGGCTGTGACCAGCGTCTTCCTTTGAGCGAGGAATGCTCAGAGCTCACAAACCACCAAGTCTGCGATGCTAGGGGGACTGTTGCTGGAAGCTGGTGACAGGGCCTGGCCTGATACACCTGCTCCTCAAGGCTCAACCCTTCAGCCATTGAGGAATGCAAAAGGCATTAGACATGAGCATTTGTCTGAACTCAGGGGGAACTTTTAACAGGTATACTTTTGTTATAATATGCATTGCAAGCTTGAAGTAGTTAGGTTATTTTGGTGATTTGAACAAATTTTATTGATTTACTTTGCTGCTAAAATCCTATGGATAATCTTGAATTGTGCACAGATTCTCTCTCTCCCTCCTTTAGATACAAACCGTTGTACAAGTCTGAGACTAAGACTGGAGCTAGCCACACCTAAACTCTCTAAGAGTTTCATAGCAAGGGAGTCTACTTTGAACCTCGTGACTCAGCAGAGGGGTCTCCCTTATTCTCTACCCCACTTTCTCTCTCTCCCACTAGACATAAGCTGCTGACCAAGTCCAAGGCTAAGATCAGATCTAGCCACACCTAAACTATATGAGAGTTTAGAAAGCAAGGGGGTCTACCCTAAACCTCATGACCCAATAGGAGGATCTCCTTTACCTTCTTACACCTTTGATCTTTATAAACTGTTTGCAACTCTATTCTGACTCTATTTCCATTTGAATTATCTCTGTGCATTTAGTCCATATAATAATAGATTGGGCATTGCCATCAAGTCTTGTGTAGTTGCATTTCCAAAAATTCATATTAAACATATTTCACTCAAACTCTTCAGTGGTGATTCTTTAAGTGACCTGACATATCCTTTCATGGCACTGCTCTGGCACAGTCAGCTAGAAAAGGTTGCCCAGGACCACGGGCATTTGGCTTTTAAGTATCTCCAAGGGTGAGGTTTCCACCTCAGGTTTCCACCTAGGAAACCTGTTACAGAGTTTAACCACTCTCACAGCAGAAGTGTTTTCTTTTGTTCAGGTGGAGTTGCATGTATTTGAATCGGTGTCTATTGCCTCTTTTCCTTTCACTGGGTACCCTAAGAACAGCCTGGTTCAATCTTCTTTACACTCTCCCTTCACATATTTATACACATTGATGAGATCCCCCCTGAGCTTTCTCTTCTCCAGGCTGAAGAATCCCAGCTTTCTCAGCCTTCCCTCATAGGAAAGGTTGTTCAGTCCTTTGTGGCCCTGTGCCAGACTTGCTTCAGTAAGTCAACGTCTCCTTTCTACTGGGGTGTCCAGAACTGGACACAGTGCTCTAGGGGTGGCCTTATCGGTGCTGAGTAGAGGAGAAGGATCACCTCCATTGACCTGCTGGCAACACTCCTTCTATGGAGCTCTTGGCCTTCCTTGCCACAAGGGCACATTGCTGGTTTCTGGTTAGTTTGTTGTCCACCAGGACCCTGAGGTCCTTTTCTGCAAAGCTGCTTTCCAGCTGGTCAGCCCCACCATACAGAGCAGGGGTCCTCAAACTTTTTAACCAGGGGGCCGGCACACAGATGAAGTGGCAGGGTCATCTGCGGCTGCTTGGTTTGCCCCCCTCAACCCCCGGCAGGGGGGGGCAGGGGGTTTCTGTAAATACCGGGGGGCTGGATTGAGGACCCTGGGGGGCCGTATCCAGCCTGCGGGCTGTAGTTTGAGAACCCCTGACATACAGGCACATAGGATTGTTCTTCCCCAGATGCAGGACTTGGAATTACGTTTGTTGAACTGGATGAGGTCCCTCTGCTCATTTCTCCATCCTTTTTAGGTCACTTTAAATGAGGCTGAATCTGGTGTATCAGCCACTGCTCTCAGTTTTCTATCTTCTGCAAACTTGTTGAAGGTGCACTTTGTCTCATCATGCAGGTCATTAGTGACCTTGGTATTTTCTGTGTACTTCATTCCCAGATCCCCTGCTTCATTCAGCAGTGGGCTCATGTTTTCTGTAGTCTTCCATTTGTTCTGGTTTTGCTTGTAGAAACCTTTCCTGTTACCCTTCACAAACCTTTCCAGATTCATCTCCAGGCTGACCTGTCTTTTCTTACCCCATGTCCCTGCATGGTTGGACAGCAACTGCTTTTCCTGTGTCTGCTGCCCCTGCTTCTACCTGTTGTATGCTTCCTTTATGTCTAAATTCAGAAAAGAGATCCTTGCTTCTGTGTACAGATCCCTGACACCTTTGTTTGATTTCCTGCTTCTTGGAATGCAGCTAACCTTGATGGAGGTTATCTTTTGATATCAACCAGTTCTCTTGAACCCCTCCTCTCTTGAGGGCTCTATCCAATAGGATTATTCAAAAAAACCCCAAAAACTTCTGAAGTGTTTAAAGTGACTCCAACGCTTTCATCCTGTTTTTATCTTTTGTTCTGTCTTCCTGAACTGCACCATCTCACAGTCACTGCAGCCAAAGATGCCTCCAACTTCCAGTTGGAACTACCAGTTCTTCCTTGTTCCTAAGTACCAAGTTCAGTAAGACACCTTTCTTTATCGTCTCCTCAATTACTTGTGTGAAGAAATTGTCATCAATGCACTCAAGAGATTTCCTATATTTCTTAAGCCCTGCTGTATTACCCTTCCAGCAGACACCAGGGCAGTTAACATTACCATGAGGACAAAGGATGTGTGGCTTATTCCGGTTGTTTGAAGAAGGACTCCTCTACTTATTCTTTGTCACGAAGTCTGCAGCAGATATCCACTGCAACAGTGCCAATGTAGATCTGCCCTCCAATTTTCACCCATAAGCACTGAACTGACTCCTGATCGCTCCCAAGGCAGAGCTCCATGTAATCCATTACAATACGATGTAGATACAAATCCTGGACCCACAAAAATAGATTATGCTGTTGTCTTCAAATGATGGCTTTATATTAATTGCTTCCTCTGATTCAGAAACACATCCTAAACATGCAGTGCTACATTATTCAGTGGGAAAAGATCATAAAGGAGTGAATTCCGCAAAACACATTTTAACTAACTAGTGCTTAGCATTTAAAATTAATGTATATTTGGTTTTCAAGGGAAAACACAAAGGATGTTCTTCTTCAATGTGTACTAAATCTTTTTATCTGTTCTTGAGCTATCAGATAAGTTATAATTTTCAGCTGCCTGTATAGATAGAGAAATATCTGCAAATCAGATATGGTTTTGCTTTACACACATCACTTTACAGAAGAAGCACTAGTTCTCATACTTACTGTAAAGTATTTCTAATTGACAGCTGTCAAAGTTGAGACACTGGTCTAAAAGCACCTTTTTAATGAGTATAGAATGGCAGGTCTTATATGTAAATATGTAGTCCCCACAAGTTTGTCCCAAAAAGACTGCAGGCTTACTGACAAAACTACAAGTAAATTTGAATGTGCATATTTTTTGAAGCTGAAGCTGATAAAAACCTAAAATTTGTATTTGTATGTAAGAATCTCATACCATCATTATAATGTACAGTGCTGTACAACAATTTCAGTGTCTATATGTAAGTGTCATACTGCCATTTCATCTTAAAGAAGCATTAATCTGGTCATTTGGTCAGGTACAACAATATTCTGACAGGGTGACAAGATACAGCAGAAGGTTTACTATGTATTTACTTACTTTATAATATGTAATCCTTAATTTTCATGAACTCAGAGGCTTACAAGTTACACTGTTTCTTTTCATGGCATGCAGAGGGATAACACATCCCTCTAGTGACTGGTTAGTGTCTTTAATTTGCTGTTTACCTCTATTGATAAGTGCAAAAAAGTTGCATCTAGATCTTCCTTGTTTACTGTTTTTATCATTTTGGTTGTTTCCCAGAAACAGTTTGCCAAGGGCTTGCTGGTATACAAAATGCCTGGACTTTCATTTTGATATCCCATATGGTCTGCCTTGGTTTACCAAATGCCTGCCACAGTGAAACGTATTTTCCTGGCAGCCATGTAGGCCTTTAAGAGTCCATACTACCCATTTTCCATTATTCGGGGATGGATCACTTTTTCCCCCTTATTATTTTGGCATGTAACTATGAACAGGTGTCATTAGGTGCAAGGAGGCGTGTGGTGTCAGTATAGTGGGGCTGTCACAGAAGATGGACTTCCCTCCTCTTTTCCTGGAGAACAGATGTCCTTTGCAGTGTTCTGCAGGCCTTCCTATCTCAGTCCTATTGATACCTGGCATCTCTGCTTAATGGCAAGTGCTCTACCAACTTCTGAATGGGCACCCAGCCATTCAAACAGATGGTCCTAGATTCAGGAAGCCAAAAAAATTTATGTGGATGTAATATGTTTTTAAAGGCCATAATCCCAGCTGACCACACTGAAATGGTTGTCCTTTCTCTGCTCCTTTAGCTGTTATTCAGACAATGTGCTATTGCTACTTTGATTTGGATTAAAAGTTCAAATTGTATTGTATACATTTCATTAAACATTTATTTTTTCTCTTATATACAAATATATATGCATATATATGTACACACTCACAGTCAAATGGAATCATTATTTACCCCTGTAGCATTTAGCAAGATTGAGTGACATGACTTATTTTAGTAAATCTCTGAATTATAGGTTGCACCATAAATGGTGCCTAGATGTATTCCAGCATACACACACATCTTTGTTTAGAAACCAACAACAAATGATCTTTATAAATTTCTTTTTCTTAAGGTCTTTGGATTATTTATTGCACAGTTGCATTTCTCTCTCTTAACAAATAGCTCAGGTATAGTAAAGATTATTGTGTCAGTGGTGAGAGGCTGTCCAAGTACAATAATGAGCTCACAGCACTGTGGGTGTTTCATAGTAACTCGGCTTTCACGTGGTCCTCTGGGAAGAATAACATGCTCTTACTGAGGGTTTTATTTGGCCTGCTGATGCTTATTTCACAGTAGCTACTGTCTTTTCAATAACTAAACATTCTTGCTTCTATTTCAGGTGTAAATTCCCAAAAAGACAAGATTACTATTTTTCTGTGATTCTAGACCCACTAAAGTGAAAAAGAAGAAACCCTATTTTCATTTCAATTTTTAAAAAAAACAAGTAACTGGTACATGAGGTTGCATTAGCCATGTGACCTTCTGTTGGGAAAGTGATTCTTCAGAGGAGTCCTGCCAGGCAGGTATATGATAGGGGTCTCAGTGTCTTCATGGTTTTAATACTGGGATGTGATTTAATAAACTGCTGATACTGGAAGTAAGAAGCATATGTAAAATTAATGTCTTGGGATATTTTTGTTTGTTTGGGCAGGGGAGTGGGGGTTTTCGGGTTTTGGTGTTGGGTTTTTTTGGGTTTGTTTTTGTTGTTTTTTTTTATATATATATATATTAACACCCCTGCACTTGCAAAGACTGAGGTCATAGGATGATAGAAGCACACGGTGTCCTTACCTAGAGCTTATAGCACCGATTGTGAAGTTGTGTGTTAGATGGGGCCCACCACCTCAGTGGTGGTATGGTAGTGTTAGCTGACAGTTTCAGTGAGAAGACTATGTTGAAATGTTCAGCATTGGAATGCTTGGAAAATCCTGCAAGTGGTTGTACACGTGAAAATATACAGAACAGACAATAAAATGGAGTTTGACATCATTGTTCTGCTTCTGAATTAATAAAAATAACATATTGGCCTATACAGTTTCTTTTTCACAGTCCCTATCTAAACATGCTTAAATATAGGAGACCCTATGCAGGTCTAATAACAGATCTCCTTAAATATCAGCTTCCAAATGTTGCCATTATGTTATAGTCCCTTTCAGCCTGAAGCTATAAGGTTGCTGCCATCATACAAAAAATACAAATGGCTTTGTGTTACTTAAATTAATTGCAAAATAACTGCTTATAATGAATTGCCCTCTGTTTTTAATGAAAAAAATGCTCATTTTGCAATCTCTTTTATGGTTCCTTATACTTATGAAAGGCATTACTAGGAAGGACTGAGTTTAGGGGAAATTGACCATTTGTGTTGCCACAACCAACGTAAATTTCAGTGAGAAGTATACAGAAGTAAATATATTTCTATTGTGTTAAAAAAGAAAAAAAAAAAAACAAAAAAAACCCCAAACCAAAACAAACAAATAAACAACAAAAAAACCCAACAGATTAAGAGGTCTGGAGAAAATTTTAGTCCCTTCAATTAAACTTTATTTTCAGAACCTAGGGCAAAATCTGTTTGTTATACAACAGTTGTTTTCTAGATGATTATTTCAGTTATTATGTTAATGCTTTGTACTTATGACTTTATTTAATAAATACATATATAAATATAACAGTAAGCTTCATTTTAAAACATATGCAGGCAAGACTTTCTGCCAAGCCATTTTAGACTAGATTTGTAAAAGACTATACATGTCTGTCAAATGGACAAAGATGCATCTAAAAGTCATCAGGCTTCTTGGAAAATTAGCTCATTGGGCATCAGTCAGTTAATTAATAAATTTCTCACAGCATTTTGATGTGGTGGAAACTTAGCGTGCAAAATGAAGATGAAAGATATGCTGTGTTTACTGAGGAGTTGAGGGCTACACTTCTCCATCAGTCAGAAGTGTGACCAGTTTATGTAAACAGTACTCAAGAAAGACACATTTGGATGAAAAGGTACAGTGACAAGCTACTAGGGTGGTTGCAGCAGGGAGGAGCTTTCTGGATGAGAGGGCACTGAAAACATATTCACCATTTTAAAAATCCTGAAATACTGCTGATCAACCCTGCTAGAGAAAAGAAGTGGTCTGATTCACAACTGCAACAAGCCCAAGATACTACACCTGCTGAAAGGCAGTTCTTAAAGCTCAGGAGCACACTGCAACATGTCCATCCTCTTTCCAGACCAAAAATGATAATGTCAGATTGTGGCTTGTAATTTGGGTTGTTTGGTTTGTGGTTTTTTGTTTGGTTGGTTGGGGTTTTTTTCTTTCTTGTCATTACCTGTGTTTTGTGGTCATTCCCACTTGAAATAGTGTTAGTTTGAGGATTTCATAACTGCATTGCTGTGCTCATCGCACCCACCCCTTAAGTAATTTTGTTTTGGTTTGGTGGACAAAACAAAGAACAGATAAATTCTGGGCTGTATTTGCAAGGGAGTTGCCAGCAGATCAAAGGAATCTTATCAATATGTATAAAGACCTGATGGCAGGAAGCAGCGGGCCAAGACAATGTCTTATCGGTGGAGCCTAGTGAATGGACAAGAGGTAAGAGGCACAAATTGAAATGCAAGAAGTTCCACTTAAATGTTTACTGTGAGGGTGATCAAACAGTGGGACAGGTTGCCCAGAGAAGTTGTGGAGTCTCCATACATGGAAGTGTTCAAAATTGAAGTGAACATGATCCTGAGCAACCTCCTGTAACTGACTCTGCTTGAGGAGGGGGCTTGGACTAGATGATCGCAAGACCTAAATGATCTTGTTGTTCTCTGAAAAGGTTTGGCATATATTGGCCACAACTAAGTTTGTTCTGGAAATTCATTAAAAATAAAACCCAAACAAAAGAAAGCAGAAGAAAACATCACCTCCTAAAAAGTTTCAATTTCTCAGAAGTTTGGATCACCTGACTGAAAAAGAGGAAAAAGCACTAGCTTCAAAGAGAACTTCAACAATCATGTTATCCAATTGCTTGTCATACTTGGATTCAAGCAAGCTAAGGCGTCTTTTGGAGTTCCAATTCAACAGAGGGAAGTTCTTTTTAATAAAAGTAACCCCAGTCCATCTAGCTATAGCTCTGAAAGATCAGGAGAAAAAACTAGAAATAAGAATCTCAAGAGGATATTTGAATCCACAAATAGTAGGTCTTGAATAATACAGGTTATTTGCGTGAGTCTGAATGGCATGTCTGTCCCTGAATCTGGTTTTCCTTTTTACCTAAGCATATCTGGAAAGCTAGAGTCTGTTGATAAGTAACAACAGGCATAGTGATAAGGCTGGATTTAGGTTGTAAAGTGAGTCCCTATGTATGTAAGGAAGATGATGTGCTGTAAGGCTACGGGAGAGCAGCTTAACTGAGCATGAGAAACAGCCATGCTGGGAAAATGGCAGTCCTTCAGAAATACATGCTCGTAACACAGAATTGTACTGGACCATTTCAGCCAACACTGCAGAAACTTACCTAGCAATTTTTTTCTTTGCATCTTACATAATTGTCACCACGAGGTGCAGCCAAATTGGATATGGTTAAAAGCTTCAGCAGTTAAAAGAGAGGGAGAACGAGCAAATCTCTCTAAAAATGCATGAAATTGCCAGCAAAGATCTGATTCCAAGGCAAATTCTTAAAGAAGCTTACATCAGATATTTCCTATTTACTCATATATTATACTTAATACTCAATATTACATACTATTGAAAGAAAAATTGCATTTCTCTTATATGAAGCTTATAATGTTTCATTTTCAATTTATTAAGACAAATCAGGCTTGCATACAAAACTTATAAAGCCTTTTGAGCTACTTCCAGATCTAGGTATTGAGTCCTATTCTCTAGCTAAACAAATGCTTGCCTGTGAGTTCTGATATTAATTATTGAATAAAAGATTCTTGAATTGAATTCAGAAAATTGTCTGGTTTTCTTTAGAAATTTCCATGAAAACGCATTTTTCCTGTGCATTGTGTCAGACCAGCAACACAGGCATCCAACTAGGACATTGTGTTACTATACAACGACAGAAAGAATAAATCTTGAAATGTGACATAGAATGCCTTCCTCTGAAAGCACCAATGTCTAAAAAAATCATTTCAGTAATTCATTGAAGCCTCCATTATAAATTTGCCAAGTTATTCTAGGAAAATATGTGACGGTTTCATTGAATTAAAACATTATTATTATGTTACTAATTTCCATGTTTTGTTATAGTTGCAGGCAAATTTCCTCAAAATTTTGAATGAAAGAGTTGAATATTATTATAAAATTATTAAAAATATTATTGCAGTTTTTTATGATATAGAAATTATAATTATATTAATTATTTAAAATGTTACATTATACAATATCTGTTTTTTAATAAAATGTGACTTATATAAGTCTTATATATAAGGTTTATGATAGGTCTTTTTGATAAAAAAAATATTACAGATAAAAGATCCATGTAGAGAAACTCATATTTAAGGTTTCTGAATAGCTTGTTTTCATATTCCTATTTAAATATTGTTCATCTTTGAAGTCATAATAGAATAGCTATTTTATAGGTTTTTTCTATTACGTGGAGCTGAATTATGAAGGATACTCCTCCATTCACCTCTAATCCAAACCTCCAGAGGAATTGTAGCTGCTACATGGAATGAAAAGAGGTTTCTTTGCTATTATTTAATCATCCTATCTGCTATCTATTATCCACAGTAATAAGAGCAAAGTTCAAAAGACGTAAGTCCCTCTTTAAATTAAATACCATTAGCTTTAGCCCCACATCAGATTTTCTTGAGATCTCTAAAAATAAACGTCTTCCTTGGATATCTTCAATAGGCAATTCGCCTTCACTTGCAAGTACTGAGTCTGAAATAAAGCACTGTGCATGAAATGAAACCTTTACAGTATAGTAATGCAGAAATACTGCATCCATTTGTGAGAGAAATAATAATAATAAAAAAAAATCACATTTTATTTTGGGTATATGCTTATTAATGCAGTTTCTTCCACCTTTCTGGTATGAATGCTAAGGTCACTTGCCAGTCTGTTTAAATCCTAGCCATTCCTGATATAGCATTAGTGGAAAATTCTGTCTCAGAGTCTTGAAGTGCCTTCCTGTCCCCAGCTCCTTACAAAGAAGTATCTGATAGTGCTACCAGGGAAAGACCCACAGACATTCATTCACTGGTGCTATTCATTTATCAAGTTTTACACTATTAACTGATTTTCTTAAATTGATTAGTAAATTTTGTCCTTCAAGTTTTGGGCCTGTCTATGTTTAGCCTTGATGCATGCATTAATGGGTTATTAAAACCTGACAGTGCCTTAGAAAAAAGGAAAAGCTATAATTCATCTAAAGGTGCTAAGAAGCATATTGCTAAAACAGGCAGAAAGTGCCTCCAGCAGAACTATCTAACACTGATGAACTATCAGAGATGGAACTTGGCTATAACTCAACTCGCCTCTGTGCACTGGCAAAGATACTCTGAACTATATCCATGCAATAGAAGAGGCTGTCCAGCTTATTCTATAATTATATGATATTATACCTTCTCAAGGTAGAACATATCTGGGCATTACTCTTTAGATTATATTATGTGACCTTTCCTTCCTTGTAAAGTCTGACTTTTAAAGACCAAAGCAGATGTCATCTGCAACATTTTTCTTGGCTGTTAAATATCCTGTTGCAAGACAACGCAAAAAAGATGGGAAAATAAAATGCCTCTTATCATTATTATTATTGCTTATTTAAAACCAGACAAAAACAAAAACAGGGAAAAAAGGGAAATTACTAATCTATCCTCTTTTAAAGGAAATTTTAAACAACTAACTCCTGCATATTTTCAAATATTCATTCCTCAGTATTCTGTGTGCCTGATTGCATGTGCAAGATCTTGTTGATTATATTTTCTACCAAGCATCAAAAGTCTGGGAAAACTACTGCCCAGTGTCTCTGGAAAAAAATTCAGTGACACCGACATTCAATTCCAGGAAAACAGATTCTAACATTCTGACTGTGTGCTCACTTCTACCAGAAACAACAGTTCCTCTCAGTCTGTTAAAACCAGAAGTATTTGAATCAGGTCTGTTCAGTTCATTTGTCCTTAACTTCTGCAGTTATTTTCTTGTCTTAGCTTCAGACCACCACACTCAGAGATATTTATGTGCCTACTTTGCAGAGTAGGCAAGCTTTACTTTGGCTGGATCTTTGCTTCTTACAGATGACATTTAGTTCTCAAAATATGCACATGAATTAGCTGAGCAGAACATATCCTTACATCATTGAAATCTTAAACTTCATGTATACCTATGATGCATTTGGAGGACTCCAAAGACTCAAGACACCTTCCGACAATGAATTTAAGTGTGACTAGTAGGCTTAATTCTTGTGGAAACTTTCCAATCAATATTTTTTCATTCATATGAAATAGCTATTAGAATTTAATTTGAATCTGTCTAAATGTATTAATAGATAAATATAAAACTACCTTTATATTTATTGGAAACAATAAAATATTTCCTGCATGTAAATGTTTACACTAGTTCTGTCTTGGATTGTTGATGAATAATTAATTTTGCTGCCAATGCTAAACAGAAAGTTGTCTTTAAATCTGAATCCTTACTGGTGAAAAACAAGAAACCATAATTCTTGCATCATGAGAAATACAGCTAGTGAGGAGGATTACTTTGTATATAACAAGTGCTCAGCACAGGGGCATTAGTGAAAAAACAGACAGTGCATGGGAGAATTCTGAAAGTAGTTCATCAGGGTTCCCTAAACAGATAAAATTGAAGTGAACCATATGGAAAAGGAATTCTGTACAAAAATTTCCGTAGAATCTATTTCAGTTTCAGAGTGTTGAATCTCTGTTATGAAGGAATTAATCTATACCCTCTGTGCACCCACTTGCAAACTGATTTTCTCAGAGAGCTGCTACCAGTATGAGGGAGCTTTTGAAAATATACATGGCAAATCACAAAGTGCTGAAATCTAGGAAACACGGCATAACTCTCACACAATGACACTTACCCATGTATTTAAAACATCACATTAACAGCAATTATTAGAACACCCATCTAATAAGATACGAGTCACCACACAAAGATTAGAAAGCTAACAAATTAAAATAAACATGTAAAAATAAACTGGCGTTTAAGATTTTGTGTACAACTATGCAGACGACACATACTATGACACACACAACAACATTTTGTGAATAATTATTTCCCTCAAGCTTTCCTTCAAACATGTTAAATGAATTGTATTATGCTAGTTTTGCTATGTCACTAACAAGCAACTAGTTTATTTCCAACATTCTGTCTAGTCACCTGACACCTGGGAGAAATAAAAAAAAAAATCTCAAACCAGTTATTTAGGCTGCCCTATCCTCCATAACTTCTTGCTGACTTTGCCTCTGAGGTCCTGTCACTCTGAAAATCAATTTAATCCGGGCACACTTGTGATATTCCCCCTCTGACTCTGAAATCTATCAAGTTCACAGCAATAAGGAACATCTATGAAACCAATAAGACAGGTTTGCATGGTTGACAGTCACGTGTATAAAGGTTTTTTACTCTATAACCTTATGCATGATAGAATTCTTCCTTTTGTGGAGGGCAAGCTCAGATTCTTGATACACTCTCAACAATAGGGGATGGGGGGGAAGAAAAAGATGTCATTAATATAATGAGGGGATAAAAGCAACTTTTAACAAAGAGCAAGCAATGATAGACCATGTTTTTCATAGGAAATTCATCAAGATAAGGGACCAGACCTGCAGGTAACGAAAGCATGTATTTCTGTTACAGCAATTTACATCACCTGTAGGTTTTGCTCTTTTTTTTTTTTTTTTGCTTCCTCCAAGCAACAGGGACTATCAGGAAGCTTTTTTGTCATGTTTGTAATCCCTTAATGTCCTAAAATAAGTTACAGTGTACATTGGAAATTAACAAACATTTAAGTCACTGAGACATTAAGATCAAATTTTACTTTCAGTGTGAATTGTACCAGCTTACAATTAAGCAGGTAATTAAGAGTTAACCAGGTAATTAACAGGTTATAGAGTAAAATTTTACCCTTGTGATTTACCACCTGAGTTAATACACAAGATCTTATGCTTCCCCAGCATAATGTCCTCAGACTGCAAGTGACAGGATTGAGTTTTAGTCATGACAACATCTAGGTAAATTACAAGTGAAGATGTTTGAACGAGCTGAATTAAATAAAGACACTGAAATAGAACTATTTTAGTGTATCTATAGACGATGTTAAGATCTGCACCAAAACTGCTAAACTCCCTGTAGGAACCAGTCACAAGTAAATTCATGCCAACACTGTTTTTAAGAGGGAAGAAAAACCACTGGAGATGTGGTAGCCAGGATCAACTAATGAGAAGAAAATATCAATAAAGGAGAGAAGGAAAAAAGTTAAAAATAAATTAAAAGTCATGTAACCAGACGAAATCTGGCTGGAAAGAATAATTTCAACATTCATGAGGAGGCAGGATCAGAAGGGAAAACAATATGTAATGTTATTCATAGCTGAGAGAAAAGACTGCAAACTGTTAAGCAACAAAACCCCAAAGCACATCGTCTCTTGAAACTGGTGGCACAATGTAGTACGTACAACTGGCTGTATCAGGTCATGTTGCACAAAGCTATCAAATTCAAAGGTGTTTTTGAACACTCACTGCCAGTGGGTTGTTACCTACAAGCAGCGTGTCTTTTACTGTTATCGATGAGAAGAAGTCAGTGGCAGGTGTTCTGCTTCTGGCGTATCTCTTCTTTAGGATTTATGGGATTCTTTTTCCAAGGAAGCTTTCATTAAATGCTGTTACAGCCCGCTATGCATAGTCAACAAACAGAGACTGGAATATAAAAGAAGAAAACAATTTCTTCTCCCTGCAGATTCTGAACAAAAGAATATATTATCCAAATGCTTATTGCAGGGAAGAATGATGCCTTGTATGGTACCATTTATGGTTATAATAAAGAACGGATCTCTGATAAGACAAGCTGTTCATTAGAATGCCATTGGCAATAACAGTAAGAAGTACATAACTAGATGTTCCTGCCAGCCTTAAAGACATTCTGTGCTCATGAACACCCCTTAGGATATCCTTTCAACAAACTGCCAACTTTTTTTGCCTCAGGAAGGTATAGGTGTTCTGTACACTAAATATATGATGTGAAGAAATTTATCTCAGGAACACTCCGTACACAGAAATCAAAATGTAATTATTCTGGTGTGTATCTTTCAAACTCCATAAATTTAATTCATACCCATAGTCATTTATCTAAAACTAGATAAATTCATTCCATCAGCAAAACTTAGCTCCACCTTTAAGATCTGCATGTTGTATGTTAATTTTGTCTAACTGAATGACATGAATAGCATCAAGTTATTCCATCACAGCAATAAAATCAAATTCATTATCACACATGAAGTTGATAATTCTTTGTTAGCAGTTGTGAATAAGTATGTAATTTAATCAAGAGAATTAATTGTTGCAATCATAATAGAAAATAGATTAAGGAAAATGAAGTTGTAATGAAGTTTTGTTGTAATATGATTTCTGTAATGGATGCTTATTTGCTTTATAGGTTTGGTAAATGTTAAAAATAGTTGTTTGTTTTGTTTTTTTTTTTGAGAAATGTCAATATAAATAACTTAAAAAGTTACCATCCAAAAGGCATGGATATTTCATTGCATACAACAATGGTAATTTCATACTACTTGCATAGGTAGATCATATAAAAACCTGTTATACGGAATCATATATTATATATTAAAGCTTATATTGAAGGCATGTTTATATGATCTTTTGAGAAGTAATTTTGCTCTGTCCCTGCTTTGAATTGAATGGAGATGAGACGGTGCTGATATGAAAACTGGAGAACATTGCTGGCAAGCTCTCTTAACAGCAGAGACAACTGTGACATAGATGAAAATTCAAGCCTCCTGTCCTGGCCTCTACCCCTTTCACACTTCCCTTTTGGAGTTTTTTCCAGAGTGTGCTCTTCACCCATGCAGGCCTCCTGCAACCTTTGCTTGGCTTCCTGTATGTCCACATGGACTGCTTTGGAGGTAAGGAGGAAACCCTTAGAAAACCCACCAACTTTCCTGGAAACTCCTCCCTTTTCTCCAGGATGACGTTCCCCTGGGATTCTTCCAAGAAGGTCCCTAAAGAGGTTACTGTCTCTGGAAGTCTAGGGTTGGGCCACTGCTATTCGCTTTGCTTCCTCCTCTCATTCATGTCAACCCCACAGTGCAGCTGCTGCAGTCAAAGGCTGACCCCAGCCTTCACATCCCCAACCAGTTCTCCCTTGCTTTTAAGTATAAGATTCAATTAAGTGCTTTCCGTAAGCAGCTCCTTGATCTAGAAGTTATTGTCAAGGTGCTCCAGGAATCTCTTGTGTAGGCAAAGCATGGGTTAGGAAAATAATTTATCTTAGATGTGAGCTGCTTCTTTTCTTTTACACCAGACAACAGCTCAGCATAACTAATACACTTTTACAGAAACTTATGAGGCACAAAACTGCATAGGTATGCCAAGAACTCTCCATAATCTCAGGGAATGTTTCTTATTGAACTTGATGATAAGAAACAGAATCCAAAAGCTGCTTATGTGAAGTTACTAAGTAGTTTAAAAGGTTAAAAAAAACCCACCACAAACAAGCCAATTTATTTCTTAGTTGTGATGCCAAGCAAGATAAATTCATCCAGCCACTCATACAGGCATAATCCTAGGAAGGAATGACTAGAAAAACAATGTATGAATGTATGTATAACAAAGGTTATGTGAGCCCAGATTAAAGTCTGATTCATGAATGCTGGTAGGTTTTCTGATTTCTTATTTTAGCATGTGTGAACTAAACCATACAGTAGTAGTAGTAGTTCTAAAATACACATATTTCAAGAGAAACATTTTGATTAATTTATCTGTGCTAAGTACATTTAATTATTATTTTTCTCAGCAGTTTATCACAGTAGAGGAATAATTCTCTTAAAAGTTTATGACAGATTACTAAAGCTTTACCTACAAGTCTGTAAGCTGGTTTACATTAATTATTATTAACCTAAGTAAGATATACAAAAACTTCTTTGAATGATTCAATTTCTTTTTTAGTGCCTTATTAGTGCCTTTTTAAACTCTTAGTCCATCCATCTCTATTAAAAAGACCTTTTCATTTTAAGAAGTCCACTAATGACTTAAAATGAGTTTACCACTAAAAGCATTTTATTTTCTTAGGAAAGATAGTCTTAACTGAAGACAAGCTTTTTTCCAATATAACTAAACTATCTATACAAGATATTTTTCATATGTAAACTTTATTAGTTTGTTTGCACAGGAAAATGTATATTTTGTGGAATGTCTTTACTTTAAGCAGGAGATCATCAAGCTTGTGCTGGTCCTATGGGCATGCAATTCACAGTCTTTAAGCTGCCCCTGTAGGCCTTCCTTCTTATGCACAGATGAGTTTTACCTATATTTTAAAGAAGTTCTGTCTTGTTGGAGGAGCAAAGCTGTCAGTTTGAGCTAAAGAGTTCAGTTAAACTTTTTTTGTCTGTGCTAAACTACATAGACTCTGATAGTCTCATGTATAGCTGCATATAAAACTACTTTCTGCCAGATTATAATACAACCTCAAAAATCTTCACTGACCATAAAAGCCCATAAATACACTTCCAAAGTTTATGTTTCAATTTTTTCCCAACTATTGTTTTGCATTCTTACAAATTACCGCTAAGGTAATCATCAATTCCTTCGACTCCATTACAGGTGTGCTAAAATAACACAGTTTATATACACTAATAGACTATTGTCTGTTTATTATTATTATCATGATTATGATTATGATTATTAATTATTATTATCAAAGCATGATTCATAGCCTTGTAAATAGGAAAGAGTAAGACAAAAATGCAAAGAAATGAAGCATTACAATGAGTAGAAAAATATTGTCTAGTCTAGTACAGTACATACATAGCTACTACATAGCTATTAAAAGAGAATAGAAATACAGGTCTTCCAATAACCATCCCTGAGCTGATAAAAAAAAAAAAAAAAGAGGGGACAGGAACATACAACGTGCTTAAAAAGATCATTCTCAGATTTATATCAATGATGTTTCTTATTACTATTGCTGTAAAAATGGTTGAAAACATTTCCTCTGGTTTGTTTCCATTTCTAATGGTGGCATTGAACTAGGTGACTTCAATAACCTTTTTGTTGCAAGTGATTTTATGATGAAGGGGAGAGGGCAATCAGCAACAATACCTAACAAGTGCCCAGAGTAGGCAACGGGAACCTGACCTTCCTGTTGAGCAAGAAGTCCTTTACAATAACCATTCATTTTTACTTTGAATTAATTTCTTCCTCTGTGAGTGGTTTACCTTGTGCTTATTTTCATGCAGAACTGGACGACAGCCAGTTGCAGGTGTGTGAAATGCAAAATCACTTGAAGAAACATGACTTTGCATAAATAAACTGAAAAATTTTTCCCCTGAATGATGGAGGAGAAGGAAAAGGGGAAGGGGAAGGAAAAAAAAAAAAAAGAAAAAAGGAAAAAGCCATAAGCAAAAAAAAAAGAGAAAAGGAAAAGGGAGAAATATAGAAGGGAAAACTGAGTAAGAGAAGATATGTTCCTAAAGTCTACTTGATTCTTTGCTAACCAAATATAAAAAGAGACAAACTTTTGAACACAGGTTGTTCAAGACAGAAATAATTGCCTAAATCAGAACCTCAAGTAAGGTTGTGATTCAATAAGTTGCAGTTCATATTTGTAATGCTTGATTTTTGTCTGCATTGTAGGAATAATTCTGTTATTCTCATGGTTTTGAAAACTTCATCAGGATTTTCTGAACCTAAGTTTGCTAAAAGCAATGATAATTAAAATCATTACTTTTATGTATGTATATATGCTTATGCCTCTGTCTTCATTGTGTATGTCCTCAAAGCATTGATTTTTGCTATGCTGCTGCTACTAAAGTTTGTTTACCTGAATACTTTTTTATATTATTTTTTTTCAGGAGAATACTGCAAAACAGTAATTAATTTCTGGAAAAATTCAGTGAACAACAGAAACCTTACAAAATCAACATAACAGAGCAAATTCATACCTCTTAAGATATAGGACTTCTGAGGGAAGATAACAGCAGGTATAAATTTCTTATTTTCAGGCTGCACAGGAGATAACATATTTTAATCAATCCTAAAAGTTTTTTTTGCAAACTACTGACTGAGAAAAAATCTTAAGCACCATCCATATTTTCTTACCGAATTATGAACTGGATTTGCAAATAAAAACCCAGTTGAGCTGTAGACTCTTGCCTTTGTTCTTCTACTAATAAATTAAAACATGTCCAAGTAATACTCTCCGTTAGAGTTAAAGCACACCTTAGTAAACAGCTGGTATGACTACTTGACCCAATCTATCTCTCATTCCCCCCACATAAATCTGTCTCAAGACTTGCTAATTAGAATGATGTGGGATTGAATTCCAGTAGACAGTTTGAAGGAAGACATGATGTCTTGAATATGAAATCACCTTTATTAGCATGGGTTTGGACATGTTAAGAGTGCTTATGGACATGCTCAATCTATTATTATATATTTAGTCATAAATCTCACAACTCTAATAGAATTTTACTGCATGTATTTTGCCTTTATCTGCAGGAAATGCTCATCAAGCTTGTCTGAGAGATTCAGCAGTTGTTATTTTTCTCAAATACCAAAGGCAAATGAAACCTGTTTTTTCATTTACTTCTATAGCATAATTCTATGATCTTAGACATAGTTCAGTCTTTCCCAATAAAATGTTCATCATCTATATATTGTTGTATCTAATCGTTGATAATTTAGTTACCTTTTATTTCTATTGAATCTAAGAGACCTAGCCCAAGTAAAACATCATAGAACTACTTTTCTTTTTTGTTGGGTTCTTGTTTTTGTGAAATTGGATAATAAAAAATATTTAAGTAAGAAATATGGCATTATTACTGAAAGTATTACCCACATAATACACACTCTGCTTTCCTGCAGCTCTGCTTTGAGATCACAGCCACTGGATTCCTAATAATCATTTGATGATGCTTAACACACAAACCAACAAAAATATGCATAAAAGGTACACATAACAGCTATTGCTGAATGAAATTGAGCATCCCTGCCAACAGAATTTCCACTAGATTAAATTTAATTGAAATTTGATTTAGTTGACACCTTTTTTCTTTTTTTTTTCTTTTTTTTTTTTTATTTAAATCTACAGCTCTTGCCAAAGAGTTATAGTTGAGTCTATTACCTGATGTCCACTGTCCATCTCAGTTGTAAAGTTTTGGAGTCTTTTGGGGTTTGGTATTTGGTTTTTTTTTTTGCCTTTGACTTTCCCTTCTGCTAGCAGGCAGCAATTTTTCATGGTCGCTAAAAGGAGGCTGTTCCAGAAGACTTTAAGATACTCTACAACGCTTGCATGAATAAACTTCTCAAAATATATCAAGGCAGCTGATCAGTTTCATGCTAAACTTTGGTATTTCAGTGTCCCACTTACTATAGTTTTCTTTACAACACTGTACTTTTAACAGCATAGTTTAAATAGCTGGCTGACAGCACCTATAAGAATTCATCTCAAAACTGTGTGCATTGTAAGCCATATCTAGACACTGTTGCCTGTCAGAATTTCCTTTCAGTTTGTGTCCAAAGCTACACTGTCTGTCACCCTCTGCATGCCCGTACCATGCCCACTCATCTTTTTCATTTTGCTGTTTCCTTCCTCACAGGTTAGTAGCACACCATGCTGTTGCTGCAACACTTCTTCCATTCCTACCGTGCCTGCTATGTGACTGCAGTTTTATGCTACTCTGCTAAAAGAGCTGTTGCTTCTGGTGTACGCTTCTTTACACAGCATTTTAATATACTTTTTTGCTGACTGTCAGGATAGGTAAGGCCTATTTTTTCACTTTGCAGAATTAGAAGTCAAAAAAGAAAGGGGAAAGAATAGCCAAAATCTTTATAAAATGCTTAGGTTTGAGACTCACTGTATGCTATTTTATAATAAATAATTATAATTTACTTTTAGTGGGGATCCAATATTATTGTTAGTGGGGACCCTTCCCATCACAGAATAAATAACATTTTCTTGCAGCTTTCAGTCATTTTCCGTTCTCTCTATTCTCCATATTCCTAAAGTCTATATTCAGTATGACCCTTCTTTTATTTCCTCTTGATTCTGTTCATCATTCCCTTCCAACAGCATAGTTCCCTCTCTTCATAGATAAATATTCAATACTTATTCAAAATTACACTTGCCTTCCATGAGACTTGCACATTATGCAAATGCCACCTTCTACCTGTTCTAGTGGCTGCATGTCACTTCTGTCCCGACTTTATAATGATGCAGCATGATGAGATCCCAGGCTTTAGCTGAATAAGGCACAATCGCTACAATGTTGATATGAGCTGAGCTGCCAGCTCACATGTTACAGGATTGCATTTCCTTGTAGGATCAAGATCCAGAAGTCTAAATCTACAAAGAAGCAAGCTGTGAGGTGATGTCTGGCAGATGCAGGGTACTTGACACACACGGTAGGCAGGAGGTGACATAACCTCAGAGTTCGGAGGATCCTGCAGTACTTAGGCTCAGCAGAGGAAATCAAGGACTGACAGGCTAATCTTGTCTCTGGTACAGTACTGTATGTCAAGCTTGCTCAGTGTTAGCTAGTAATGATAATATGCTTATTTATAATCTTTTCTGACCCAGGATCATGTCTATTTCTTTTATTATGTCTGAACACCAGGCATGAAGCGTTAGGGATTTTTGTACAACAGCTCCCAAATAATTTTTCTGTTCAGTAAGCAGTATTTTTTCCTTCGGTCAATATGCTTCCTTCCTTCCCTTTGCTATGGGAACCATTAATCTGCATTTATTTTCATCAAACTGTGTTTGCCATCTTTTGTTCCTAGCACTTAGAAGATATAACTTTGAGTGTTCTTCCTAATTCACTGGACCCAGAAAGGTAATTCTATTTGTAAAACGTGTGTGTGTAGAGGGAGGGAACACAAACCAAATCAATCTCCTATTGCTGACACAGACAGTTACTATAATATAAAAAAACCCTGGTAACTGTCATACAACTTTTAATACATTGGTATTTCTTTCTCTGGTTCTGCTTCTACAGAACCATTTTTTATTTCAAAATATTCTACTTTCAGCTGTTTCTTGTCTTGAAGTGGTATTTAAACCATCATTTATTAATATTCCATAACACAGACATAATGTTTGCTATGAAGCTTGGCAACTGCTGTTAATACCAACAGGCACTGTCATGACAGTCTCCAGAAACTTCAGCTAAAGATCAGTCCTTTTTTCCTATCCAGTGTTACACTCAAAATCTTCTTTACGGCCAAAGAAGAAACACACAGAAATCTTAATGGTTCTAATTATTATTAGTCCAGATCAAATTATTATCTAATATAAAAGGAAAGAAAAATAACAGAGTAAAAGTCGTTCCACACAGTTAGAGTTTATCCCTTTTCTTGGAGGTGTGCTTCCACTAACCCTGAGCCTCTAGGTTCTCGGTGTGGTGGCTTTATTCTGGTGATAAGGTTGTGGAGGCATTTACAGTAAGTCATCAGCGTCTAGAGTGCTTTGCTGAGAGGAATATGGTATTCATTACTGGTTTCTTCCTCCCTCTAGGGTCCACTTGGGGTCCGTTTTGTATGTCTACTAAAATGCTTTTAGATTTCTTTATTTTCTTGTCGGTCTGCAGATCCATGTTAAATCTGTATTTGCTTCATATAATGTCTTTTATGTAGTTAAATGCTATTTCTTTGCTCTCTTTACTACCCCTAAAGCCAGTTTCATCCAGCACTAGGTCTGCAGTTCCTTAACTGACCTATGCTGCACCTCTTACCATCCCATGCCTGTGCTCCTCTATGTCACATCAGCGTTTCTTCTTCTCAAGGCCTTTGCTATCACACCAGGTCTGTATTTTGCTATACTAAGTACTTATGTTATAATTGTAAAACTCTTGTGATATAATACAAAGGTAACAAAAAATAAACCATAAACATACGTATACTGTCTAATTATTATATAATGAATGCTGTATCTTTTCCAGTTTACAGAAATCTCTCTGAATGATTATGAGTCAGCTTACATGTGATTCCTTTCAGGTCCATAAGCATTAGCTGCAGGAACATGAGATGAATCTTCTTGGCCACGATGCCCATATAAGAGCCACACTGCTGCATGCCACAGAGGAGGAGCCATTGTTCTGTGTAAGAAATGGAGAGATGAGAGATTTCTCTTTTTCGTGCTGCTTAGTCAAAAGCAGTGCCACATGATTGGAAAGTGGAGGATTTACACGGTAGAATACATTTCAAAAAGTACAGGGAAAAATATATATCTAAGAAGATACCCTTTAGAGCATGGTTCATTTAATTTTTTTTTTTTTTACTTTTGAAATTTTGTTCTTACTTCTCAATTTCGAAATTTACCTTCTTTAAATTCTTGAACATATTTTCTGAGCTACTGGTAAGTCCCTGTTTTTTCCATATACATTTATTTTAGACTTTGAAAAGCACTGGGCAAGTAAAAATTTTCCTTATAATTTCCATGATGTCCTATTAATCTTTAAACTGTCTCCTCCTATCACCACAGTGTGGATTGCCGAGGAACATGAAGTGTGCTACAGCAGATGTTGAAAACACTTTGATCAGTGTGCTTATAGTACATAACTTTCTCTGAGCACATAACTGTCCTCATTCTTTCTGACACTCCTTTAATTTGCTTGCAAATTTTGCTTCCACACAATCATGCTTTTTTATATTGTTTATTCCTCCATATCTCCAAAAAACCCCAACCCAATAAAATGTTTATTGGACTTCTTTAGGTTCTAGAACATTTTTAAAGTTGATTAAGATTTTTTCTCACAGGGAAAGGAGCTTGAAATCTACAGTGGCGGGTGTGTGTGGGTTTTTTTTGTCATCAGATCACACTGTTACACACCATAGTTAGTAGCATAACCATCTGCTTCTTTCCCCAGTTTTGAATATTCTCCAAAATCTGACAGACCTATAAATGTCTTGAACTTGTGTTTATCCCATAAATAGTGTTGTTTAGAGCAGCTCTTTTAATGGTAAAGGAGTGCCATTTTATAGGCAAAGACTACCTCTTAACACCATTTCCACAAGAAGTTCAAAGAGAATAAATGATTTATTACATTCAACACTGGGCAAAATGTTCATTAAATATATATAAAGACCTAGATTCTAGCAGAAGATGACTTTAGCTATGAACTTGAGGTGTGCCAGTTATAAATATCTGACTTGGCTTGCACTCCTATATGGTATTTTTCACATGCCATTGTTTTTTTTGGTTTTGTGTGTGTGTGTGGGGGGTGGTTGTTTGTTTTGGTTTGTTTTTTTTTAATTTAAGGGAATCTGTAAGAAGAGTTTTCCAGATTATAAACAAAACAATCCCACAAGTAAGCAGCATTTCTTCTGATATTCAAGGAATTTAAAGAAATGTGAAATGTCCTTCTTCAAAAATAATAATTGTAATGCAGCAATACAAAGTTTGAAGTGATATGAAAAAGTAATTTGCTGCAACTAGAAATGGATCAAATCATAAGATACTGATCCAACTGTTCTTGTATTTGAAGTTGTTTACTCTAAAACCTGAACGGAATGCCTTGATCCCTATTTCTAGTTTAAAAGCACAGCTTTGCCATGAAGCAAAAGAGTGATAAATGAGAAAATCTGCCATAGTGTGTACATGACATCAGTCTACGTGAATTCTTCTGCTTAATGATTCTGTTTAGAGTTCACTTCTTCAGATACTTCAAATTGTAGCATCTGCAAGCACTCCAAAGAATGGCTTAGAAGTGTGAAGAATTTGCAGTAAGGGTAGAAGACAACTGGTTATTAATACTTAGTAAACAGTGATAGGGAATTAATTGGGCTGTGGTAGTTATGAGACTGTGCTCAGGTCATTTACATTAAAATTCATCTTTGTGTGAGTGTGTACAGCATTAAAGGGCTCTCACTGCTAGGATTGAAAGGACAGGCAAGGGGAACTGTTTCTGACAGGTGTTGTGGTTTCAGCAAAAATTTGGGGTCCTCGAGCAATAGAAAACTTGAAGTAGCTTTGAAGAGAACTCCTTTCTGTACCTAAAAATTCTCCTTCCTCACAGAAGGGTTATTCTCTGCTTCATCAGATACCCCACATAAAGGCAACAGCCCCATCCTCCTCCTCCAAAAAAAAAAAAAAAAAAAGCAGCCATTCAACAGTGATTATTTGATTATGAAAGCAAAGGACCAAATCAAAGACGATGTAGAACAGAACACACATCTTACACAATTATTCCTTCAATTACAATCTTTTCTTTACATCCCTCTGAGGAGAGCTTCTGAGAATTTGAGAAATGTTTTGTCTTTGAGAGTTGCTCTAAACTTAGTGAGGCCTAAAGTATTTTATGCATTCATGTAGAGGAAGAACCTTCTATCTTTCATATGCAAATATGACAGTTAATTGCATAGCATTTGTCACTGATTCTTTCATAACCTTATAAAAGGTAAGGCAGTCCATTCACTATTGACAGCTGGGGAGTAGCCAGCCCTGCATGGGGGAGCAGGGAATAGCAAGTCCCAGCTCAATAGCCAGAGGAGGGAGCTGAATGTCAGGCTCAGGCAAAGAAGTGCAGGAGGGACAGCTGTAGCAAACAGAAATGTTTAGGGAAGGTAGGGGTAGGAAGTTATGAGACATGGTTCAAGACATTGTGGACACAGCCCTTGCAAAACTGATTAAGACAGACCAGTAAGAGAGGCAAGCTGAGCAAATCTGAGAAGCTGAGGAGGGCTGAGACATTGACAGCAAAGCAGGTGACATCTACATTTTTAAAAGTTATCACCCTCTTTCTCCCAACTTCATTGAAAGCCTTTATTGGAAAATTTGCCTAGATTTTAAATGCTGCTGTTATCTTCTCACTAGTTCAGTACCATCACGAGTTGTCTTTGTTAACAGTCTCAGCTGATGAACAGCATGTACACAGTAGCACTGTATTTTTCTGAATTCAACAGTTGTACTAGTTTCATCTTTATGGCCAATAGCTCCCTAAATATTTAAAAGTGAGAATTCTCTATTTTACTGACATTTAAAGAAATATTCTTTCACTTTATCAAAGGACAGTAGATCATTAAATTCTCTTCTAAAATAGTCCAGACTTCTGTACTCTACAAACCTTTTGCAAAATAAACTTTTAAAATTAATTACTTCTTTAAAAGTATCATGAAGTTGTAGTAGCCACTTCGTTTTTTAGTAGTAGTACTATCATAATAGCCGGATTCATATACTAGTAATGAATCGTAATAATTTCTTATACTGAACAGAACCCAGCTCCCTCCGTTTCTCAGGGATTTCTGTTACAGCTTTAGGTGTTAAAGTATTTGTGTGAATCAACCAGGCTTCCAGATCTTTATGAGCATCCAGTTAGGGTTATTATTAGGGTTCTCTACCCTGAATACCCCACCTCACTGTCACAACTGCCAAACCAGCTTATCAAGACATCCACCATCCTTACGTATGTGACAAGCCTATTTGAAACTGGAAAACTAAGTGAAGTGAGATAACTCTGCCTTACACTCAAAAAATGTTGAAGTTCAGATATTTGGAATGGCCTATTTGGGGCTCAACAAGATTGCTCTTTACGCTGAGATTTATTTAGTGAGAAGACTTCCATTCATCTCAACGATTTAAGAAATTATCAAGGAAACTAACATTTTCTGTAAAGCATTTTCTAGTTGTTAATCTTTCAACTTAATGCTTGAAGGCCTTAAAATGCCGATAAAAGTAACAATTTATTTATTTATTTTTACTGATATGAAATGATGCTTCATTTCTGAAGAAGAAAGAAATCTGCTTTGACAGCTCTGCTTTATAGTTTCTGATAAACTCTCTTATGCAGGCTACTGTTTGAAGTAACATGAAAAGGGTCTCTTATTTCCATTTCAGGTCAGGACTGTTCTGTAACATAAATATCTTATAAATATAAAAGGTTTCCACACCATCATCCTTCCAGCAGTAAGATCATATTAAAATCAACTAGTATTTTTACAAGATGCGTCTTGTTTTTTCTAAGACTATTGATTGTTAAACTGCCAGGTGTGGGGGTGGGAGGTAGGAAATGTCTTTGCATTTACAACACACTGCTCTGTGTAACTGTATCTTACCACTACAGGAAAATATTACATATTTTATGTAAAGTACGAATCATAGTAGCCATTGTTTAGACACATTTTTTTTCAAAATGTAACATGAAATAATACTATATAAAAAAGTTCAGGTGAGGTAGAAATTGTACAAAGACATTGTGTGAACGAACATTGGGTGTAACGAACATAATTTTAGAATGGAGTAAGTGTTATCCTTCCTAATACTTAGCTTGTATTCAGCTAACAAGTTTCAGAAATTGCCAACAATTTTGTTGCTATTCATTTTTTATGCATATTTCACAATTTTATATGAAATTATAAGGTTTATGCAATCCAAGCTGAAGTTAAACTAAGCATAACAGATAGATCTACCAGACATGCTTTTACTGTGCCTTGCCTCCTGATGTTTCCACTTCCTGCTGCCCACATGATCTGGGTGTGTGACATATGGGTGATGTCTAACTTAATTAGAAGGTTAAGATATATCCCAAGGCATAATGTTTTGGTAAAAATGAGCACTCTGGGTTAGTGAATATTAGTGAAGTTTGCATGCTGGTGAAACGAGCTAGCTTGTTAGTCTTTACATGGGACAAAGAAATTAATGTTTTTTCACTACAGCAGTACAGGTGCTTTGAAATATACTGATGTGCAACCAGTTATGTTCCAAATATCCACCCCCTTCCATGTGTAAGCTGGGATACAAGATACCACAAGAAATAAAAGAAGGACTCAGCACTAACCTCTTCCTTGGCCACTTGCTGGGCATGCAATAAGGCTTTGCTGCAAGATACCAAGCATAGAGTTTTGGCTGTTTAATGCAAAACAACATGAGAGTCATAAAGTGAATTACATTTCAGCACCAAAACAAATAAAGGATCCTTTATTTTGTGGAAATCTTTAATAATAAAATAGCAGATTTCTATTTCTTCCAAGTATTCATCCATGAATGCATGTATGCTACTAGGGTTTCAGTCTGCTGGAATTTTGAGTTTCTCTGAGATTAGTGAGGTCTGCCAATACCAAGAACGTCAGCAGGTGAATTCATGATTATTGTCTCCTTATATGTATTTCAATAACTTTAGAAACTAACAGGATCTCATTGCCATGTCTTATACTCAAGGTGAACAAATGCAAATAATCAGCTCATGTAGGGGACGTTTTATTAAATAACATCCAATAGCTATTGTTGTTACACAAATTTTAATTATTAGGTCTGAGAAAAGATCTTAAACTGTTTTAACTGATTTCTTCAAGTAGCAATAAAAATGCATTATGCTTGACTACAAAATGATAAATGCATTATACTCCTTATTACAGTAATTAGAGTAACATTACTTTGATTGTTCACAAAAAAATGAACACAAAATAGTTCCTACTTGTTTTTGTATTTCACAGACACACATTTGAAGTGTCGTTGTGGCACTGCCTCTTATCACTGTGTTTTACTCTAAGGAAAAAATATTACTGTTATCTTTTATTTTCAGGTTTAATAAAAGAATAGTTAATATCTCATTAACTATTTAATTTGTTTTAGATTTTCAATATGTACATTTTACATGTAACATTTGTAATTTGCTGTTTTCAGATCAGATTTTTTTTTAAAGTTACTGTAAATAGTTTTCTTAATCATAGAAATAAAGGGTAAGAAGTTCTTTAATCACATTTACACCTGTAATAAAGTTTAGTGTCTCATCACTGTACAGCCCAATGTATTCATTAATTCAGATCTTTTTAATGTAAAACTGGTCAAAGCATTGGCTAATACAGAATCTTTATTAGGTTTTGCAGTTCCATATTCTTCTACTTACGCTCAAGAACTCAAGATAAGTCTTTATCAGTCAGCAAAAAAAATTACCACACCTAGTATAAAACCTGGAACAATAGAAGCAGTTTATTGGGGAGCAAAGTATAAGTTAAAATAAGTCTCTCCACAGCTTCTTTCAGAACAGACTGCATGCTGACTGCTATTCAGCTGCTAGACGCAGGATGAAAGGAGGATTTGAAGCCTACTGTTTGATAGCGAGAATGGGAGAGACTGAATTGTTTTAGCTAGAAGGAAAACCAGAGAAGGAAGGAGGAAAAAAAATAATGCTGAAAACCTAGTTGAAAAATTGTTTGTTCAGAATCCAGCTCAGCTTGCTGGTATGCAGCACCTTTCTGTCTTCTGGGGGAGAAAGAAGGAGTAATGATGATGTTCCCACATATCAGCCCGGTTAGTTTTTTTTTTTCTGTTTTGCTGCATATACACATGAGAACCCTCTACTGACAATTTCTTGTATCATTTTGTTGATTGATTTTCCTCAGAATTTTGTGATTACATTCTCAGGGAGAAACTAGATCCCTCTGTCACAGTAATTTGTTCTAAAATTTTAAGAATCTCTCTATTTCTGTCCCTTTTTTTCTTCCTCTCTTTTTTTCTTTCTTTTTTATTCCTTTCTTTCTTTCTTTCTTTCTTTCTTTCTTTCTTTCTTTCTTTCTTTCTTTCTTTCTTTCTTTCTTTCTTTCT
>JAVJGJ010000001.1:29291556-29302602 GCA_035590215.1 Microhierax caerulescens
TCTTTCTTTCTTTCTTTCTTTCTTTCTTTCTTTCTTTCTTTCTTTCTTTCTTTCTTTCTTTCTTTCTCTTTCTTTCCCCTAACTAAACAGCTCCAGGATTTCTTTTCTGAGGCTCCACAATATTTACCAACTAAGAAAATTAACAATGAGATGACTGGAATGTTATGTGGTTTTGCTCTGGAAAACTACATTATTTCTTGAGTGAGGAAAAAAAAAAAAAAAAGAAATAAAACAAAACCATCAACAGCAGCAGCAAACAGAAGCAGCAACAGCTAATGCTAAGTTCAGGTACTTATATTAGTGCTATTCTATAACTTTCTTACACACAAAATGATACAACTGCATATTTCATCAGCTACTAAAATCATGTAACTTAACAGCGTGTATAAACCATAATCAAGGCAAACCAAGAAAACTGCAGCTAATTTCTTGTCAGCTTTGATTTCTTGAGCTTTTGTTAGTTGCCTTAGAAAATCCAAGAATGCTACAAAGGATGAAAATTACAGTTGTATGTGAATAGACTTCCTAATCTCTTCTCAACATTTAAACTAATGATACCATAGACTTGATTTTGCATGGATTTTTCACTGAGTATGCATTATGGAATGGTTCAATGATAGTTACTTTCTTCTGTTGTGTTAAAAGTAATGCTTTATAGACCAGTTTCATTGCTATGATGCTACACATCTATTATATTACACTAACAATTAAAAGGAATATTCTTCAATAAAAATAAGCTTGTTCCTACAATAAATGCACATCTCAGTTAAAATCTCTAGAAATTATCAACTGCACATACATCTCCAATTGCACATCAATACTACTTGGTTTGGGTCTTTTTGGACATCTCTAAAAATATGTCAATGTATATGTTATTTCTTATGGGATCTGTAGCTTGAAGGTTAGTTGCCTATGCACCAAAAAAAAAAAAAAAAAAAAATTTAGCCAGAAAAGGTCATTCCTGAAGGTGCTTTAACCCTCACTTGACACTTAACTAATAAATTCTCAGAATTACCTATGTTCTTTAGGTGCTTAAAATGAGTTAACACATTGGAAGGCACAGCTGTTGCTAAAGTAAGATACATAGACTAAACTTTCTTGAGATGTTGAAATAGTCCCGATGGATGTTTAAGCTTCTCTGCAGTTGGAAGGACTTGATACCTTACCACAATCCAAACACACAGTACTTGTGCATGTCTTTGTGAATATCTATCACACTAGTCAGAGACACTTACAGTAAGAAATAAAGCCAAATGGAAGAGCACCACCACTTTGCCCTACTTTTCCATTATTCTTCCACTTCCTTAAGTACATTTCTCATTCCTTTGTGCATAATGACACTCACTATTCTCTTGACATCTTATTTCAAAATTGATCTTTTCTGCCCTGACCTTTGCATCTTCTGTCCAAAATACCAAATCATATTCAATGCTAATATTATCTTATTTCCCAGTTGTCAAGACCATTGACCTTGAATACTTTTTTTCTTTGCTGCCTTCTCATATGATACACATTATACAGTTTATCTTGATTATATTTTCATTAGGAAATCAGAATTTAATTTCTATGATACATAGCATAACTGCAGTTTAGAATGTTCTTTAGGAGTATAGTCAGTGTAAGAATGGAGAGTTCAAGCAGACATTCAAACTTCATCAAAATGAAATTTTGCACCTTTTGAACCTCTCTTCATAAAATGGAAAACAATGCCTTCTTGTTTTGCTTTTGCCTTGAAAACAGAAATGAAGGTAAATAAAGAACTATAATGTGAAGATACGCAGAAATAAAAATAAATTTAATATAAATTGAATTTTACATAAACTTGATTGATGATGTTCGAGCTAGAACATTTATAGATTTTGCTCCACATCTTACAGAAAAATACTTGTGTTTTTGGAGACCTGTCCTAGTTTGGGAAAAAAATTAAATGAGTAATATATCTACTTTCTCCTGATTTAAAACAATTCAAGACAATTTACTTTTTAATCTAACATTATTTTATGTTTTCAGTTAAAATTATTGAGAATGTTGTATTCCCTACCATGTTTCACACTTCTTCTGTCCAAAATAAACATCACTGTATCAGTTGTCTGACATCCTTTCTCTGAATAACTAAAGGGGAGGGAGTGGTGAAAAAAAAAGAAAAAAAGGGAACGGGGGTGGGGTGGGGTAAAAGAGCCAGAACCTTTTAAAGAACACCAGTCTGAAACATCTGAAACTTGAGCAACTAAGAATATCTGTGAGTGGGAAGATGGATCAAATAAAGAGTGTTGCAGTTTCAATGTCATCCACAACTGACATTCATCATTCTTATTGCAGCAAGGCAAGAAAAAATAAGGACCCTTGAGAGAGTACAACAAGATATTGATCAGAGCTTTGCAAGCTCTAAAACCTCGTACTTGAATCTGGAGTAAGTCCTTTAAAAGAGCTGTGTAAGCTCAAAACTTGGCTTTGTTTGAACACGTGAATAAAAACTAACATGGTGGTATGTGGGCTTTCTGGTGAAAAAAAAGGAAAGTGCTGTAAGGGCACATTTGAAGTACAGTTACAAATCAGCTCTTATTAGAGTGACAAAATTGTGCAAGTTTTCCCTTTTTATTTTAAAGTAAACTTCAACCACTTTTGCTGTGAAGTACGAATATCATAGATCTGTTCATGTCTTTTGATGTCAGCTAGACTATTCATGGTAGTTATAGTTTACAGATAGAATTAAGGAACTTACAGTTTTACCCTTTTACCTGATCCATCAGACAAGGGAATTTCATAAAATTGTGGGGGGTGGGGGAGTGGGGTCGTAGGGTAGGGGTGGTATGCGCATTTACAAATTTGACTCAGGAAAAAAGCTTTCATCTGTCAAAAGCTTTTATAACAATGATATTTAATCATGGGGAAAACCCCAAGTAGAGAAACATATGCAGAGCACTGTAGTCAGAGAGATTATACACCACTTAAGTACCAGTGCCTACTGTTTCTTAATAGCCGTCTTTAGGCATTACCAGCAAAATGTTCTTCAAAGGGATTCAGATGTAAATTAGGCCACTGATCTTTATTTTTCAAAACCAAATGCTAGAGCCCTAATTTCTATTTCCTTATGAAAATAGATGTGTTGCTTCTATTAAGAATTTAAGACAGAAACCCAACAAAAATTACTTGCATTTTCACTGCTTTTGTCAGCATTAGGAGCCTTATTATCTTGCTCTGAAGTAAATGCAACTCAGTGTGTTTGCTTCTAATTTAAGATGTTAGAAAAGTTTGAGGTGATTCCTGAAATCAGTAAGTTTTTTAACATTTTTAGAAATGAGGAAATATTGTAAAAAAAACCAAAACAAAACAAAAAAAAAACCCAAGAAAAAAATAATGAAAGTATTCTTCTAAATGGAAGGAAACTATAGCTGTAATACAAGAGGAATCCCAGTAAATCTCCATTTTGTTATGAAACGATATATATTAATATTACATTTGCTTCATTACCAGTCTTTAACTGTATCATACTTAATATTCTACATATTTGAATGTCCAGGGTCTGGAAAGCCCAGCACATGAGTAAGAATACAAGAAGTTTTTATATATTTCAGTTCTCAGAACAGTCTTAAGAACCTGCACCAGCTACCAGTATGAGCATCATCAGCATGTTACATCAGGATGAGACCAAGGAAGCTTGCCTGCTAAGCAGAGCTAGCTAGTAGAAAAACATTAAGGGCAGGGCAGGATGCAAAATTCTCCCCTTTGTAGATTTAGAATATTCCACTGGAATTTTGAGAACATAATCTTCATATTCTCACTGTTGTCCAGCATTCTTCTGAGCATATGTGTTTAAACTTAGTGAAATGAGCTCACTGTCAATATATTAATATAAAATTCTAATGGCTAGAGCACTGCTCCTGGACTCTCCCAGCTGACTAAAATGTTTACAGATAGCCATCAGTATCTGTGTGCTCAGGAACAGCCTGTGACCAAGCTCTATTCTTTCAAGAGATTTCGATGCAGGAATGCCTAATTTCTGTACCCAGGGGAGGTCTGTGTCTGAATCCACTTTAATTAATTGAACTCTGGAAGTCTGGAGATGTGCACAAGCACAAGAGTAGCTTACTAGAGAACCTAAAACTGAAGCTGGACATTTTCTAGGCAGCCTGTAATTTCCAAGGCTGGAATAAAGTGTTTTGGGTTTTTGTTCTGTTTTTAAGATCTCACTGATACCTCACATCCAACATAACCCCAATTTAGGTAATTATGTACTAAATGTAATAATCTAGTTTTGAAGTAAGGAAACCTGTTCCAAATTGTTAAATGGATTTCCTAAGGCAGGGGTGGGGAAGGAAGATGTTTAAAAGGTCACTTAAAAAAAAAAAAAAAAAAAAAGCTAAAAAGTAGCCCTTTAAAAAAAAATTACTAGGTGTCTGCAGGAAAATTAATTCACACTTTTAAAATAAATTAAATATTTTTCTAACGTGCTTAATTCCAGAGCACTATTCTATCAGTCAAAAGTAAAAGAAAATGTGAAAAAAAATCCAAAAAGCAAAAAAGACTTTATGCATTAATTATAAACATATTAAAAAACATCCATAAATGCTTTAATAAAACCCAATTACAATCTAAACCCAATAATGTTTTAAACAATTAAAACAGTTTTAATATTCTAGATGTAGCTTACAGTTGTGTGTGTGGGTGGGTGTCTTCAAACATCCTCATTTACTTTTGATAGTCAAAGCATCTCTATCGAAGTCAGTACCAAATAAAGAAAAATTAACTCTATGATATAAGATTGATTAATTGATGGTTTGGAGGCTTACCAACCACTTCCCACATAAGAAAAATAAATTATTTTTTTTCATGCTACAGAATGACTCTGTGCATCCTAACAAATATAAAATAAGAAAAATGGTCAAAGTAATTCCTATAAAATAATGGGGGTGGTAGCATTTCAAGTTACCTTGTCTTGTCTGTAAAAGTGATAGGTTTTGTGAAAACATCTGTGTTTTCTGGTCTGCATGGAATTTTGGTTGACTTAGAAAGCTCCGAAGATAGAAAGACAGCTTTGAATAGAAAGAATATCTTTCTATTCAAAGATGGAAAGACGGTATAAAATAATAATAAATATTATTATGTCCAAAAGTATCAATAATTTGATTAATTATTTTTTATATATAATCATTTAAGTCTGAACAACTCCAAGTCTCTTCTTCTGACTTAGAGATAGAAACACAATGGATATTTTTGCTCTTTTGTTGTTAAATGTCTAACCATAAGGAAAATAAGAACAAGCTTCATGAGAAAGGGAAAAAATTACAGCAACTTGTTTCTTATTACAGTTTGGGTATATTGATCACTATGTCATTAACAGTTGATGTGTTTTCCATATAGTTAGTATAGTTTCCACTTACTTAAGAACCTACATAATTAACACATGCAACTACTGTATTATTTAGGTTGCTGTTAGTGGTATCCTTGTATTTGTAAATATATCCTAAGTCACATAAAATTGCAATAAATGGATGTGAAGTTTTCAAAGTTAATATTTAAAAAATTAAATTACTGCAAGTATTTCGATACTACAATTAATTTGTTTTTAATTACTGTACCAATTGTTACAAATTGGAATGTTAGTTCTATAAAAATATTCATGAAAATGTATGTCACTCAAATCAGCTGATATGCTAACTACTCCTTTTAGTTAAACTTTTCTAAAACCAGCAACAATTCACAGAGGTTTTATTAGATTCACAATCAGTTGACTCCACAGAAGAAAACTATATAAACTGGGTTGATATTAATGATATTAAAGTGCTGAACCCACATACTTTCACGATGCCACTTTGGTTTGTAAAGTTACCTAAAATTTCATCACAGTAATCAAAACCAGCTGGTAAAACGACATTAAGGAACAGGTTGCTCTGTCATAACAGGGCTGATGTGCTTCAGTAAACAAAGCCTATACTTCAGTTGGATCTTTCTTTTTTTCCTAGCATTAGTTACAAGCAGCATGAAAATAGCACTTTTTGGGGAAAAGCATTTAAAGTGCATACACACAACTGACCTCTCTTTCCAAGTCTGTTGGAATGTTCTTACTCAGCTTGTCTCACAGATACTTGCTCACTGTTGGCACACAAGCTAATGTATTAAACATCTACCCTTTTCTAAAGCTGACATGTTGATAGCAGTCCATATTTAAAAAAAAAAAAAACAACAAACAACCCATTTTTTAAATAGAGAATTATTTGATACATGTGTGTTTGCAATGCACAAAATAGTCCTTTCTTTGTCCTTTCTTGGTACACACTTAGAATTATTAGGATTCACTTACGGACTAAAGCTGTTTACTTCTGTCTGTCTTACCTGGGTTGCAGGTGCTTGGGAAGAGTCAAATACGTGCCAGCAGAGCCCTTTCCTTCCACTGACATGTACAGCTCCTAGTGTCCCCACTCAATCCTCCTGCAATTCATACCTGAGTATGCCTCCCAGAAGGTGAGTTCAGGATTGCTGCTTTCCACCTGGGACTTACTGAACTGAGACACAGGACCCAGGACAGGCATCCTTCAATTATTTCTTTGGTTGCTTCACGCTAGCAGTTTCCCATCTGATATTTCTGTGTGAGGTCTGGGAAACAGGCTTGCCAGCCCTCCTCCTCTCCTGGCTAGGCAGGGACGACTACTAACAGGAAGGTATAGAAAGTTTATTGGCTTCTTTTGGGACCTAATCCAGCATAGCAATTCTGCCAGCTGCTCTGGTCCCCTTTTTTCACCCTCTGTACTTCACTTCCAATAAATCTTTTCACTTTTCACAACTGTGTAAGTTGAAACTTATTTTTGTGTCTGTGATCTAAGAGCATGCAGGAAATTTAGCTGCCAAGGCCTGTAGGTCTACAATAAAAAGGGCTAAAAAGCTCAGACTGTCACAGCTTGAAAAGCTCGGATATAAAAACTCTGCAAGGCCTGGGCTGACAGGGCTGCAGAGTAGAGTAGAAAGGACTTCTGTATTAGAGTTGTAAAGGTTGCAGAGTGTGAAAACTTCAGATGCCAAGGCACACAGAGCTGGGATAGATGAAACAGAGCGAAAGCAGAAGTCAGGAACTAAAATGCACTTGCATTATTTGTTTTCTTTTTTGAATAATAGGTATTTACTACAGGTAGTATACTCATAAAGACAGTCTGCTTGCAGGACAGTGACCAAGCTGCACCCTTGTTATTAGTGCTGGTGCCACCGTTCAGGTGTCACACTCCCAGACTCCCTCAGGTTCTGTGAACATTGCACAGAATCAGAACAGGCCAATGTAGTCAGAAAGGACTAGGAATGACAAGAGGTGAGAGGCAAGCCTCATCACCTTTCAAAGAACAAGGACAACCTACTTCCCAGTAATCAGTGGCCCTCATCTCATGAGCACAGTGTGGGGTTTTGGTTTGGTTTTACTGAATAGCAACTCCCCTCCAGAATTTCTGTCCAAGCTGACGATCAGTTACCGCTGGCAGCAAGGTCCTGAGTGTTGCTCACACGAAGTGACACACAACATGGAATTAGGGGCAATTATGTACACCAAGGGTGGAAAGATATGTTGTTTTTAAAAGCAAAGCAAGTACATAATATCTAGCAATAAGGCCAGATGTTACTTTTTATAATGCCCTTTTATAACAGGAAACACAATCCAGGTGCCACAAAATTTCCATAGTTTGCCTGGCATGCCAAGTACAAGAAAAACTACAGTAACAGAGAGCACATAATTTTTTTCTGCCTTATGCCTTGTTTAAAGCCGTGACATTTTTCCTGCCTTGAAATGACACTTTAGATCCTCTAACCACCACACTGGTGGTGGAGCACTATCAACTTAACTTACTTTACACTCAGCTGCAGGGAGGTAAGTCTCACTTTATAGTATGCTTCATCCCAAGTATATTGTGGTGATAAGCTACAGAGAATCATGAGTATGACAACATCTTTCTATTTAATTTCTCTTCCCTGCATTCTGCCTCCTTCCAAAACACATGCATTTGGCAAAACAAGAGCTCTAAGTAGCTTTGATTAGCAGAGAGACATCATAACCATATCTCCTTTGTCTTATTCAGCCTAACTGCTAGAGAGAAGAGTTATGTTTTAAAACTAATGTTGCAATCATATTACAACCATCTTGAAAAAAGAAAATGTCCTAAACATAGAGCAATTCTTCTGGTCAATTTTTTAAAATATGAGAAATGGAAAAAAAATGCAAACCATTTGTATTTCTATTGATGTTCAAGTGTTTCTTGTGACCTTTCAGTATGTTCATATTGTAATGCTTTACATTAATTAGCTTTGAAATAATGCAAAGCTTAAATACCCCTTAAATAAACAATAGAACAGCTGTACTAGATAACAAGATGATAACCATTAAAATAGATATCATGGAATACAGCTTTTAGGATAGCAAGGACTGCCAGGAAGTCTAACAGAAATCTGAGATTAATTCCTAGCCCTTGTATCCTATTAAAAGATAAAATAAATTAATAATATGTAGTAGATTTAACATGTTATTACAAATACTCATAAATAAGAAAGTTATAAGAAATACTGCTACAACATTTTATGAAGCAGTATCTAGAAACATCAGTAAATATGTGTAATGGAATGGATTTGAAGCACTCCTTGCAAATGCCACTGTTGCCTTCTGTTACTTTGTGAGAACATAATGAGTCCTTTGAGATTAACACAAGGTAAACCGGGGGGGAGGGGCTGCTTCAGAGGACAAAGTCATTCTTTCCTGCTGACCTAGTTAGAGTTTACTTCTCAAAAATAGGTCTGTTCCCTAACTCTTGCATAAGTCTCAGCGCAAAGTAAAATAGGAACGGATTCCATAAGATGCGGAAATGGATTTACTTCTTGTTATGCTATGTCCTTTATAATGCACATGGGAAAAGAAAATAAGAATTCTCTTATTTCAGATAAGAAAGAGAAGAAATTGCAATATTGCTTTCAAGCAGTCTTCATAATACAAATCAATCTGTCTTTCAAGTGGAGTGCATAAAAGATCAGGGAATAGGGATTTAAACTTTTAAAAGAGACTTCTAAGAACTACAGATGAAGTTTTCTCTAAGCTTTGACTGAAGTTGTTTAGATATACTAGCCTCAATTCAGTCTTTGCTTTCAATTTATGTGTCTTACTCTACCAGTGCAAAATGTATATAAAGTGGATATAAAATGCAACCAAATCAGACACGGCATTTTATATCTACTTTACATTCAGTCTGTACTAGCACAACTGACAACAATAAAGAACCTTACCGTCTTCTGTTATATTGATGAAAAAAGATTTTTTAATGACCGCATTTTCATTTTTGCTGTCTTTAAAGCACTAGTCATGAGGACTTATGGAAGAATAGACTGTACATACTGAGACAGGTTTCTTCAGAGAAATCAGCCTCATTATGTTATGTTGTACTGTTAATTGTGTTCTGCATTTGATCAGCCAGTAAGCCCTTAACAGTGAAAGGAGAAATATCAGTTAACTTGAAAACTATTTGAAAAATAAAAAAGCAGGAGACAAATCAGCATTAAATTTTGGCCAAAAAAGATGATAAGAACATCTTTTCAGGATGAAATTGGCATAGACTTTTAGCGTTCTGATGTCAGAGACCAGAAAAGGGAAGCTGTTCCGAAAGGGAAGGTTTGCCACAAGCAGGGTGACCCCAACATGGGCTGTGCCCCACAGGGTCTGACCACAGTGGGCAGAGCCAGCTGCTGGTAACAGGATCCATCAACATTTCTGGGCAAGGGAAAGGGAAAAAATAGATCCAATTCATGAGGTCCAGATCATGGGGTCCAATCAGGAGCAGCAAGACACAGGCCCAAAGGCCACAGTGGAAACAAGTTAAAGCATACCTCTGAGGGGGTTATCTAGGAAACAAGGTACCTGCAAGGCGGGCTTGAAGCCCATGCAGCAAGCAGAGATGGGACCAGAGACAGGCACACCTTGGACATAGCTCGGCTGAGAACTGGCTGCCCAGGGCTGAGCTTACCTGGGGGTGCTGGGCCCATGGGCCAGGCATGTGGGTGGATGCCCAGGGTGAGGCTGACTGGAGCCATAAGGCCTACTAGTGTCCTCACGACTGAGAGCCAAAAAGGGTAAAAAACCCAGAAGTCTAAAAGTTTATTTTCAATATTTAAAAACAACAACAACAACAACAACAACAAAACAATCAACCCCTCCCCCCAAATCCAAACCCTTCAGTACTTTCATTTAGTCCCACTTGATACATTAAAACGTAACTGATCAAGTAATGAATTCAAGGAATAGGCCTTGGATCAGAGGGACTGTTTCAGTTAGGACCAGTTCTTGAGGGTTTTGGTTTTTTTTTTCATGCTGTAGAGAAACAATCTGTAAGAAATGGTCCAGCAAAAATATCTTCTCATTTCAACAAAATCTGAACTTCTTAAAATATTTCTGTTCCACCAAAACAGTGACATGTCAACATTATACCCACTTTTAGCTAGTACAGTTTGGTGGATTTTTTATTCATTTAAATATTTTTATTCATTAGACGAGAGACCTTTCTTCAATTTGCATTATTCCTAAAAAGTAAGTCAAATGATATCTATGCTACTTTTTGAACATACAACCCCAGCCATGTTTGAGCACAAGCTTGTCTTACATCCCACCTACAATATCCTACTCTGTGATTCAGTGCCTGGTGCCTGGAATGAAGTGCATTCTCAGCAAGTTTGTGGACAATGCCAGATTGAGAGGAGCAATCAATTTGCTGGAGGGCAGGGCTACTCTTCAGAGGGAACTGGACAGGCTGGAGCCAGGAGCTGACAGGAACCTCTTGAAGTTAAATAGAAACACGTGCAAAGTTCTTCTTCTGGGGTGGAATAACCCCAGGCAACAGTATAGGCTGGGAGCCAGTTGTCTAGGGAAGCAGTTCTGCAGAAAGAAATCTGGCATCCAGGTGGACAGTAAATTGAAAATAAGCCAGCAATGTGCCCTTGCAGCAAGGAGTTGTAATCCCAGGTTGTGTTAAAACTGTAGTCAGAAGACACAGGAAAGTGATGTTTCCCCTCTATTCAGCACTTCTAATACTGCAT
>JAVJGJ010000001.1:29302702-29325607 GCA_035590215.1 Microhierax caerulescens
TACTGCATCTGGAATGCTATGTTCAGTTTTGGGCTCCCTAGTGTAGGAAGGATACTGGAATACTAGAGCAAGTCCATCAGAGGCCACCAAGATCTTCAAGTGCTGGAGCACAGAATTTATAAGGAGAGGCTGAGAGAATTGGGTCTGTTCAGCTTGGAGAAGGTTCGGGAGAGGTGGTATGGCTACATGTTCAGAGAATACAGATAAGATGGTGCTATGCTCCTCTCAAAGGTGCACAGTCCTCCTTTCCTGGGATAATCATTCCTGGAAAATTCAGATTAGATAGTAAGGTGGTTTGGTAGTTTGTTTTTTTTTTATTTATTTATTTATTCATTTTTGTTTGTTTGTTTTTAAACAGAAAAGTGGTTAAATACTCAAAGGTATGTTCTGAAATCTCCATCTTTGGACAAATCTCTGAGCAACCAACCTACTAAGAGCTTCTTTGAGTAGGAGGCTGGATTAGAAAACCTCCATAGCTCCCTTCCTACTTAAATAATGGTTGTATGATTCTACATGTATTTTAATTTGGCTATGTGGAAAAAATTACAATATGATCTAGAAACATAAAACACTGATATCTAAAAACATAACAAGTAAAATGATAATGTATGAAGACATGATACCTTTACTATTTACGCTTAAGAAATCTTAGCCAATGTCATATCTGAAGTGATGTTCACAATGCAGTTGAAATGTTGTAGCTATGAGTTATGACTTGTGAACCTGATAAGAATCTTTCAGCATGAGACGTGTATATGTACAGTTATATATATTTTAATTAGTTTACATACACATAGAAATGCACACACAACAAAGAGAAATTGCAAGACTTATGTACATACATGTCCACTATTGATATTTTAAGTATGAAGGTCTAAATATACAGCAGTCTTCAACACTATGTGATTAAGACTTAGTGCACATGCAGGCAAAAAGGATAATTGGAGAATATTAAAAAAAGAGCAGGGCAAGATTCTAACACTGATTGAGCAAAAAGGATATTAAAAATGTGCAGTCTTGAAACATAGATAACAAGGGCTGTTAAACGTGAGACCATTATGCTGAAGAATTGAACTGACTTGTAGCGAGTTTAAAATTGTAATGTATCATGGAACAGAATGAGAAAAATAACATTTTCACCTCTTCTTTATGTTTTAAGGGCATTTCTCCTGATCACTGGCTAGATTAACATATTTCTGAGCCTACAAATAATATATTTTCACATTAATCAAATGAATCAAATCCCTCAAATGAACAGTGCTTTTGCTGCTTTGCTAATATGTTAGCTTAGATCATGAAACCCCTGAAAGCAACAACTTGCCAGCAAAGTTGCTTGCTTTAGCATCGCTACCTGAAGGTGTCACAAAAAATGTGTCCCAGTTCTAAATAAATAACACAACTATTAATGACATTTTTACATTTTGGTAAATGATCATTTGTGAAGTCACAAAACTCACAGAAAATGAAGACAATAAAAGGTAGCATGATGAGTCTGTTGCTGAACTATTTGGGGGGGGCAGGCAGGGAAAGAGTTCATATGCACACATCCAGCATATCTGATAAGGTTTGCAAAATCACACACAAATTGACATACTATAAATTGAACTGCAGAAATATTTGGCAGCTAATGGCTTTTGCAGTTCTAAACAAGGTCAGAGAATGCCCCCTTCTTGCTTTAGACACCAGGGAGATGTTATCCACCAAATTAGCTTCCACACCTAGTCTACATTAAGAAATAACAACATTTCTCTCAATGCTCACTTAGTAGAAACGTACACTAAAGTACATATCATATTTTTCATACCATATACATGTACTGGATTATGTATGGAAAATGACTTCTATATATTATTTTAGTAACAACACTTTATGCATCATGAAAAGGAACCTAACCCAAATTATTCCACACTTTCCAAAACCCTACACACAACACACACACACACGCTAGTTAAACTATTCAATGTTCATCTGCAGGCAGTACAGTTTATACTCTTCCACACTTCAATCTATAATGGATTATTCCCAGTAGATAGTCTTTGGAAGAAGAGAAAATAAAGACTAACTGTCTTCATAGTGATGCTCAAAAAGAAAACTGTTCCTTATCATAAATAAGGTGATCAGTACCCTGCTCATATGGCAAGAGTGACCCCAAAACCTTGACAGCATCTCCAAAGCCCAGTTTATAGCTTTGTGTCCATATACAATAGAATAAAAGTGTTTCCTCCTTTTTAAGCTATATGATAGCTACTAGAGAGTACTTCAAATTAAACAAGGAATTAAACATTTTTACTCCTTCCATGTGCAGAACTTTCAAAGCCTCTCTTGAATGCAAAGTTCCTTTAGGATCTTTGCTATTTACTTGGTGCCTACTTCAGTAGGGAACAAACATACCACAGTTGTTTTGGGTAGAATAAAAACTGATAGGGAAGAAAGGAGGACAGATCAGGGACAGTTAACCCTTGAAGTCAGAAATCTTTATGAAATCTACTTGTCTTATCACAAACTCCCTTGTACACGATAGCTCCCAGTCTCTGCAAATCAATACCCTACCTAGCACTGGAATAACAGTACTTCCTCAAAGTAACATGGATTGAAAATGTCCATCCAATTTAATAAAAAATAGTCCTTCTTACTTGTCTGAAAAAAATATCCCCAAACCCTGAGGGTTACATCCTTTTTCTCAGATTTCCTTTTTAAAAATATGGTCATAATATTTAGGCCAAATATAAACAAATTACACCTTCCATAAAGCTTTGTGACAGCTTTCCTAAATCTGCTTTTACCTGTCTTTTGCACCAGAATATGATAATGCCTTAACTGTCTACAAAAAGATAGTATTTTTGGACTTGTAAAAATTTTGTATGCCATTAAAAAGCTTTTATTCAAAAACTTAGTGCGAACTCAATTAGCAGAGGGAGCCTTAAGTACCGTTATAAGATGGGCCTGCAGAATTCCTGACACTCTTTGTCTCACCAAGGTCAAGTAGGGATATTCATTCATATTTAAATTCCAGCTAACATTCAAAGACAGGGGTTTACATCATATTTTCCAGATCTAATTAATAACATCTGGACATCCGGGAACAGATTTAGAAGTGCTAAATGTGCAACAGCTAGGAAATTCATGTGCCAGATGAGAGGAGTAGGGAATGGAATATGAGGACTGAGGAGAATAAAAGAGATTTTTCAGTAAAGCACTTCATGCTTTGTTTCATCCCACAAATGTGAGCAAGCAGAAAAGGGAAATATAATAAAACAAAGGGAAGATTCTCCCTTGACAGCCAGCAACCAGGCCAAGTATCCTCAGCAAAGGGATAAGTAACAAACAACTACGCAACTGCTAAGTGAGAGAATGAAAAACTTAGATTAGGGAAGGAGAGCACAAGGTTTGATTAATAAAAAATTAGAGCTATTCATAACAAGATGCAACTAATGTGTTATTGTGCAGGGGTAGATGGGAGTAGGATAAGGAAAGATCAATTTTGTTAAATAGCAAAAGAGGAAAGCATGGAGTCAAGCCCATCCCATGCTTTCATACGTCCATAGCATCCCTTCATTGATTTATCCTGTCTCTTTACACAGCCAAAGTTGAGTCACTTTCCTCTGTTTACCAACCTGCTCACAGTTTACATTGCAGGTCAAATGAGCAGTCCAAACCTTGTGGAGAGCCTGTTCTGACCAACTACCACATGGATGAATTCATACAAGGCAACTAATACTACCAGCAACATTTTGAAAGTGCTGCTGGTATAGGATCAAGTTAATTCACAGAGTAAGGAATTGCTGTTATTTTGCAAGAGTTTGTGAAAAAAGTAAGTTTATTTCAGGTTACAGAAATAAAACTAAGGCAGGAACTTTAAAAAACAAACAAACAAACAAAACCCCCAAACCCTAAGGCTTAACAATTTGAATCTAATGTAAAAGACAACAAATTCTCTTATTTCAGAGGTGTATGGTTGAACTACGTTACTGCCTAGCTCCATATAAAAACAAGAACTGTAAAAGCTATGTGCAGCTCAATAATTTAGATGCACAGCACAAAGGTAAAGGAACTAGTGTTGCATCTCAAAAGAAAAGCCACTGTCAAACAGTCATTTCTCTTCCAAAATTGACAAGGAGGGTCATCTGTTTTAATGTTCTATGACTGTGAGATATACCTGTCCAGAATAAAAATGCCAATATCACCCTTTTTCACACACCCAATAAAATGTTTGGAAATGGATAACAAGCAAAGCTTGCAGACTTTGGGTATCTACAGATGTAAGTACTCAAGGAGTTAACCTGCCAGGATTAGTTTTTATATAAACAGGATAAATTCAGCCATGCAGAGGAATGAAATCTCTATAAAAGGGAATAGTATGACTAAAGGGAGAAATTCCATCACCAGACTGGATTACAAAGAATGGGAAGTCAAAAAAGAAGAGTAAAATATGCATTTAAATGAAAATTGTCACAGGATGTGCAAGTCTTGCAAAGGATGAGATAAATAATGGTACATTTATTCAAATAAAATGAAATTGTAAGTTGTCTACTGATCATGACATAAATGCGAAAAGGAAACATTCAGCCCAGTGCAAGAGAATTTATCTATACAACTAATACAATGGAAGGCCAGATCTCTAGTAGTGCAATAATGACAAGTGTCTTCCTTTTCATTCACAATAGCTTCAGTACTGTGATCTACAGTCCTAACCCACTGTAAAGTACAACACATCTTGCTATTTTGGTGTAAATGAACCCTGGATTTGATCTGAAGTCACAGCTAGTGCCTTTGAAAAGTTTCCTCTTTATGGGTCTCCACAGCAAGAAACAGGAAAAACAAAGAAACAAAAGCCAATTCACTCATTATGGGGAAAAGCACCACCACCACCACTCCCCAAAGAAAAACAGTTAGTCCTATATACATGAAATTACAGCAGAATGGACCAAATGCTGTAGAATGCTGTGATGACTTATGATATTTTTCTAAATTATATCACACCAGAAAGCATGTATTTCAATACAAGTAATATAGCAGGTATAATTAAGGTAAATGGCTTCATCCAGGGAACGCCTTCAATTGTATTTTTTATAACTAATAACAATGCTACCTTTCTCCAAAGAATCTAGTATATTGAAACCCAATAAGCTATAGAGCTTAGCAAAATTTCAGAAATAACATTTTGAACAGAGGGGAACAGGATGCTGAAGTAATCCAGTGGCATCAATTAACTGATGATAACGTAAATTCTGTTGTCATACCACTCTCAGTATTCTTTACTTAAGAAGAAGACGACAAAGAGGAGAGATGACATGGGTGGAGAATAGTGACAGTCACGTGCTAGTCACTAGGATTTCTTCCTTTATAGGAAGGAGTAGGAATGGGCGTTCCATTGGTTACAGTGTTGTTCCATAGTACCTTAAAATACATGGAACTATTTGCTTAGACATATAGCCACAGTGAAGGAACACCTTGAAATTGTGTAAGACATACACAAGTAAAGATTTGCTGCATTGAATCATGAAGAATAAGTGCAAAGAGCTAAAATTTGGGGATAGGCTATTTTTGTTTAAAACAAGTGCAGCGTTGAAACCAAACCTGAAAAGTGCCACTGCCTTCTGAAAGGTACTAAAGACTTGAAATGCCCTTTTAAATTATAAGAGGAACATTTAAGAAGCACTCCACACCATTAGGTTCTGACCTTATGCCTTTAAGAAGGTGTCAAAAGCCTACTGCTGTGGGACTGTGAGTAGCTGGGCTTTTTATTTCTGCTTCCTTCACCCCACACCCAAGGACTTCGAGATCACATGCAGAGATACACATCACAAAATTCTTCCTTAAATAAAGGGGATGGTTCCTTAGCATCTATCCTTCCAGACATTAGTAAGTCCAGACACTGTAGAATTTTGATGACATTAATATATCATTTGCAGAACTTCAGATTGTGTGCCATTGTAGCAAAAAGAGAAAAAGTGAACTGAGAAGGGGAGTAGAAAAGATAAATGAGCCAAGGTCACGAAGCAGCTTATACTAGGTCAGAGGACTGAGTGATAGAAAAAAATTTTGGATTGGACAAGGCAATATGAACATGAAGCTAGAAGTAATTCATCAGATCGGGAAGTGTTTGTAGAATACCACAGACGCTACTGTGATACTGAAATTACAGGCGGACCATAAGATATAAATAAATACTACCTGCACCAGTAAGGTCAAAAGATGATTTTGTGGAGACACTTACCTTCATCCCTACGGAACACTTTGGCCTTTGTAAGGGGCAAATTCTGATCTACAGCCTTTTTTTTAATTTTTTTTTATTGCACTTTTAAGAGGTGAAGGAGAGTGTCAGATTGCAGATTAATTTGACCCTTTGTGTTTTCCTTTCTGTGAGATGAAAATACATTAGCTCTGAAAACTGTTTAAATCTGGTGTTGCAATTGCTTAATCAGAAAAGCTTTTTCCTCTGATGAACTAGTTGTTAGAAGCAATACTTCCAAACAGTCAATAGAAAAATGGAGCCAAATGCTTCTGTAGTGATGTTAATCCTTGTCTCCAATGCCATATTCCCTCAGTAAAGTGCCTTGCTACTAATTACAGTGTGCAACCCTCCCCTCCCCCTCCTCCTCCAATCCCCTCCCCACTCCCCCTCCCCCCCCCAGCAGACCTGAAGCATTAGGGATAATTAGAATTGTGTGCTGGAGCTCTCTGTTAAGTGATATGCTTCTGCTGTCTGCATCACCCTTCTGTGTAGCTGTTCAAAAGCTACAGCTCTGTCATTACAAAGGCATGTACTGTTAGGCATAATACAGAACAGAACAGAACAATATGATTCTGCATATTTGACGCACAAATGCTTGTCTAAAGGAGCATTGAAAAAGTATTGTACCCCCAAGAAGAAAAAACAGTGTGTCTCTCTACATAGGATTCTACTAGTCTCCTCTGAATGTAGGAAGGAGCATTCAACTGTCTTCTCCAGGTTGGAGCAACCTAAAACTCCCAGTGGTGAGTGGCTGGGGTATTCGGGGTGGTGGCCAGTGGCAGAGGCAGCTCTAACTCTACCTGCTGTTCTCCTCTGTTTGTGTTAACACTGCAGATCTTGAAAGAAAATGGAGAATACTGCTCTGGCAGCCCTGCACAACCGTAGAGAGGGAGGGGAGGGAGGGGTGACAGTTCTTGTTTGTCCTTACAATCTCTGTTCCTCCCCAGGATCTTATATTAAACTGTTGAGCGCAATGGATTTTATTTTAAAGAAGCAAAAACTATTGCCTCCTAATATTCATAATAAAACCGGAAGAACATCCCTTTGGTGTCTACACACTGAGTTAGAAGCAAGGCTAAATTAGCTTTATCATTTTTATTGCGTTGTGGGCTGCCTAAGAGCCAGTGTCACAAGCCAACACCCCAGTGCGCTAGGCATCCTACAAACAATGAACGAAAAAACCCTGCCTTGGTGCCAACGAGCGCTTCAGCTGAACACTCTAGTTCAGAGCAAAGGGAACAGGAGCCAAAAGTAAAGTTCAGCTATAGCAGCGAGCACTACCTCAGCTAGTTCCCATATCTTTCTTCCAGTTTTCAGCTTAGCAGTACACCTTGTCATTTCACAGCAGTCACAGTGATCTAAAGAGATGTGAATACAAGCAGAAAAAAATCCTTGGCAATGCCTGGTTTTGTCACATTAAATTTTTTTCAAATGAATCACAAGACTAAAAATAAAGTTCAGGGGAAGAAAAAGGTCCCCACCAAAAAGGGAGTCTGTTGTGATTTTCCACATATCTGGCAACAATTAGGAAGTTGTGTTAAAGTAATTAGGAATTTCCATGATGCTCATCTCCTACTTTTTCTTTTTCTTTTTTCTTTTTCTTTTTTTTTTTTTTTTTGAGTATGCAAGCTCCAGAACTCTGCACCATTGCTCTGAAAGATGTTTTTATGCCTATACAATATCTAACATCAATGAGACCAGCACAAAGGAATTGAAGTGGACCTGGAACTACACTGACAGAACATCTCACAGTCAAGAGTGGAGGGTGAAGAGGGGGCACCAGTTATTGCTGTGTACTCTAAGCAGGTCACTGTGCTCTACAGACTTCAGCAGTGATTGTGTCTCTAAAACTTAGAAATAGCTATGAACAATAACAACACAAAGAAAGAAGAACATTTACCCATATTGCCAAACAGTGTATATTTTTAAGGCAGGTATGAGATTTACATATAATTTTAAGTATAATCTGTAGTGTACCCATACTTCTAGAACTTCAGTACTTCTCAAGGAGTTTGTTATTATATACTATACTTTACGTAGAAGGAAAAATGATCCATTTGCTATTATTCATATATATGAAAACAATAACATAGTGTTCTGGTTTGGGGCAGTAGGGTTGTAATTTTTTTGTTGTTGTTCTTATTTGTTTTTAAGATGCATACATAATTACTAGTCATAGTAATCGCTGGATAGGTTACCATCCCCAGCTTTCTGAGAAACCAACAATGTGAGTGAAACCTTCACAAACCAGGCCTAGGACTGAACTCTAACATCAACAGCCACCAGGAATGCTGGTTCTGCTTCTCCCTCAGATTGCCAAAGGATGCTCTCCCTACTCCCTAGCGGCCACACCATTACCCTCACCTGTGCACCAGTTCAGGGAACCGAACTGAGGGAAAGCAAGCCCAGATCTCTGAAGGAGAGCTGGCAGAAGGGGAGGAGTAGGAACGGGCTGTGTACACACACACACAGAGGGAACAGTGTGAGCTGGGCTCCTCCCCAGTGGAGCTGGGAGGAGAGGGGGCCACAAACCAGGACAGCACAGAGCTGGTGAGCGGAGAAACAGCTCCTGCCAGGACTCCAGCAATCATCGGGTAAAAGCAAACAAGTCAGGTTTGAGATGCAGCTGGGAAATGCAGACGAGTTCAGGGGCAAGAGTGGGGTGCAGGACACCTATGGCATCACTGGAGCAGGGACTTAGTGCCTTGGGCTGGGCTGGAATGGAACCCTGGGCCATGGGCAGGGTTGGGAGAACCCTGGGGAGGCTGGGCAAGGTCAGGTTTGGTAATACCCTGACATGTAGGAGCAGTGAATATTTATCTTCAAACTTGAGTTTTGGAAAAGCTATAGCTCCTTTTCATAGTGGATGAACAAGAAAAAACAAACAAAAAAAAGATAAAATTTTGTAATCTTTCATGAAACTATTTTTTATTCGTTGGGTGGCTTTTTTATCATTGTTATTTATTATTATTTCAACCTCCTTAATTCATTTGTAGACTTTGCATAATTATTTGTATCTTGGCTTGAAAAGCAGTATGCCCAAACATTGGTATTGTATCCCCTGTTGGGCATCTACACTTTCTTCTTAAGTCTTTCACATGCAGGTCTGGCTGGATCAGTGATTTGCTTGAACCGGGCTCACATACATTTATTAAAGCTATTTAATACATATGATTGCACCACAAATTCATGATTTGGACTATCTGGAGAATATAGGACCATCTCCTCTGGAATATAAAGAAGACGTCACATTACAGGGAAGATTCTATGGACAGCCCTTTATGTTTTAAAACAAAAGTAGGTATTTTAAACAACTTTTTTCACAATACCTTTGGTATGCCTGTACTGAACATGCAGTTCTGATTTCCTGTGGCTATTGCCTGAAAGAATGTACCAATATTGCGCAGGAGATAATAAGGTTCAGGTTAAAATGCAATGGAAAGACCAAAAGCATTTTGCAGACAATCCCTTGATCTGCCACTTTACTACTCTGAAAGATGTCACCCATTATATACTTTTTAATGTAATGTTCAAGGTCTATTTTTCTTTTAATAGGTGCATTGTAACTGCATTTTCACTCTATCAAAATAAACTGAAAATTAAACAAAATTCACTCCTGTAATCCAAATTATGCTGGTATAAAACAGAAAAAGGGCTGGAATATTTTTTTATTATTAATGTTTATTCTGTAGTGAACATTCAATGAACTTTTGGGTTATCTACAAAATTTAAGTTGAAGAAAATTCCAAAATACTTTAGTAATAAGCAGTTAGAGAAATTAGTTGCATATTTATGACATCATTTTTATGCAGAGTTTAAAAGTTAATTAGTAGTGAAAATCATGGAAATAAGCAATGGAAAATAAAACTGGGTGCTTGTAACTGAAGATTTTCATAGTTGCATTTATCAGCTTTTACTTTCTATGTAATTGCACTGAGCCAATTAAAAAATATAAATTAAAATTCTTGTGTTTATAATAATTGAACTTGGTAAAATGAAACCTGTTACATTAAGGTTGTTTGTACAAGCCAGAGAAGGCACACTGTAAGTGTTGGCCTAAATCACAATGGCAATGTGATGCCAAGGAAACATAAGGTATTAGTTGAAACCATTAGCACGCTCTTACCAATACGGACAAATTTGCTACCAGATATCTCAAAACACTTTAATGCATAAACATTTTGATACTATTTATCTCATATTATACCAAGCAAAGAATCAAACCAATAGCATATTTTATAGAATATTGTAAACATTGTAGTACTGTAGTACTATGTAGATAAACCTTGTACAAAATATATTGTATGGTTTACAGTTACAAAATATCAATAGATACTTTACATATTGACAGCATCACCTGAAGGTTGAAAAAACAACATGTGAGTGAAAAGAGTGAAAAGTGTTTGAAAAATCTAAGATTATCTAAGAATCTAAGATAAAAAAGTGAAAGAAAAATCTAAGATTTCGACTTTGGAAAAGCAGAAATAGTAAAGTACAATGATCTTTTTCACTGTAATGCATGAGCTTTCTCCTCTTATTCCCCTTGTCAGACTTAATTTTACAATATGAAAAAGACAAAACATAGTTTGGACAACTTGTGTGGAGCGTTTTGGAGGAGAAAATGTGCAAATATCTTATTAGAAAACTAGGATTTAAATTCCGAAGGTATTTTTGTAATTTATTTCTTGTTGTTTGAGAGTTTTGTTTAACACAGTTAGCTAGTAGTGAAAAATCTTCCTTATTTATTCCTTTGTATAATGGTCTGTTCTTATCACCTAATTCCAAGACCTCAGTACCTGTGAAGTATAATTTCTTGTACAGTTTAGAGGCCTGTCCATTAGCCACCTGTAATGGCTAGTAAAGCAGGCTTGTAGTTGAAGGACCAGTTTTAGTTTACTTACCGGACAGCAATTCTTTAATTCATAATACTGATGAGGAGCAACAAAATACCTGTTTTGTTATTTTGTTTATTTTGCTATTTTGGGACACTGTAAAGACAGGACTGTTGTTACCAGGGTCCTACCAAAAATGCAACTGAGACATGTGTTGACAGCTACTGTTATGAGGATATTTCCAGTCTGTTCCAGGCAATCTCAGCCAATTTTCCCATTACCATACTTTCCTTTTAATCTGTTCTCTTTCTGCCATAAGTTTCCCATTTCAGCTTTTCATCCTGGGAAGCCAAGTTTCATTTTTGCCTTCATTGATCAAGCTTATTCAAAAAACATCCTCCTGTCCCTGACACAAGTTAAAGGATAAAATTTTTGCCTACCATCAAGAAATGTAGTTGAACAAAAATCAGATAATACTTGGATATGCACACCACTGCATGAAACAGTTCTGAAAGGGAACGATGCCAAAAAAGGCGTTTTTCTCTTTTTCTGTGTTTTTTTCCAATAACCACAAGGTTGAAAACTTGTCTATCAGTTGATTTGTTAATAACTGTGAAAGCTATTTCCAGAAGCATAGAGTCAACTATCTAAACCATAAAACAAGGATTAAATAGGGATTCAGAGACCAGATTACAAACTATTTGCAATCATGTCATGTTCCAGTAGACATAATGCAAAACACATGCATATATTCTATAAAGATGACATGCCGTGAGTACATTTATGAAGAGATACTGATTTGAAAAAATGCCCAGATGTTTAGTCAGCAAGATATAATGTGTATTTTATTAGAATTATAACATTTTATGCAGTGCATATAATTAAAAACTTTAACAATTCAGCAAATAAGGAGTTTTTTTTTAAATCAACACTGTATACGTAAAACTGTATCCATGCATGTTGCCACCAGACAAGTATTACGATATTCAATGGTTTGAAATCTAACCTACAAGCAATACTGGCAGCTGTAGTGCACAATTTAGATACCTATAGTTTCAGCTTAAGAGCAAAATCTTCATTACTTTACTCTTTCTCATGAAAAAAACCCCAACACTTTAAATAGGGAAAGGGGCTTTTGAAAAACAGAAGATTTATAGTGTATAAAACTAGTCTGACAGTGATAAGAAATACCCTATTCTGGCATTGAAATTGCACGTGCCCTTCTTATACTGTCTTTTCCTCTCTGTCTTTTGAATATAATCCTTAAATTTCTGACTTTCCAGAACAAATAAATAAAAGCCCTTAAAGTAACATTTGGTAATTAGCATTTAATATCCATGACTCATACACGGGAGGCCTGGCATTCCAGTCTCATTTGATTTGTTCAACCACAGAAGTTTCAATGGGTTAAAATTATTACTTACTGTGTGTTAATGGTTCAGTTGCCAAGTTGGACTGACATACTCATAACATTTACAAATGAACTGAGTATTTGGAAAAACTATTATCACACTGAGTTTAGGTAGATTTATTGCACATGACATTCAGTGATTAATGAAAGACTTGCTTCTGGCCTTTCTGGAACAGATACACAAGAATACATAGAAACTATGCCTCATGTTGGGAACAAACACAATTACTATTCTTGCAGTTGAGTATTATCCACTCTTGTTGGCCTTCCATAGATGATATAAAGAACTGAACAAAACATAGTTCCATTACCTTGTTATGCTGGCCACATGTAGAGGCAAAGTTTATTTTTCAGAGTTGTTTATAATCCTTTGGCATTTTTGAGTCCTCACAGTTCAAAATTATTATAGAAATGTTGTGGGAATTGCTACTCCAATTTGCTCGGATTTGATTGCAGGTCATTGGTAGATCATGTAACAGGAACATCTATCTAGTGTCACAGGTACACTTAAGAAAACTTAAAATAAGCAAGAAAGTACAAAGGCAAAAGCAAAAAGGTCTGAGACACGTCTGCAAATGGGCGTGGAAGTCATAATTCATTGCTACAAAAATCCATCTGTATCTTTTAATAATTCTTGGCATTCTTTTTCATACCTTTGTTGTCACTTTTATTCTCACAATGCTTCTTTAGTCAACACTGAAATTTCTTTTAAAATTTTATTTGGACTTTGTGGATGATGGAGGATTTTTAAGAATAAGGACACTGAATCCCATTTTGAACTTATGGGCTGTGTATGTTATTGTCCCAAACAATTGGCAAAGAGAGGTTACCTGGATATAAATCCTCTTCCCTATGGATGGAAGCCCTCAATGTGGCAAGTCTGTTATGTTAGATTACAAGGTTTGTGATTTCACTTTTCTTTTTTTGCTTTCTTTTCTTTACACACACACACACTCTCAGCTTTGAGTTACTGGTGCATTTTTGTTTGGAATTTCTTTAGGCTTTTTAAATAACATACCACAGGTGGATAGTTTGCAGAAAAAGTTAATTTCTGCTGATTCCCCTATAAACAGGGGGTACCTTCTCATCCTAAACCTAAGAAATACTGTGTAATGATAATTTCTGTTTGATATATGCAGTAATCTCTAGCAAAACTCATTGCAAAACACCTTGAATTTTAAGAGGCTACACGAGCAGCTTCAGTCTTAGCCTTTCTGTTTCCCCATTGTAATGTCTGCCAAACACCATGCAGCTTCAGCCTAGTTGTTGAGCTCCACAACCCACTGTGCAATTCCCAGCATGCTAATTCTGTCCTATGTTTTCTCAAAGTAAAGGAAAACAAGAAAGCATTTGAAAATAATGTAGTTGTTTGGACCTTATCCCCCCCCCCCCTTAATTTTAATGCCATCTAATTTACAAAAGGAATATTTTGTTTGCTTGAATGTTGGTTGATTGACTTATTTATCATTTACAGGATTCCTTTAATAAGCTTTTTTTTTTTTCTTGCAGATATACATTTTTTAAAAAAAGAGCTAGAACTGGTTTTTGTCTGGTTTATATTTTAATGAAGGCCTTGATTTCTTCAGGCTTTTGATGGCTCAGTTTCACTATAGCCAGCAAATCATTTGCATTTACCAATTAAGACATTAACAAGCTTTCAAATAAGAGTTAAATCAACAAATCTTGTCATGATCCTTAGAACAGGTGTGTTTACTAAACTGAGCTTTATCTCCTACCTTTTTTGCACATCCAGGTATAATGTACCAAAGATGCAGAAACTGTTTTGGTTTTAAAAAATACCTATGACACATTCCTGACACAAGACTGAAATGATATTTTGTTCTTCTGATAGCTAAACAGCATCCAGGTCATCACCTTCAATTCTGGACTCTATAGGTACATTCAAATAACTTATCTAGCATGTCAAATACATGCAAAATGGACAAGACCACTTTCAGGACTCAGTCCAATTTAATTCTTCAGTAGGCAAACAATAAGCTTGATGGAACACACCCTGCACTGAATTTCTAAACAGGCCTTTGGCTTTAGATAAGTAGAAAAGAACAGAATTTATAAATCATAAGGGAGTCCCCAGTGAACCACTGGTTGTAAGAAATACGAGCCATGTATGTCGTGCTTCTCCATTGGCTTCTTCCATTCTGGACTGCTGAAAACAACCCAAGAATCCAATATCTGAATTGTACCTCTTTTTCTGCTTCCTGGGCTCTTGGGTGACTTGGTGGCACACCTCTTTAAGAGCTGGCAAAGGAACCTTTCCTTTTCAAACTCTTCTCAGGGAAATTATTTTATTGTGCAAAAATTTTGCCTAAGAAATTAACATTTTTTGTTAAGGAAAAGGACACATTTATTTTTTTTTTAATTACTTTTTTTTTAAACTAAAGTGAAAGTAAGAAGGCAAAGCCTAGCTAAAACTCAGACTATGCTTTACATTCTGACTCAGAGATGTACAGAGTTCATATAAGCTATAAACTGCACAAACCCCTGTAATTATCACAATATATTAATTTGAAGTTTGCTATGCTTCAGGAACCTATTGATTCTATTTAAGACATACCCTGTGGATTCTAAAACTGAGATTATTTTGTTTCTGAATGCTGCAAAAAAAAGGTTGAAATCAGATTTATGATGCAACTCAATATTAATCAGAAGTTATACTTTGACTTTAATCAGTGGAAGAGTTTACCTGAAGACACTACCAGTTCAGTTATCCTGCAAACTCCAGGGGAATCAACAAAATAAATTATGTATTAATTACAACTGCAAACTACATTACTAGGAAATGGATATGGATTGCTTAAATTGTGTTTATCAGAACTTCAAGTTTCTGAGCCTAGAATATTTAGTAAATTAAACTGGGAAGTGAACTTTGAATTTCTTCACTTAATGTGAGGTAAAAAAAAAAAAAAAGTAAACAGTTTATTGTAGAAGTTAGCTTAAAATATTTGCAGATAATTCCACATTTATATTTCGTTGAGCAAAGACATAAAAATGTATTTCATTAGCCATTGTGAATGGAGGTGAAAGAAAGAACCAGAACCTCCAGGTGAAGTCTCTGAAGTCTTCTCAACCAAGCTGGTTTTACAGGTGTTATTAACGATTCACAATTCACTGAGTTGAAGCAACAGGAGACATACTTATCTAGCATTCAGTTTAACATTTTGAACTATGATTACTTTACATACTATAGTTAGCAACAGCCATCCATAAGGCAACATTAACTTACAACTCAGCGGGTGGGGTGGGAGGGAAGGAATATAAAACTGAAGGTATGCAATAGAAAAGCAGAAAACAGATACACAATTCTTTGAGTGTATATGGGGTCTACTCAACATAAAAGGGTTAGTAATAAAGGTTTAATCACCAATCATATACATACTGGAATTTGAGAACACTAAATTTTGAGATCTGAACAGAGTAAAAACTCACATCACTAAAATCCCTTTTAATTTTATGACAACTTTTCACATATCTATTCTTGCAAGTAACCCAAATATTTATTAATAATGCTCAGAGTGATATGTCTGGTGATAACTGCACATACAAATAACAACATAAAAAATCGGTCCTATGCCGATTTTTGCCTATTTGCCTTATATTCTCTTTACTGAAAACAGTGAAATATGCTAGTGTTTATGTACATTCATGTTATAAAATATGGTGTGGCTGCTAATATATTGGCATTTTAAACTAAAGTTCCCATTAATTTATTCAAAACAGGACCATTTTTCATCAAACTGAAGGATTATCTTTCCCTAAGATGGGACTAGTCCATCATTTATCATTTTCATCTTAAAATGCAGTACAGGTAACAGCGCCAGCTCACACCTACAATGTGCCAACCAATCAAAATTTTTTTATCTGCCTCCATGACAACAATCATAAAGATAGTATTGCAGCAAACCATCAAAATTCAAATGATACCATCACCCTGACAATGTGTTGAAAAACATTTCTGTTGCCTATAGCAGCAAATACTTTTATTAAGCCCTATGTTGCCTTGGGGAACCACAAAGGCACAAATTTAAGTACAAGAACTATAAATTAGTAGTGAACTAATTGGTGAAAAAGCAAAAATAAATAAAAAGTCAAATCTAATTTAACATGTAGGCACCTATGTAGTAGGTGCAACATGTACCTAAATCCAAAGTTCCTTGCCACCAATAAAATTCCAAAAATGATGGATAGTTACCTACATTTCAGGAGCAACCTACAGTGCACCTTAGAAAGCCAATCTATAAACCACACAAAATGAAGATTTGGATAAAATAATTCAGGAGTCACTAAACATATGGATCTGAGTTTCACCATAGATGTAATACAAGGAATTAGGTTCAAAGAAAAAAAAGTGCATGTACAGCCTCAGAAATTTGCTGAGGTTAGCTTACAGATTACTGTTAATGCTGCATTCACTCACACATGCAAAAGAGAAATAATATTTAATCTCTAGGAAAAAAATCATACCCTCACCTTTCATGAACATTTCCTGAACACCAAGCCACAAGCTATTTATAGTGAAGCCTCTTTCAATGCTTTCACAAGAGTTTGTGTCCATTTTGGCAGAAAGCCAGATAGAAAGAATATGAAACTAGAACAGAATAACCAACATATGCATCTGAGAACTGAAAATCTTGACTCCTCGAACTACTATGTGTGCATTGTTAATTGTGACTAGAGAACAGAGACTAAGATTTTCTACTGGCTGTAACTGCAATACTGGTTTGATTTGGTTTTGGTTTGTGGGTTTTTTTTGGGGGGGGGGCTGGTTTTTTTTTCCTGTTTAAAATGTCACTGCTGTTATTACCTTCCACAGTTGTAACTTCATATTGTGATGTGACAGTTTCTCTAAGTGGTTTAAGTATAACTCTACCTTTCTTTTGTACACCTATGGAATTTGAGACCTAGACGACTTGTTGCTTAGGTTAGCAAGAGTAACCTGGAAAGTGCTGGAGTAGTGGGAGCTTTCACATCAACAAACGAAGGGTGTTGTGAGATATTCAGGTTGTGGCAGATGTTCATGAGGACTCTTATAAATAGTAATGTAAGAAGTGGGCATCTTGAGTCATCTAGGCTTATCAGATCCTACCAGGGAGAAAACCTAAATGTAACCACTTATTATTTTAGAAAGATCATCGCTAACTGAAAAGAACCCAGCTTTGTTATTTCACACATTCTGGGTGATAACTAGTGCTTCACCCCCTCTTTGGAACAGATTTAAGAATAAACAGTAGTTTTCTTGACTGATACAGTGTGATTTTTAACACATATTTCCACAAAGACTTTCCAGAAAACACCTACAAATTAGCAGATATGTAGACTGAGTTGCAACTGTTTCTTCCTTCTACCATTGTAATTTCTGCTTACAACTCTGGATTCACTTGGATAACATGACAGTAAAATACAAGGAAGTTCCAAGTTTTAAGGGATATATCAAAATCGGTTAGAATAAACCTGCTTCAGACAAGGAAGATAATTCAAATCCTGATCTAGCAAAGCATTTAATGACTTCAGAAACTATGTCCTTAGTTCATTTATTATCTATTCTATAGAAATTTGCTACTTGGAAGGTTGTAGCCAGCTAGAAAGCAAGAGTAAATAAATATCAGAAATATCAAGGAAGCAGCCCTTCACAAGCAGGTATTTAACAATCCTTACCTCTCTGGAAAGTAGGAACAAGTGGAAAAACATTTCAGATGTTTTGGGGTTTTTTTTTCCTTTTCTTTTTTTCTTTTCATATCACATTGCTTTTTGTGGTATACTTAATGACTTTTAAATTGAGAATATGGACTCAAATTCTATTTCACAAGTTGAATCATATTTTAAGCTCACAATTTTTCAGCTAACTCTTGTACAATCATTTAATGATCAAAAGTAATTAGTTATAGAAGGTAATATAACTGACTGAATGGATGAACTATACATAGATCCTGTCAGGATGTCCTTTAACATTCCTGTTCTATGCAGCCAGATATCTCTACAACAGATGCCAAAATTATAAAAGAAACAGTTACTCAAGGCTTGAGCTGTCTGTACATCAACAGCTCAAATAAAAATCTGAGGTTCAATCAGGGGCATCAATGATTACATGTGATATTAAATCAGTAAAAAATGCCGGTCTATAGGAAGAGGATAGCATATCAGAGCAGCGCAGAGGTTTGAAACTAAGCCTTTTTATAATTCTACACTGAACCACTTAGACTATGTGGCAATTAGTAGTACTATATTGCACATAAAGTTAAAGAGCTCTGGCTGGATAAATTCAAATACCAGCCAAGACAACTCTAGCACTTACTTCATCTGCTAGGGAATAATAGCTAGGTGCCTAAGCAAGTACTTACAGGCAACCCTCACCCTTCCTGAATATAAGCCAGTGGCTAAATGAGTTGGGAGATACACCTGGTGATGGAGGTTGTGTCTTGAAAGTCACCAGCTGAGCATTAGGGTGAGGAGGAAGAACAGAAAGGTATATAAGGCTGGAAATATAGCTAGGTAGCTCTTTGGTTATCACAGTTCTAGGTATTCATCTGTGCATATGGAAGTCTAATTAGAAATGAGAAGGTGGCTGAGTGGTTTTAAGTACTTGCAATAGTAAAGGATATTCTGTAGAAGAAAAATTAACCCTTTGTTATGATATGTGGGATTTAGTCCTGTAGAATGGATGAGATCTGTTATTCAGTGTTGATAAATAGGGGTGTGGACTGCAGATGTTTGACTTGTAGCAAGTAACTGTCCGATAAATAATCAGCATTATACAGAGATGGGAATTCTATTTTTCATTGGGAAAGCATGCTTGTAAGGACTTGTAAACACAAATGAACTGCAATGAAATTGTGACTTGCTATTTAAAGCCCATGTATTTAGACCTCTGAAAGACTTCCACAGTCCCTGTAGAAGTCTATGAAATCAAGTTTAAAATATCACAGGAAAAAACAAAACAAAAAAATCCAACAAAACCCCACAACCTAGCTTATATACAACAGGTCATAGCATTGTACTTCTGTTTTAATTTGAACACAGCTTGGATGTTTTTCCAGCTTCAGCATTTCAATTTTTTCAAGAGCTTCTTTTTCAGGGTGGATGTTTGGATCTTTTTTTCCTATAGTCTGCTATATGACTTTTTGCCTAGAAATATTCCTAGAAATATTAGCCAAAAAAGATTCTGTACTATTCCATTTGTAACAGAGGAAGTAGACAAAGCTTCAACTGTAAGAGCTTAAGATAAAGAGATTTTGAATCCTTTCCTTATATGATTTCTCCTTGTTAAATTCTGGCCTTAACTTTAACTTAACTAACCTTTTATGCATTGACCTTGACGTCCTTTAAAAATACTTATGTTATCTCACTGATTGGTGTCAGGAGAATATCTAACGTTATCTAACATCAGCTCCAGAAGTCCACGACCTTATTGTAAGTTAACTTTAGTTAATCTCCTTTGTTGTTACCTCTTGCCAAAACTTCAGTTAAATGGTTCATGTAAATTATTCAATATAATTTGGTTAGAGCTTTTCATTTATCTGTAACATTTTGTAGTCAAATGAGAGTGCTTGCTGTGAGTCTGTATACTGAGTACTATCTCTAAAACACTAGCAATATTAATTTGGTTTTCTTGGTCTCATCTGTTTTCTGCATTATTTTTGAAATCTGTATTGTTAGGAGTTTTTTTGTAGTTTGGATTGGTCTTTATATGCCTGTGTTGAAGTGTATGTATACATATTTAAAACTATTTACTTTTAAAAAAAACACCTTTTAATTAGAACTAGTTTGAGTTGGTTGTTACTTCTCAAACACTAGGGTAGGATAAAAAGCTAATAGGCTGCAATAAAGTCAACTTTTCTAGGTCGTGGGTTTTTTTTCAGATTTCCTTTGATTATCCACTTTAAAGTGCTCTTTTTCTATTGTCCCTTTTTTTTTTTTCCTTTCACTTTGCTGAGCTTTGGGGTTTTTTTTGTTTTCTTTTTTATTTTTGTGGCTTTAAGTTTTTAGTTTTTTTTTTTTTTAATTTAAACTCTGCTTACCATCATTAAATTGGGAAGCTCCTTCTTCCAGGAATCTAAAGACTTATACAAGTTATTTCCTTCCTTATCAAGAAAAAACTAAGAACTCAGAACGGCTGGGGTTGGAAGAGACCTCTGGAGATTATCTAGTCCACCCCCACCCCTGCTAAAGCAGGTTCTCCTACAGCAGATTTCACAGGATTGTGTCCAGGTGGGTTTTGAATATCTCCAGAGAAGGAGGCTCCACAACCTCACTGGGAAGCCTGTTTCACCCTCAAATAAAGAAGTTTTTCCTCACATTCAGATGGAATATCCTGTGTTTCAGGTTGTGCCTGTTGCCTCTTGTCCTGTATTTGGGCACTGCTGAAAAGAGCCTGGCCCCCTCCTCTTGACACTCACCTTTAAGATATTTGTAGACAATGATAAATCCCTGATTAAGAATACAAATATCTCGCTTCCTTTCTTCCCCTCTTTCCTTGTGTGGTTCTCAGTTCAGGGATACCTATATGATTTGATCCCTGTTCCCTCCTCTTCCTTTAACAAGCAGGTAGAGTCTCCCTAACATGAATTAGCAGCTGGGACTTGCCTGCCCAGGAATATTTCCACATCTCTAATGACATGCACCTCCTATTGCCTCTGTTCTCCTAGTTCAGGCTATCCAGAGAAAGGTCAAGACTGTGTCTCCTTATACAGTCAGAAGAAGCTAAGCAAGCATTGCCTGAGAAGCTCCATGTGAAAGATGGCTCAGCAAGGAGTGTTTTAATTCCAGAGGAGCATTGTGATTTTTAGAAGCATAAATCAGTCTGTGTATATGACGGAAAGCCTTTGGACCCAACACAACTGAGTTGGTGTTCCTAACTATACTCAGCTCACACCACACAGAGAGATCAGAAATAGGTCTGCTCTGCTGCTTCTTCCCTCCCTCCTGCTTCACCAGGCAGCTCCACACACAGGGTACAAACCAGATGTTCTGCACAGAAGTTTGAGTTGTTCTTAATTCAAATCTCAGCCTCCATGTGCACTGACATTCTGTTTCAGCAACACTCCATCCTCTTGATACTGCTGTATCTTCCTGGGAACATCACACTGCTGAGCAGGATCTGTTCTTATGTTGCACCAGGCTCTGTGTCTGAAGGGGACCGGGTGCTCCATCAGTGACCCAGGCAAAGAGGTCCTTCTCTACGGCTTCTTTCTCTACAACCTATTTTCTGAATAGGAGCAGAAAAATACCTCCTTGGGTGAGTTTCCCTCCTGTGAAATCCATAGTGGGGAGCAATCTCTTCCTCTCTTAGCACTACCTGAAGTTCTTCTCCTTTGTCTCTTCAGGACAAGAATCACTTGGCTGCTTCTAAAAGCAACTGTAGTGTGAGGAACACAATCTTAGATTTGAATCCTTTGCCTTTCATTTGAGAGAAAAAGGAACTACCCTTTCATCTACTTGCACAAGACAAGGGCTTGACTTCAATTTCCAGAAGAATAAGTACAGAGTAGGTCTTTGCATAAAGACCTTTAGCTTTCAGCACATCTCCATGGTCACAATTGTGCTGTGGACTTAGAGTGCAAGGCCTGAAACTGGAGGTCCAAAATCCATTTGTTCTTAAACTAGCTCCAGTGACCCTAAGCCTCACTTCTCAGAGGTGCCATCTAGTGCAGAAAGAGGAATGCTTCCCCATCCTTGCAGTATTTGCCACCTTGGCTGATAACTTACATAGGAATAATTGGGAAGGGTCTTCCAGGCCATGATTATATTACTCAGAGACCTTGTTACTGGCAATAATTGATAGCCACACCCTCAATGTGGTAGGTACTTATCTGCAGAAATACCAAGGTCTGTCCATCTGTGTGTGCGATAACCTTTGGCAGAGCCCCTTCTTGTTAAGACTGTGCTGCAAGTCACTCAAAACCAAGATGCCTCTGAACCACTGTTCCCTGAGGGTTGCAGTGCTGCTGAGTCAGCTATGTCAAATGGAGTGAGATGCTCTAGCTGCTGTTCTGATGATGGATGTAACTTTGTGGAAGGAACCTGCAGAAGAATTTTGAGAAATCACAGGAAGTTTTTAACTTCGTATTGGCATGTATGGCACATCTGAACCAGAAGTGAGGTAGGTAGCAAGAAGGAGGTAGCACTTCCTTCAAGGAAGGAAGAGGTTTGGATTTGCATGGATGAAACAGAACAATGTCTTAAAGAGATTAGTCAGGATGAGTTTGGTACAATGTTCTGGGTGATTCTCTGTTTGTGTTGAGAAAGGAATGCACTCTGAATAATTAGAAAAGGTTCCACTGAGGATGTTAAAATAAAGGAATGTACCACTGACAATGTTAAAATAAAGGAATATGATCTGAATAATTAGAAAAGATAAGGTGGGCACCTGAAGGAGATAAGGAGACCAGGAGTCAGGAAATTGTTGAACAAAG
>JAVJGJ010000001.1:29325896-29351450 GCA_035590215.1 Microhierax caerulescens
TGGGAACAGCAGTAGGGGTGAGCTGACTAATGTGTATCTGCTTCAGATACCAAATCTGCTTTTAGTTCCAGATTTGTTCTTTCACCATGTTGGTGTTGAAACAATGCTCTGAGAGTCTTAAACATAAGACAGAGGTCCATGGGCAGTGTACATTGTTTATTAGAGGTAGTACCTGTTTGTTTGATTAGATTTTTCTTTTTTGTAATTAGGCAAGTATTTGTTTTGCACAAAGACAAATCAATTTTGCTTTTTCATTTGAGCAAGCTAAAACACCCCACCATTCAACAGAGCTGAAAAGCTTAGTGCATTTTGAAATACATGCCAGGAGTGTAGATTTATATGCACAATATGTGTTAATTTACACATTGGTATCAGACATTATATAAATCAACATTTTTCACAATTTCTTCTAAAGCATTTTAGCTATTCTTGTAGTACTGGTTTTGAATTTATCTGCATGATAATGTAAACTCTGAATGGGACAATAATGGTCTAAGGACTTTGTGTTGTTTTCTTCCTGATGCATTTTTATTACATGTAGCTATAGCTATTTATTTCTACTTAGTGATGTGATCTCTAGTCAAGGAACTTAAAAGAATGGTATCTCTAAGAAAAATGGAATATGAAAAATCTGCTATGCCATTTTCTGGTTGTTTCACAAAACCTGAAGCTGTGCATGTCAGAACATAAAAAGAAGAGCAAGAAGCTAAGGAAAATATGCAATTTCTGGGTACATATCCTCAATAGGCTGTATCTTGATTTCCCATTTTACATTTGAATTATTAAAATTCATATTTTAATTTTTTTTAAAGCAGTATTAAGTTCCAGTGTGTATTATGAATGAAAAACTTTCAAATTTGTTTTCCTACCACATGCAGTAAACATAAATCTAGTTTGAAGTTACAGGATTGGGAAACAAGACTTGTAAAAATACATCTCTTCTTCCTGGGTTATTAATTCAAAATGGCATGTGAATGTGTTGAAAACCTACATATTTTTTCTTCTTGAAGCAGATTCAATATTCACTTCATATCAGAATTAACCCCTGGGTAACAGAAGGCCTCAAGGCAAACTTTGACAGCAAACTGCATTCTAATTACCACTAATCATCTGATTGAAAATGTTCTATAGTTAAAATAGCCTTGGCTATAGTTCTTCAAATAGCACCACTATAATTACGTAGCATGTTTCACACAGGCTCTCACTCTCTTTCCAAGGTATTTGTTCAGTTTTATTGTTCTCTGTAGCTCATACAATATACAGATATAAAAGAATAAAGCAAGCCATGTGGGGATTAGCAGTGGGTTTAAGTGTTAATGCTTCATAATGCTCCATATTCGGAGAAATTCACATTAAAATTCTGAGAATGGCATAAGCAGTGTACAGAGTGTTTGAAGAAAGATGCTGTTAAAGCAGGGGGCTGGGGAAGATATTTAGAGGTGAATAGTGCAGCCAAGAAAGTATGTTCTGAGCAGAACTTTTGTAATATGAATGAAAAAACCTATATAATTAATTCAGCTACAGTAACTAGTATACTAAGACTGTGTCTGATAATCATTGTCTAAAGCATTTTTAATTATTTCTGCCATGTTCCTGATTAACTTTTTATTATTATTATTTACTGTTAGCAAGGATATTGTTGATATTGATTGTGGTCTGCAACTTTTACTTTAAAGTATATGCTTACATTTGTGTAATGGCATAAGTCATATTTTCATTCATATTTCACTTTTCACATCTGGAGCTGATCACAGTGGAGGTACTACTGATTCATGAAATTATAAGAATGTCTGAAATTAGTTTCTGCCTGCTTTTGATTGTGTTTACCTCATGTCCTTTAATGCCTTCTTCACAAAATCTGTTGCTAATTTCACTCATATTTCCATCAGCAGAAAAAAACCCAGACTGAGATTCCAAAATCTCTCAGCTTTCCTTCACAGAGTCATGAAAAGCGAGACATTTCACTGTCCAGAGTCTCAAATTATTACCTGTTATGTTGTTCTCTGTTCCTGCTGCCAGAAGGACTGATGTCTATGCTACCTTTGGGGTTCCCATTTCCCTGAGATCTCAGAGCTAACTGTTTTTCATTTCACCTCATTAAAAAGATTATCTTCTCAAAAACATTTCCCTGTGCTACAGCAATCAGCAAGATAACTCTGAGCAGATGGTAACACCAAAAGCTGATATCCATTACAGGAAAAATCAAAGAAAAACAAAAACATGAAGCAATGTCTCACTTATTGTCTGATCCCTGCTTCCTTTTTGTTCTAGACCAGGCTTTTTGGCTGACCCTCTAACATGGTGATCCTCGGTGCTGAATTTTTCAGGATCGGAGGGAGTCAAAAATGCCTTTTCTCATAGGTCTTCAAGTAGCTCAATACAGCGCTGATAACATGCAGGCAAGTATAAACCTGTTTTAGCATATTTAGAAGACCCAGATTTCCCAAATCTGGTAGTGTTCTAACCACAGAGATCTAAAAGAAATGTTCATTTTTATTTGACTGTCAGGCAAATACTTTATTGTCACTAAAAAATTATTCTGTGTTAGAAATTAGACTTTGAGTTTGTTTTTTTTTTTCTTTTCTGTGGCCATCCTAGAACAGGTTAACTGTTCTTTTCCATATCATTTGCAGTATGGTCAAAAAGCTCTTAAAAGAATCTTTCTTTTGCTGAAAGGTAGGAAGTGATCCTCCTTAGCTGTATGTGAAAGTCATTAAGCACACCTGTTGTACAGTAAAATAGAGCGGACAGCACAAATGTAATCAAGGTAACATTGCTCTGGTCTGGTGGCTTGTTATAAGCAAACTATTTTTTATTATATCATCAAATAATTTGGCGTCACTGAAGTCAGCAGTAAAACTCCCACTTGCTGGACTAGAATAAAAATTACATCAATAGGAACAATAGTTAATCATCATTGTGCAACAGTTATTTTATATATAAAGGATTATTAGATACTGAAATTGCTCAAAAATGGATGACATGATTGTGTGGATTTCCTGGAACAGTACGCACAATGGACCTCATGCCAATTAACCAAAAGGAATATTACTGAAAGATGAAAGTGTACACATTAAACTTTATACTGCCATTGTAGAATGGTGGCTAAGAAATTCAAAACTATCTCCAAAATTCTGTTCTCCATTATAAGGAGTGCTCTGGACTGTATTTTCAGATGGTTTGACATTTTCCCCCAACAGTGTCTGATTTAATTATGAATGCAAGTGTTTATCATCTAAAAATCTAACAATCGCTTATATTTATGATTATGTAACACTAGTATTTTCCATGTTCTCTGCTGCCTTGTCAACTGGTGTGACCTTTCCTCTTGACAGTCTGTGATTTAACTATGCATGCAGGTGATTACCACTTAAAATAGGGCAGTCACTGTGATATTTATTGTAGTATTATCCTACTATTTACAGCTTTTCATATCATTAGTACTTTTCAGTCTGTTTTAATAAGGAACATATAAATTAGAGAGAAAAATATTAATTGAATGGAGCATCAGGTTTTTGTGTTTCAATCACTGAGCAAGACCAAAGAAGTATTCTTCTTTTGGACCAAAGAATGCCTTGATTTTCTTGTTCAATATATTATTTTTTTTTTAAATATACCTAACATTCTGTTTGAAGAAGCCCTCAGTATTAAAAAGTGAAGCGTTAAGACAGGTCTTAAAAAAAATTGTGGAATGTTGTACAAGGACCTTTTCCAAATACACTTACTGATAATATCACAGAGCGATTGTCTCTTATTAAATTTCTTATGGAAGGAAAAACATTTCTAGAGCTTGCCCAAACAGCTCACACTCTTTTCATTTATACCATCTTAGAAGCCCTTTTTTCACTATGGAACACAATTTTACAATAAAAAAATAAACCACTCTGTATATCAGATGACACAAAGTAACCTTACTTAGATTTCACATACCTAGCATGTACTCATTGTCTGATCTTCCTGCTTATACAGCCTTTCATAGTTAAAAGCTCTTTGGGACAGTCACTGAGCCTTGTTCATTCATTTTACCCTGGCCTGTTATACTAAATAATGGACAGAAATATCTGCTAACATAAGCATACATATTCTAAAGCTGCTTTTAACAAATCACGAAAACATACAAGCCTTAGAAAAACCTGGATTAAAATCTCAGTAATAATTTGTTTGACAAAACAAGGTTCTATTTTAATATACAAAGTCTCCCTCCTTTCTGGTGAGAGTATTGGCAAAAAGCTGCACATACACAAGGCAAGCAGGTGGAAAATGACAGCACTGCAGTACATCTAATGCTTTAATTTCATTATGTACATCTGCATCATTTTATTTTTTTTTTTACATTGTTTTTACAGACTTCCTCTTTCGGGGGTGGGGGGCAGGGAAAGAATTGATATGAATGATTTAGCTCATTTAATCAGTAGCTTTGTGAAGAACAGATTTGCAAATTGGTTTGAACTGTATGTCCCTGAGGTAGCAAGGCAGGCAGGTGCTTTCATGTTGGGAGCTATTGAACTACCCTGAACCCAGTCAGCTCACTTTTGGAATGCATCTATGCTCTAATAGATATTAGAGCTGAAAAGGATTTATTTAAGTCATCTGTCCCTCTCCTTGCTAATATAAGTAGCTGACCTATACAGTAGATATAACTGACAAATCTATATTTTAAAGACCTGAGCCATGAATATTTAACTTTCTAATGAGAGACTATTCCTCAGTTTTTCCTTGGAGTTTGTGTTAGGTTTTATTTAGAACCTAAATGGTATTTTTTCTCACAGTTTTTATGCTACTGTATCTAACTATTGTATCTTTCCTCCAGATCTGAAAATGATTGTACTTCTAAACTCAGTGCAAAAGTCTCCATGATTTAAAAATGACCACGACTTTACTTTCAATTTAGTCTCAGCGACTGCTTCCTCTTATGCATTGTATCAGATCACACTTCTGGAGAAATCTGCTTTCCTGATTGCTGAAATGATGGATGTCTTCCTATAAAAAAAAAAAATATCTCTTGTCACGTTGGGAATAGGTCTTTCCTTTCCTATCTGATATGTTCTCACCCAAGTATCCCAAAACAATGCATGACTTATGATTGTCTCTACATAGCAGGTAAAGTGTAATGGAATGCACATCAAATAAATTATGTCATTTTGGACATGACAACCACTCTATAGCCAAACTAAGAGACAGTACTAAAATAATTACTTATAAGATTTCTTATTTACATTACATTGATTTAATAACAGCAATAAATCTGGGTTTTTTTTTCAGTTAGTGATGATGGCCCTACAGGTGGTAGAAGAGGAAAGCTAATTCTGTTAAAAACTGTACTCAAAATTTCCAAATGCTTAAATTTGAGAAGCATATATAACATATAATGCAATTTTACAGAGTGCTGTACCTGCTCTTCACACTGATTTTGTAGGGTTTTTTCCAAGCTTGTCTGTCGCAACAATGATTTTTGAATCTTTTTTCTTTCCCCAAAGCTTATGAAATTTGTTTGATTTATTTCTTTTTTCATTCCCTTTCACAGTTGCAAAGCCACTATTACTTCACGTAGCCTAAAGAAGCATTTTTCTAATAGTACTTTTCAGTTTTGTCCAGGGAATGCCTTTATCTCTACGACAATGCTAGTGTTTGTTTGCTACAATATCCCTAAACAGGTAGCTAAATTAATTAGCAAATTGATTGTAACATGTTCTAAACTATGTATATTTCAATAGTAAAGGCAGTGTTCCTCTAAAAAGTCCCCTAATGTTGACACTCTTCTATGTCAACTAAGGTCTGTGAACAAGAATGGTTTCAGACTATTAAAACCATAGTTTTCACATAATGCACTTTTTAGGGAGGGGGTGAAAAAGCATCATCTGACTCTAAGACGTTTTCTGGTTGCATGCTTCTTTAAGATATCTAAAATCATGACGATTTGTTCCTGTAGCATGTTATTACATTTGAGAAGAGTCTGGGGGGGGTTTTGATTGGGATTTTTTTTGTTTGTTTTGGTTATTTTGTTTCAGTGGGTGTTGGTTTTTTGTTTTTGTTTTTGTGGGGGGGTGTCCTTTTTTCTTGGGGGGGCGGGCGGATACAAGGGGGGAGTTAAAAGCAGGCTGGCTGCTGCTGGTTTGTTTGTTTTTTAGTCTGGGTTTTGTTTCTGGGTTCTACAGATAGAAGTGAGTGGACCAATCAAAAGAGGAATTAATCATGGAAAAATTAATACTTGCACAGATGTTATTCCTTAAGTTTTTTACATTTGTATGTATAGAAATATATTTTATGCAATATACATTATACATATAGATATGTAAATATACAACATTTATTTGTTTTGATTATAAAGATGGTTATTACCTGAATATCCAGACAGGGATCTAGGTAATCGTTTATAGAAATGCTGCCATAGCTGCTAAAAAACCCACCTCTGAAAGTCTGGCCCCGAAAAATTTCAAGTGTGAGGATTTGTGTCATAAGGACATCAAAAGAAAGCTGAAGTAGCTCTAAAAATCATTAAGTACTCACCCATTGACCCAGAGGTAAAAGTTTACAGCGAGTATTACTTTTGTAATAAGGTGGACAACTCAGTTCTGTTTGAAAATACCTGTTAACATTTAGGTGACTAGACAAAAGAAACTCAGCACATCGCTTTTATAGACAGATATTAACCTTCACAGATCACTGAGTATATCCAGATTCTATAATTAAGTGTTTTCTAAAAACAAAGACTCCTAGCTGCTTTCAGATGATTCAGCAGAAATGTATTTTTTAATGGCACTATATTGATCTTCACTGTATATCCTTCAAGAAAATCTATGTGTCAGGAAGCTTTGACCTGAATTTTCAATGACAGCAGAAAATTTTTTTTTTTTTTTTTTTTAGTTCTCCCAGTTTATAAAGAGCTTTAGCAGAGTGTCTTAGGGTTTACAAGATAAAATAATAAAGCCAGGGGTAAAACACAATTTCAAATGTTGCTGCAATGACTGAAAAATGCATTCCAAACTCATAGAAGACACCACCTTAAACATTTCATATAATGAATATATTCTATATGGATATACTTTATAAACAAAGATATATTAAAAGAGAAAGAAGAAAAGAAAATTACATCAGAACTAATATTTCTAGTGTTTTGTTTTTTTTTTTTTTTTAATTCTGATTACTAGATATCATTTATATGGTGATCTATGTAAGAAATACTTTACATGTTAAAACCACCGTGTAAGTGCAACAACACACTGAGGGAAAATCATGTGGATTCACTAAATTAAAAAAAAATAATCATAATTCTGCTGCGACCATAAACTTTAAAATGAAGGCAAGAGAAAGTGGGATTAGATATTTAAATAAAATGAAAGCATGTTACAGTAAAACTATTAATTCTAAGAAAATAATGCATACATTGAAAATCTCTATACCAGAATATATGCAGCACATAGCCTTAACATCACCTAAGAATGATTAGGTAAAAGCACTGTCTTCAAATAATTAGAGATTAACTTTAATTTGTTGTTCATTTTCAGTAGCTTATTTTAATAAATAAAAGTCATGTGATGAAACCACATCTCTCCCTGGGAGAAAGTCCATGTGCTTTTACAAGGTGACTCAGCTTTCAGAATATGACACAAGTATTACAAATTGCTTACATGTCATCTGGACACTTCACGTGGTGAAACATGGACTTTAGCAGAATTATCATGGCAGTTATGAACACAGCAAGTTTCCATGTGAAGATACACGAGGAACTGAAGGCTAGGAAAGTGATTTTTGGAAACTCATGTGCAGAATGATTACAAGCTTGGCATTTGACTGCCTCTTGACTTAATCCTAGACATCAGATCTTGCACCTATTAATTCCCAGAAATTTATCTCAAAACAGAAATCATTTGGAATTCACAAACTAGGTGTCCTTTTCTTCTAGTTTCCAATGATGTCTCACTGGTGTATATATAAAGCATGCCTAGCAAACACCATCTACTGAGCTCACCATGAAATGCAGCAGTCACTGCCACTTGAAATAACATATGTAAGAAATACCTGGGGCTCACTGTTCCTGTGTTTTACAAGTGCATGCCCTGAGGAAGCGAGCTTCAGCGCCCTCACAACCTCAGGGCTTCGAAACCACAGCTAATACCATCTCCTCTGCCAATTGGCTATACAAAGTAGAAACCACCATACTTAGTGAAATTATACCAAGAATTCAAGGTTACTAGAATCATATAACAATTTAGGCTGGAAAAGACCTTTAAGATTATTGAATCCAACTGTAAATTTAACACTGCCAAATCCACCACTAAACCATGTCCCAAGCATCACATCTAAGTGTCTTTCAAATACTTCCAGGGATGGTGACTCAGCCACTTCCCTGGGCAGCCTGTTCGATGCTTCACAACCCTTTCAGTGAAGAATTTTTTCTCAATATTTCGCCCAAATATAAACCTCTCCTAGCACAACTTGAAGCCATTTCCTCTTGTCCTATTGCTCGTTTCTTGGGAAAAAATAGACTGACACTCACATTACAACCTCCTTACAGGTGGTTATAGAGAGCAATAAGGTTTCACTTGAGTCTTCTTTTCTCCAGACTAAACAACCCCAGTTCCCTTAGCTGCTTCTCTTAGGCTTGTTCTCTAGACCTTTCACCAGTTTCACGGATCTTGTTTGGACACGCTCCGGCACCTCAGTATCTTTCTTGTAGTGATGCACCCAAAATGGAACACGGTAACAGAGGTGCAGCCTCAGCACTGCTGGGTACAGACGGATTGGTCTCTTCCCTGGTCCTGCTGATCACACTATTTCTGATACAAGCCAGGATGTTATTGGCCTTCTTGGCCACCTGGGCACACTGCAGGCTCATATTCGACTGGCTCAACGAGAGAAGAGAAGGGAGGAAGACAGCAAGAAGCAACAAAGCTTTAGTCCAGTAAAGAACAGTGAAGAGGATATCTGTACATGTCTGATGTATTGACTTCTGTTGGTCTTTTGGCACAACTAAACAGTCATAATACCCATACTCTGATCATAGAGTATATCTTATCTTCCAGATCGTTAAATTAATCTGGAATTAATAGGAATTCAATGCTATTATATTTTTAAACACATCATTTCACATGCTGATGCACATTCTGTAAGCTTCCTTCACTTAAAGTTAAAAAAACCCCATGTAACATCTAAAATCTCTCTTATCTTCATGCATGGGATTGTATCCTAAAACAACCATTAAAATTTATTAAAATAATTATTTTCATAAAATCAAACCTGATTTTATGGCAGGCTGAGGTAATTATTCCCATAAAAAGCCATCTTTAGTTCACCTTAATAAAATGACTACAGAAACAAATGTGTATTTTCAGGTACTCAGCCATATTAAATTTTTTTATTCCCCCTTACCCTTTAATATCAAGGGACAATTGGCACTGAGAGATATGATATATTGAGGTCAGAGAGATCTGACTACACTGAGCATAACTCTTCATCTAGGTTACAGCCAGTGGTCACAAATGGGAGAATCATTTCAAGTGTTTCTCCTTGATCCTGGCACTCTCTACCATGTGTTTCTGTTGTATCCTGCTATCTGGCATCTGGTTAGTGTCTCAGTAGTCATCCACAGTTAAGATTTGGATAAATTAGAAAGGCAGAGAAACCACATGAAAAGTTTCAGTCCTGTATCCAAAATTCCAGGCAACAATCCAAAAGCATTCAATGGAGGATGTCACTAGAGATTTCCAAGGTAGACTATGGATACAACATTGCATTTGAAAAGAAAAATAGTAACACCTTTCTGCATTCTAGCTCATATTGATAGTTTGCTTACAATTCAACAATGTTTAAATAATTTTCAAATAAATAAAAAAGATACCTTACACTGACATTAGCTGAATTTTTAGAGCAGCTAAGAGATTCACAGTATTTTTTGTAACACCCCTTTCATTCAGGTAGGAAAGCTGAAAAATAAAACCTTGACCAAATAAAAAAAAAACCAAACCAAAACAAAACCAAAAAACCAAAACTTAATCTGTATATTATGGTGTACTTACATATAGTGTTTAACAGTAACATGTTTGCATATTTACTATGGTCTATCAGGTAGATTTAAAAGCGTATCTATTACTGAATGAAATTATAATTGTACTACACTATTGGTTCTGAAAGTGGAAGGCTTAACTGTAAAACATTTTTCCTATCTGAATCCAGTCAGATTTCTGACAATAGAAATACCCTGTAGGTTCTAACCAGTGGCCTATCTAACCCAGTCTTCTGTCTTCAAGAGTAGCAAAGGTACTGCTGTCTAGGAAATGTATAGAGGTTTGGCTGCTATCTACAGTCTGCTCCTCTTGTACTTTTATCACTATCAGGAATTCTTGTATTATGAATGTAAGAAGGTATTTCTGACACTGACAGGCATTTCTCAGGCAGTTCCATCTGAAGATAGACTATTAAACCTGAGCATCTGCTTTCTACTTTTTATACCAGATTTTAACAGGGAATATATTTGTAGAATTAGTCTTTTCAAATGAATATGGTCCTTTTTTTCCCAGCACGGTTCTGGTAAAAAAGAGATTAATTTGCCTCAAAACATAAAGTCTAAGGAATATATATTATTTTTCACATTTTCCAGAAAGTTTCTCAGGCCTTTAATAAAAATATGGAACAATTACCTAGATCTTTCTCATTTTGAAATATGCTGAAGATGACAAAAAGTACCCAAAATGCACATATTATTCAGTTAATTTGTTATATGCAGTGAAGTAACTTTGAGGCTGTTGATCATAGGAGTTCAACTATTTTCAGTATTAAAAAAACTGATACCAAAACACCACTGTCTGAAAATTATTAATATTTAAAAAGATATAATTTAGCAATTCAGTTTACACCATCCCATTATATATTTGACATAACGTTGAACTATTAATAAAATATAGTTGTTTTATTTAATTTGAAAACCTTTGCTATTATGTAATGATTGAAAGTGGACCCACAATACAGAAAATATAATTGTTACTCTTAAAAATTTCAAATTAGTTTCCAATTAAGGCTGAATGCATCAACCAGTTAAATACAGCAGTTATGTTTTTAATACATTACTTACTCAAGACTGGAATGGCTTTGAAATAAACAGAAGAACTTCAGAATATTCAAAAGCTGAGTTGAATTAAGGACATTTTTTTGGGGGTCCCTGAACCTGAGGAATTTAACTAGAGGCTTTACTACCAATTAATTCAAGAGACAGGGGTTCAAATATGTCGACTCAGTTAAAAAGATTTCTTTGCTTTTACTGAAAATTATATGTTAGCATAGAAAATTGTGATCTAGCAGAAACTACATATAAGTCCTCAGACATGAGAAGGAAGTCAGGAAACTGAGACATTCCTTCTACGGGGCAGAATAAATAACAAATAAATACCTTAACTAAATTAGAAAAGAAGAAAATACTTTAACACTGATGGGCAGAATTATGTTGGAGACTGCAACTAATCCTATATAGCCTCCTTGAATTAAATACAAATCCCTATACAGTATTGCATTGGGCTTTTCGTATCTGCATAACTTTAGAAGACAGTGAATCTGTCCACTTTTTGGAGGCTATCAGAAGTGTCTGAATATTTTGTATAATTCGGTGACTGAATTTCTCCTTCCCAAAATGTGAAAAGCAGAACCCAAAGTATTAGAGCAGAGAACTCAATCTTTTATTTAAAACTGGCTTTAAAATAGTTGGTTATGTTACCTGTTTTTTTCTTGAGGGGTGGGAGTGAGTGGTATTGCAATTTAAACACCCTTAGCAAGTTAAGAGTTTAGTTCTAGAATAGTCCTAAACTATCCAGCATGACCACAAAAAGGATAAAGGGTGAGGAAAAAACATTTTTTTGGGTAGTGAGGGCAGAACATAACAGGGCAAGAAATTGACAGAGTATAGGATTAACCCAAACAAACTACATCAGTCCTGACAGATTAGTTTAAATGTCAGTAAACTCAAGTCCATTAATTTAATTTAAAGCACTGGGAAAGGGAACTTTTCCTTAACTGAATGAAGTGATTCTACATAGTATGTTGTTGTAGCTATGATATAAAATTAAAAAAAATAAAATAAAAAAAAAAAAAGTACCACATCCTGTATTAAATGAAAGCTAAGCACTGAAGGTGGTCTGTCCACTGCACGGTTAACTTCACTTACATAACTGTGAAAGGATTCATTGAACAAAGACATTTATTTTTCATCCAAAGATGCTGGTTAGTCTTACAGCAGAGAAAATTCCTTTTTTCCAATTGTGTTTAAATGGTTCTGCATATATTAATTCAGGATACCAGAGATTTCTTAACATATTCATCCTTTATTGCTATTCCTACTAGCAATTTTGTCAAGCATAAAATCCCCCAAAAAGCAGAAATTTAAATAATAAAAAGGAAGCATTGATTTAATATTGTCATCACTTGACATACTTCTTGCCTGCTACCCAGAATGGGGAACCTGCTTCACCAGTTATAGACTTGGGCGGTGCAAACAAACACTGACTCACAGTGTGATTAATAAGATTTCTTAATGAACAGCATAAATCAATACTCACAAGCAAACTGCTATCCCTGTTGATATAACGGAGGTAGTGATCATATGTTGATCGCCCTTGATAGTATTACAATAAACAACATACAGAAGGGTAAAGAAATAGACTACAAAGTTGATCAAAACATTATAGTAAGCTACAAGTGGAAAAAGTAAATAGGCACACAACTTGCTCAGAGGGAAAGTGCCCCATGATGATGATAAGGGATCTCAGGCCAGCTGAGGGAGCTCCTCAGAGCACTCTTTGAGTCGAGATGTTATACCCTTGCAGTCACGCAGGCTTTTTATATGGATAGCTGTGATAGGCGAGCATTTTTTATCAGTTTAGACACAACATGGAGGTGTTGCAACACTGGATGTGTGCTCCCTCTTAGCCAATAGACAGTTTTTATCTTTGAGGTTTGTTCTTTTTGAGATGGGGTGCATGAGCGAGGCATTATTGTGACATACACACAGAACAGATGGAGGAGGAGGAGGAGGAGAGCAAATGAGCCCTGGATGAGGCAAGACTAGGAGAAGACAGCAGAGGGACTGGCATGAAGAGTATATTGGTATGTGATGGTAGAAGACCTTGTTGCAGCCAGCTAGTTTGGAGAGTGCTGTAACAGCTGGACATAGTATGAAGCACAAAGGTATAGTCCAGAAGTTGAAACTGTTCATTTTGGGAAAAACATTACAGCCAAAAACGGCTTTTAAAATTTACAGGTGCCTCAGGTCCGTGACTGAGTGTTTATAAAAAAGATGTATTACTTAAGATATTTAAAGGAGGTTTTTTCCTCTTTTTTTCTTATAGTTCCCTTAGACAAATTTAGATGGAAGCCAAAGTTCTGATCAGAAATTAATCCTTGCATAGATAACCTGAAATGTCTCTGTCTTCCAGGATGCAACGTCATGGTTAATCTAGCAAACAAAAGTAAGAGATTGAAAAGCAAATCCTACAGAGAATGATGTCATATCACTGCTTGCAACACCCTGAGCTCAGCCTTTCAGCCAGTTTTCAGTCCATCTCACCGTCTGCTCATCCAGCCCATACTTCAACAGCTTCTCTATGAGGATCTTACAGGCGACAGTGTCAAAAGCCTTCTTGAAGTCAAAGTAGACAATACCTACTTCTGTAGAGTCATGTACTCCCCCTTCCTACCAAGCCAGTCATTTATTTCATCATCAAAGGTTATCAAGTTTGTCAAGTATGACTACCCTTTGGTGAAACCATACTGACTACTCCTGATTACCTTTTTGTCCATGTGCCTAGAAATGGTTCCCTGGATTAGCTGCTCCATCACCTTTCCAGGGATTGAGGTGAGGTTGACTGACCTGTAGTTCCCCACGTCCTCATTCTTGCCCTTCTTGAACATAGGAATGGCATTTGCTTTACTCCAGTCTTCAGGCACTTCTTCCACTCACCATGATTGATTAAAGATGATCAAAGGTGCCCTCAAAATCATGTCAGCCACTACACTCATGGGTGCATCCTATTAGGACCTGTGTATTCACGTATGTCCAGTTAGCTGGAAGGACATATCTCTGATACTTTGATCCTCCACCACCAAAGGTGAATGCTCCATGTTCCAGACTTTCATTTTGGTCTCTGGGAATCTACACCTGGGAATCCTGAACACCAGTTTTACTAATAAAGACTGAAGTGAGGAAGGTATTCAGTACTTCAGCTTTTTCCATGTTCATTGTCACAGGGGCCCCTGCCCCATTCAGCAGCAGACCTGTATTTACAGAATATAATATAATACAAATATTTACAGAATTAATTTTTACAGAATATTTACAGAATATTACATTTCATGAAGATTTATGCTGAAGATAACTCCACCATCAGACCTAAACTTATTTAAGTTTTCCACAAAAAATCATCCTGGGAGTTTTTATTATTTTTAAATATATTTCAAAGTTCGTTAGCCAAACTTTAAACTGTGCCTGTACAATTATTCTTTGAGAAAATGGTAACGTTAAGTTCTGTTTATTTTATTCTAACATTTTTGTAATGCTTGAAAAACAGAAAAGCCATTACGTCATTATATGTGAAATGAGGAGACTATCAACATCAACTTTGATTTGATTCAAAGGAGGCATTATGTAGAGTGGAATTCACTTACTCATGTTTTAAACGTGGCCTACTCATTCACTGAAGTTCTTCAATTAAGGTTACTAGTGCATTTTACTTTCTGAACAAGCCAGTATGGACTAAAAAAGAAGTGGCACACAAGGTAAGCTTGCTCAAGTAGTGTAAGAAGTTGGAACAGTGAAAAAGACAGAAGATGGAGGAAAGTATACCATTTAGAATTATATACCTTTCAGGCACAAACTTTGTAAAACTTATGGTTTTTACTTAGTAAAAAACCTCAGGGAAAAAGAATAAAAGTATACAAATTGCCACTGGAATGTTACTCAGATTTTATTGAGCCAATGGACAAATAGTGCTATAGGTTAATAAATGCATGGAATCAAAGAAGAGAACTGCATTACCCGTACTGTAGAATCTACAGCATTTTATCTAGTATCCGATAGAAAGCATATGCTATTTGAGCTGTGCTGTCACTTACTGTGGTGACAGATCACCAAATGCTCAGAAAAATCAGGGATACCATAAAGATACAGAAGAAAAGAATAATGTAAGCTTTAAAACACTCTTCAAAAAACAGATGTGTCCAAAGAAAGACAAAACAAAGAGATAATCAGGTTGTTAAATATAACACAAAATTGAGCTTTCAAAAAATATCAAAAGAATAAGTTTGAAGAAAAACTTATTAAAGGAAGTATACCTTCCGATTGAACCCTGTATAAAGGTTTTGCTATGTGATCCCCAAACCATACACAGATGAATGACTGTACATACAAGGAAAACTGGGTTTCTGAAGAACAGAATAGCTCCTACAGGAAAACAAGCAAGAAGACCCCTGTGATTCTTCAGTCTGAAAAAGAGATAACTGAAATACTGCTCAATAAAACCCAGAGAAGTAGGCATTTATCTTTCCAGCAAGACCCAATGAAACTATCAAGCATATTAAACAAGAATAAATATTTTTCCATGGATGCTGTATAGAATGTGATACTATAGCATGTTGTGTAAGACTGAACTCTGTATAGAGGAATGATTCATTAGAGTATGAAGTGTCCCTGTTTAAGTGCAGCCTCCTTCAGAAGGGTATTTGCTTTTGCACTCTCTTCACATTTATTGCTATAGATGTAGAGGCTATTACCAAAGAAGATATTAATTAGTTTAACCCTTTCTTGTGATTTTGATGGTTTATGCAAGACTATTTGTATTTCAACACTTGGAAGTGAACAATAATTCACATTAATTAGTTAAAAGCCATGGGAATTTACAAATTTAATTTAGCTGCCATATTTTTTGTAAGAAAATGTTCCATAAATGCAAAACAGATAAAAATGGTGTTATGATATGTATACAGACAAAAATAACACATAATCTAAATAATACAGTCTAAGCACCTAGAAATTCAGAAATAGCACATGTAATTTGAAGTAAATAAATACCCTCACTTGTGAACACATACTTTTTAAGGAACAGCCTGTTTAATTCTCTGTCCCTTCTTCCACTGAGGAACTTAATCCCTTACATAAGTACAGTATTTTTACCAGAAACAACGAAATTTAAATAATCACAACTAGTAACAAACTACCATTTGCTTTATTAAAGTTGCATTGTTGCCTTCATTATCTATAGATTTTTTCATTGACCAACTTCTAATTTTCTTCATAGTCAACAAGAGAAAAGCAAATATTGCAAGATCAGTCCTCTATATTCTGCCAATATGGTAGTTATTCCTTTCTGTATTCATCAAACCTATTTGTTCTAGTGTAAATCTGAGCATTAAAGTTACAAAAAGCAATTAATTATGTCTTCCTCACTGAGAACAACCCATTAACATTTCTATTTAACATTGATTTGAAGACCTCTGTGCTATGTTAATCCTTAGATTTTATTTGTTTTGTATTATAAATGATGTTCACATAATTTTATTGAGTCTTTCTACAGTCTAAAGGGCAGAACTCTATTACAAAACAGGTCCAGAAATGTGTTATAAAAGTGCAAGATAATTACTGAAATAGTAATTATTAAAGAAAAATTACTCTGGGAGATTTAAAATTAGAATAGCCTTCATAACAAGCAAAATGTTTGCTCATAATAATGTCACAGGCATGTATTTCTGAATAAACTTTCATAGTGGTAGGCTGTTTTTTCCCTCTTTAAACATTCTCTCTTAAATCAAAGTTAATAAAATTAAAAGAAAATCCCTGAAAAGAATGAGGCTATTATCAGTCATTGAGCTCATCTGAGGTCATTGGGGACAACAAATAATGCTATCTAATTAATTAGGATGACAGCAAACTGTGTGACACATTTCTTATGGCTGGATGGTTTAACATTCTAAACCCTCTTGTTAATAATAACTTGCATGTTTCAAATAGAAAAGGATGTTAGACATCCCATCTGCCGTGTAACAGAGCTTCAGAAAAAAAAAAAAAAATAAATAAAAAAAAATACACTGAAGTCTTGATAAGTTCACATCACCAGAACAAGAAAAACGCAGCAAGTTATCTGGACACAAATCCAATTGTTTCTAAAATTCTATTCTTTCAAGCAAGCTATGGTGGGGAAGGGGTGGGGGTAGGGGGTGGGGGAGGGGCGGAAATCATACTGTCAGCATGATTCCTTGATCAAAGTCTGACATGTTAGTCAATAACATGTCTCACTTTCAAATACTTCTCTTTGAGTAAGCACAAGTAAAATTTTGAAACGGAATACATATCTTGAGATGGCACATCCTGTTTACAAAGTGCTGGTTGCAAATAATGATATAATACTGACTACTATGCAGAGTTGTAACTCTACTTATATGCGTATGCTGAAATAAATTTTTTAGGAGGCAATTTACTTAAAAATGCATGATTCTATTTCATACATGAATATACTTATGTGAAAGTACTGTACTTCTAGTATACTTCAAATAGATTTAGAAAGCATATAAAGGGGCACTATATTGTTCATGAAGTCCAAGTACGCTATAATCAAGCTCTTTTTTTTATCAATAAATTATTTTATAAGTAACATTTTGTTAGTATTGACATCCATATCATATATAGTTACAGAAGAACTGTATGCAATAATATATTCTTGAGTTCTAATGCAATCAAATGCAGAAATCAAGTTTTTTGTACACATATAAGTGTTTATGATTCCATTGGAAGAGCTATGTTGTTACAGAGCTATATACAGGTTACTTTTTTTTAAGTATATGTGTGTAAATTTATTTTAAAAAAATGCTTTAATCCATTTATTTTTAATTGTTTTAAGTATTAGCCTCTTTGTCACTGGTTTTGGATCTCTACCTTAACATCCCCATGAGTGTTCTTTTTTGAAATCTCAAGTGATTATTGATGCATTCATACATATCTCACTTAATAATTAAAATAGGATTAATGTTATGGTAGCTTAACACAGAGGACAAGTCAAATGTTTGTGGAGCACAGATACTGTCCAAAATGAATGAACACAACTGGTACCACAACATAGAAATTGTATAGATTGACTAGCATCTCATAGGGCATAATAGAAAGCTTTCCTTCACTTAGAAACACAGAATTATAGAATATTTAAAGTTGGAAGAGACCCATAAGGGTCATAAAGTCCAACTCCTTGTTCCTTACAGGACTGTTTAATACTAAATCCTGAGCATTGCTTAGACACTTCTTGAGGTCTGACAGGTTTGGTGCTGTGACCACTTCCCTGGGGAGCCTGTTCCAGTGACTGACCACCCTCCCAGGGAAGAACCTTTTCCTAATGTCCAGTCCAAACTTCCCCTGACATTTGTGTCCTATGGCTGATCACCAGAAAGAGATCAGCACCTCCACCTCCACTGCCCACCTTGAGGAAGCTGTAGGTTGTGCTGAGGTCCCCCCTCAGCCTTCTCTTCTCCAAGCTGAACAAGCCAAATGACCTCAGGTGCTCCTTGTAAGTCTTGCCCTCCAGACCTTTCGCTGTCTTGGTCACCCTGCTCTAGACACACTTCAATAGTTCGCAGTATATAGTAGTCCTTATATTCAAGTGCGGAAAATTCCACACAGTACTCGAGATGGGGCAGCACCAGTGCAGTGCAGAGTGGGACAATCACATCCCTCGACTGGCTAGCTATGCTCTGCTTGATGCGCCCCAGGACAAGGTTGGCCCTTTTAACCTTTCTTTTTCCTATTCAAATTCTTTTTTCTTAACTACAGACAGTTTGTAGGTTTCTTGTCAAGCCTTGTTTAGTCAACATTCAAAAAAAGATGGAAAAAATTCTCAAACCAAACTTGTTCCCCATGACACATTCTCACATCTACAGTCTAGGTGAGTTCTAGACATATTATGCATTAGGTTTATATTCCAATTGCTCATGCAGGATGGCTGTAAAAAATCTTGAAGCTAAATGATCTTTAATCTTTACATAGGGCATTTCACAACAGGTGTTCATGTCAGGTTGCTTTCCATTGCTCTTTAATTCTTTTTCATGTTACAGTACAAATAAGAACACATTTATTCTTACTAAGCTCTTTCAGTCAGAAACATTTGGAATGAGTCTAGCAGATCTGCATGGAAGTTTATGTTTTATTGTTGATGATGTTGAGTAAGAATGATCGTTACCATACAAGTAGAGATGGGTGGTAACATTAAAGTTAATTTTAGACCATGTTAAAGACATACATTTTTTGTCAGAAGAATGATATGACAGTGCAAATGGTCATTACCATCTTAATTATCATCTTAATAAAAGTTCATACTATTTTTTATGAATCACACCAACAAATAGAATAGGGTATTCTAAACACATATTGAAGTCTGTTGTAAATGGTACAGCCAGTGAATCATTAAGATATGATTAGATACACTAAGATACCGCTAAGATAACATCTTAGCAAAATCATAACACAGACTGGGATGCCCACCAATCACGTAAAACTCACAATAACTCTAAAGACTAGACAGGTTTAGGTTTCGTTATGGGTGAACAAGAAAAAAAAACACCTAAATCCCCCCAAACCAACAAGAACCCCCAACCCCAAAACAAATGTTAACCCAACTGCTAAAAAATCTTAAATAAATATCACTAAACTTTTAGTGCAAAATTAAATTTTAATGTTATTGTTAGGTGAGGGAATAATAGTAAGGGAATAAAGCATAGGAAAATAAACATTTCAGTTCTTTATTCAGTTATTAGAGGAGCAGGAACTTTGAATAGCTCCAGAGAAAGTTATTTATGACAGCTCCAGTGAAAGAACAAGTCTGTGTTCTGTGCAAAGCTTTAATATACTTATTTGCATTTTAGATCTGATTAATACTAAGTTCTGCCTGTATAAATAGTATAGAGAACCTAGGGCCCATGCCATTCCTAGCAGAATTGTTCAAGCAGTTGCCTATAGGAAGGCTCTGTAGAAACAAAGCCTAAACCCAAGAGGAATACAATCCTACTTTCTGTTGCCAGCTCAGCACATAGATTTTTGTGGATCACCATTCAGATATACCCAATTTTCTTCATTTGCTGTGAATTATCTTTTGGAATGACCAAATTGTGTCCACTGATTTCATGGGAAGCTTAAGTATAAACTAGTATAGCCTGCTGAATGAGAGTTTTGCTGGTGCTACAAGTTTTTTAGTTTTATATCAGGACTTGACTGGTCTTGTCTTGGACTGAATCATTTCTGGTTTGTTTCAGCTTTAGTAAAAATTGTCTAGGAGTTGGCTACGACCTTTTTTTTCTATATCTTAACAGCTCTTTGAACACCAAACGTAATCAAGATACAACAAATCTACATAGTCACCAAGTTACATTATACACGTCACCAGTGCTGGGAGAAACAGTTGTGTAGATGATGTCTAAGATAGTAAAAATTTAGCTGGGAAATGAAAAGAAGTCTGTTGTACTACATAAAGTGGATCAAAACACAAGAAGTGAAAGTCCCCACCACCATTATCAAGCTTCTCCCAGTGAAGAACTCTGGACCTCCTGCTCCTGTCTGCTGGAGGAAGGTTGAAGCCACTTGGACCTAGGGCCCAGAGGCCACACACAACATCAAATGAAACTTGCAGATACAGGGAAGCTTTTGTATAACACCTTTATCTAGAATATTATTAAGGCTTTTTGTGTTTATTAGGTAATTCAGACTATGAGTGCTAGTGTTATTGTAATTGGACTAAGAACAACTGCTTGTTGTATTTTGATTATGCTGTTAAGACTTTAGACCAACAAATTCTTATCTCTGTGCGTAAGGTGTGTTCCCTAGACCTTTTGCTGTCCATAGCAAAACATTCACTGTAGTGTTGCATTTTCATGAAGTACACTTCTGGGGCCAAGTCTCTAAATTAATCTCTATTTTTATGATCTTGGAAGCCTAAATTAATCTACTGTGCCATACTCTATCTCTTATTAAATGATCTTTTTTCCATTCCTATTAACCACCCTACTTAGGTCAAAATTCATTTAAATGAAGTCAGATTTTCTGAAGAATAACAATAAAAGTTTTGAACCTACTTTTGAGTCCCTCCTGGTAAAAGTATCTTATGGACAGTTACTTTGATCACATCGGTGACTGGAAATTCAATCCTACCGATGTTTTGAAAATACGCACATGAATCTCAAAACCTGCTCAAAATGTCATGAAAATTAAATTAAATGTAAGAAGCCCAATTCTGTAGCATTTGTAAATCCTTATTAAAGCAATTTTATAAAGGGAAATGTAATCTTCATTTGCTGACTTCAGTTTTGGCTCAGGAAAATTTTTTTGTACTCTTTCAGTTTCTCTTTTTCCTTTGTCTGTGACTAAGCTACATATTAATGTAACTGTCAGAGGACCAAGCTTCTTTCTTCATAAAAATAATTAATGTTAGTAACTTAGCTTTTTATGTAGTGCAGCTGCACAGTGTGGACTGCCATAGACTCTTTTCCCTATCTCATTGCTCAGCATAAAAGTCAAAAGCACACAGATGAGCCATTAAATGAAATAAATGTGCAATTGTCAATGGAATTCCCTTCAAATTATATCTGAGTAACTGTCATCATAATCCTGTTATGGGGACTTGAAAGGAGTTTACAAAAATCCTCAAATTACTTGGTCTAGAAGGGAGTATTGACTAGTGGGTAGATGAAGAGTGTGCAAGAACTTGTTGAGTAAGTCAGCATTTGCAACTATTTTAAGATTCTCTCATAAAGTTTGTTTCTATGGAAATGAGAAGTATTTCTGTTTTCTGGGTGGTTTTCTCTTTGCACAGAAGGCCAATATAGAACTACTGAAGTCCTACTTACATATTTTGAGAACATTGAGGGCACTGATTCACATGCAAGTTGTTACAGCTTCAAAAGCTGAAGCTGGACCTCATGTACATTTTCTTCACTCAGAGAAAATGCCAGGTGACATAACTTTAAACTTTTTAACTGTATCTGACGTTAAATCATATTAGCTTGTATTGACTGTGAGTTAGTAACATATACAGGAACAGGTAAAGCAGTTCAGTTTATACCAGTTATTTGGTTCCAGATTAAGACAACTCGATTAGGTGTCTATATGGTATCCAAACTCCTATCATGGTCAGCTAGTTAATACAATTAATAGGGTCTAAGGAGTTATTTCACTAATTAGATACTAATATCTGTACAACTGAATTGCCCTCTAGTGATTGTATTATCAAAAGGCACAGCGCAAGCCCTCAAACACAAACATCTAGTACCATCTGAGATGTTATACAATATCCCGTAACTACCTGATGGTCCAAAAGGGCAAGGGTGTTCTATAGATTTTATGTCAGACGAGACACCCCTACACGGATATCTGAAATACCTTAAGGCATATCAAACTGCACATCTGTGAACTGAATCAACTGCATGATCTTTCCTAAGACAGATCATGACACATTTGGGTGACCTACTCAGTAAATTCATCATGTACCTGCACCTTACATGAATTTGATCTATTGTGAGCCAAATACTCTAAAATGTTTTAAAAATACATTTTGGCACACCTGCAAATATTTTCAATAAATACATCACAACCAAGTCCTTTTCTTCCTCCTTCAAATTAAAATAATATTGGATTTTAGTTGTGTAGATTCTATTACCAGAAAAGAGTGGGGGTAATGAGGTTAGAAAATAACGTAAAGGGCACATATGTAAAGAGATCGTAGCAGCTATGACTAACTAAAAATTCCAGAATATCTCTCTAGCAAAAAAAGAACACAGAGTAGGCCTTGTCCATACTACTGAATTCTCTTACCCTCTAAAACCGGATTATCATAACTGACTTACCTTAGAAATAGTTTCTGGCCTGAAACATGATGGGAATTAAATGATACTAAATGTTTTTCCTTTCCCTGAGCTACTTAAATTCTCTTGTGTACAAATTTTAGCTTAGACATCAATTTGTCTTCTCTTCTGTGGAATCTTGCCATGTGTAGGTGGAATTTCAGTGGAGAATTCAATTCCATCGAAATCTTTGCAGTGATTCAAATTTGTATTAGCACAGATTTTTTTCCTTTGCTTTTAATCTCATCTGGCTCTCTCTTTATCAGGTCTCATAGAAACCTTGCAACAGTCATTGGAGAGCAACACTGCTTTGTATCACCTATCCAACACAGCAGACTATGAAGTTCACTTCTCCAAGTAGATTTGATGGTTTACACCTGACAACAAGGCTCTGTGGTTCATGTGTGAAGACTAGAATATGAAGAGGCTTATAAACACAAGGTAAGTGGTTTTCTGCCATCCTGAAGATGGGAGGGATGAGTAGAGAAAAGAATAAGATTTCCCTCCAGTCTGGGTATGTCCATTTTTGTCATTAAAAAAAGGTGAAAATAAAAGAACAGTAATTCCTCCAAAGTAAGATTATTTGAAACCATATTTAGACTATTTCAAATGTAGTAGCTAACCTAGACATTTTAAAAATGCATGCACTGAAAGTGAAGGATGATTCTTGTATCAGCTGTTGTATTAACTGTGTTCACAGAGGACCATCATACTTCCATTACACAGTTGTTTCTTTTTATCAGTCAGTCTATCATGTAAAGAAATGGAAAACAAAGCTTTAATTCTTCCTGCTTTAGCATTTCTGAGTGCACAACTTCTTTGAAATGCTCCCAGCTTGCTGCCAATTTTCTTTCCAATTGTAACACAACTGTTTGTCAGCTCCTGGAACATTCTGAAATAAACGTAAATACTGAATATGTCTTCAAGGTTTTTCTTCAGATTTAAAATTACTAATGTATTTAGCTAGTCATTAGTTCTGTAATGGTAGTACTTGCTACAGCTAAAGGGGGTAGTTTAAGTCTCTTTTCACTCCTTACCTAGTTTTCAGAATAATCCAGAGAAGTATCTAGATTGATTTTGAGAGTATACTTTATATTTTTAGAATGCAATAGACTTAAAATAATACTCTTGTAGTCAGAAACAGCAGGAATACAACAGTACAGAATACAACAGGTAGAAAAGAGCTGTGATTTACATAGACATGTACATTTAAAGCTCAGTATATAGACCTTATCAACATTTTCCAACATGGGAAAAAAAAAAGTGCTCTTTAGCTCCCCAAGGGACTCTTTGTCTCACTGGATGAATTTGAGCTATCCTTTTCAAAGAAAGCCAGAGGAAAAATCAAGTAGGAACAAACTAAAAAGAAAGATGTAATGAACAATAAGTTATTAGCCCATTTTTCAGATGCTCCTCACATGTAAGAACACCTCCTGGTGCAAATCAGTTTAGCAGTATTTTAAGATAGTCTATTTGTCATACTCCAGATTTTGTTTGTGGGCAAGGGAAAACAACCCTTATATATCAAGCCAAGAATTTATTGTTAATATAATTGAATATTAACAGTCTAATCCAATATTCAGTTCAGATAAAATTATTAGAGAAGGAAAAATGCTTCTATACAAAATCTCATTAATGATAATAATATATATATATATATATTAATGTAAATAAATATTAGTTCCTACTTTTTTTTTGCTTTTAGAATACTCAGCCTTGCATGACACTTCTAGGATCCTAAGGTCAGTAGCTTCAGCCTGGTGGTGTGAGAAGGGTGTTATGACAAATTGTTAGCATCACTCCAAGAATCCATCTAGCTCCTGCTTGTTCATGTTTCCAGTTCCCTTTCTTTCTAGCCTCAACTCCCTACCCCAGTCTCTTGAAATAACTATGTTTGTCCTTTCTTAAAAGTTCCTGGTTCTTTTAACAATAAGTTCAACTTTACACAGCTCCTTTCTGTATACACAACCATAAATCTCTTGTCCCTTTTTATTTTTTCAATGCCCTGTGATCTTTTTGCTTCCATTACATTTGAATTGGAAAACTTTCGTCTCTCTGGTTCTTGAACGCCTGAAAAACATAAAAGGAAGTCATTGTGATCTTTCAATAGCATTGAATTTTTTTTTTCAGTTTTCAAAGCTAGAAGAATATTTGATATGAAATCAACATTAATTATTATTTTTTAAGTATCTTTCACAAGGTTGTAGATACTAATTGACATACTATAAAAATAGTGACCCAAACAATATAGTTTTGCCAGCCTCATTTTTATAAATATTTTATAACAGTCTGGAATAATGTAGGAAAAAAAAAGGTACTGAAAAATTCACTTTGCATATTTTATTTGTGATGAAGTTCCAAGAAAGTAAAAAGCATTTCAAAAATTGATAGAACCATAGTAGCTAGCTCCCCTAATCCCTTTTATTTGTGAAGTTCTGAACTAAAGTGACAGTACAGTCCCTGACAGTATGGCAGTTGTTTCTTTAGTCAAAAATTATATAAACCATGATGAAATACACAATGTGTACACACTGCCAAATATATGAAGAGGCAGATTTTAGAAATTAGATATCCTGGAAAAGAAGAGTCATAAGACCACTGTTTAGATAAAAAAAAAAATTGTTTGACTAGATGTACAACATCAGAAGACACATATTTGAATATTTCCATCAGGAAAGAATGGACAGCTAACTAGGGAATAAAATCAGT
>JAVJGJ010000001.1:29355428-29382546 GCA_035590215.1 Microhierax caerulescens
GTTTGAGTAAATTTTCGATGAGGGGATTTCTGTGCTTAGTTCAAGAAGTAGAAGAGGAAGGAAAAAAAAGGGGGTGAGGGGTGGGTAGCACAGGGTAGGAAGCAGAGAAAGCCTTGGTGCTTTGCAGCCACTGTTCAGCAACAGATAAACATTGGTTTGTTATCAAGACCTTTTTGGTCATAAATCTAAACTAGAGCACCACACAGGCTGCTATGAAGAATATTAACTCAATTAGAAAGAAAAAATCAGGATCAAAACCTACAGCTCCACCATTTTTTCTGTCTGTTTCATAATACTTTAATAAATTAATGGCATGAAAAACAAAGGCTTTCCTTATATGTGAAGTAGTCATCCTTAGTAGTCTTAGTCAAATATCTGCATTTTGATGGCTGACGGATTCTTTGTGAACCCCTGTAAAGAAAAGATGTGCAGAGATGGATCTTCTATGTCAATTAATTTGTTTAACATTATGGATTTTATCCTAAATGTAATGAACCTAAAATATTAACTTGACGTCCCAAAGAAAATTATTTTATTACAGCCAATGTGTAACATGGCCAAATGCTACATTAACTGCCATCTGCATCAACATATTGTCAGCCAGGTGCAAATGCTCAGCTGGCAAATCTGGCAGCCCATCTTCTAGTTTTGTTAAAAAAAATGGTTTTCTGTCACTTTGGGAACCTTCTTCTGCTTAATGGAAACTCTTAGCATTTCCTTTTTCCAGAACTTTAAAAAATGACATTTCTTCCTCTCTACACAGTCACACTCTCGTCTGTTTCCTGGATGTCCATTTCCATGAGGTGTTCAAATAACATTAAACGAGCTCTCCGGTGTGCAGACATGTATAGTCAGAGTTAATAAGTTTTATGGAACAACACTTTAAAATGGCAGGGAGCAGCTAAAATTCAACACTGATTTTTGAAATACAACAGGAGAAGAGGTAGTATCTTTATGTTATGGTGCACCTCAACTGGACCTATTTACTGTGTAATCTAAAGACAACAATCACGATGTCCTGCTATTTATGTAAAATCTGAAACTCAAAATCTTTCTATTCTATAGACAAACAGAAAAACACCTCATACATGAAGCCAAGAAGTGAGTTACTCCAACAAATGTTTTAACAGTCTTACAGTCTGAATCATTAGTCCAGTTACCAATTATACATGTTCACAGTTCAAATCAACAGAGAAAAGCCTCAAAAAAACAGTTAAAAGTATTGCACAAAAGCTTTCCCAGTACCTGCTCCATTGCCTGATGGTGTTATGCAAACACTGCTCACACTCCTCAGCTCCTGAGGCTGTTGGTGTCTGCTGGGCAAGGGTGAGGTTTTGCTGCACCATCCTGAAAGATTCCCAGGAGAGCTACAACACTACTGACAGATTTCTCCCTTCCCTTTACAGCAAGATGCAAAATGTAGGTGTGTTCTTCCTTTACAGTCTTGAGATCTACTCAGTTTCATTTTCCTGCATTTTCTTAGCATAGTCTGCCTATATATTCTTTCTTTTCATTGACTTAATTATTTGGTGTTTCTATTCTCTATCTAGTAGCACCAAAGCAGTAGAAGTGAAAGAAATTATTTCTAGAGCACCAAGATAGCACCACGTTCCTTAAAATAACCTTTGAAATGACTAATAACATCACAAAAATATTTCCAAATATATTTTAAGGTACAATATTATATGTTGTCTACATTAGAAATCTATAGTTCTAAGAGAATGCTTTATGTTCTTCAGTTAGGATAAAAAATATATTTTAGGATAGTTAGCAAGATACAGTTTTTCTTATGTGTAAATATTTATGGATAAGTAGAAAAACACAATACTCCAAATAAATTATTGCAATGTGTAATACATATATGTATTTACTCACAGTTTCATAAAAAGTATACCTGTTATATATTTGTCCTGCTTCTCAACCATTCGCAATTCCTCTTGAAATTTCTGGAAAATAGTAAGGTTTTTTTAGCTCTGTATCTGAACTCCCGGACTGGTTTGAACTTAACAGTGAAGTGAAAAAAGCAACTAAATATATAAACATTCCAAAGGCTAAACCAGAGTCTTAAAAAGTTACCATTCTAGTCCTTTATTTTGCATGCATAGTAAAAATTAAGTAAAAACATGGAATAGAAAAGAATTCATAATAAATCTAATTAACCAGTCATTTTCAGTTGTATGCTTGACAAATTGTTAGGTTTCAGTACTATTTGCATCCAGCCAGTGAAATTTGAAAAAAGGTCATATTTCAATCATTTTCATTACAAGTTATCTGGGAACAGTTTAACATGTTCAAAAAGCTAATGTTTTTTATGAGTTAAATCCCTGTCATGCACAAATGCAAACTGTAGAAAAAAAGGAAAAAACTTGTCAAATGGACAGCTCAACTAAAATATGAATTAATTTTCTTTTCAAAAGTAAAGACCTAACTATATTTATCCTGTTGACATAATGAAACGTGTCAACAGGAAACTTTAAAAAAGAATGAGAAGAGATAATAGCATGCAGAGGCCAAAAAACTGATGTCTTCTACTGACTCAAGCACTTAGAGAAAGATTTCAGACCTCTCCATCATCAGAGAATAGCAACAGCCCAATGCAGAAGGTTGTGTCAGCTGGTGGCTATGCAAGCAAGAACAAAGAGAAGTCCTCTGCTACAAAAATTAGTTCTAACCACATTAAAAAGATGATTAATGAGATAGAGCAAAGACTGTAAATAAATTAAAATTATAAAACACATATTGTGTAATATTATCCAGACAAAACGTTAAATAGTAATTCTGCACACTAATAACCCTTGACAGAGCCAACTATTTTCATGAACCTCACTTTGCATTCCCCTATAATCTTTATCTTGTTTCTTTTTGAAGGCAAGGGCAAGTGCTGACAGCTGAAGGCAAATCCAGCGTAGTGCAAGTTGTCACCAGAAAAGACGTGGAAAATACTACCACAGAAAAAATACAAGTGCATATGCACAAAATAAATTGATGAACCTCTTGAATGTAAGTTTTAGCAAAAACCACAGCTCAGAACTAAAAACTCTGTGTGTTCAGATCTCATTCAAATGGAGTTAAACTAAATTATCTGCAAACAGAAACTCAAAGCAATTCACTGTAATGTTCTAATTTAACTATTGTGAATGCCAGGCAGGTGCAAGGGCTACGGACCTCATTTAAGTATCAAGGGTCATGTCTTCTCCAAAACAATATACCCTAATGCCACCAGTGTGAACCAGTAGGACATCTCTGGTAGATAGAAGTAGTGTAGATAGGTAGAAAGAAAGGTAGATAGACAGTAGATAGAAGCCACCTGAAAAAAAGCAAAAAGCAGCAGCAGCCACAGTGATGGGTATGAAACTATCTGAACATTTTTTTCTAAAACTTATGTTAAGTTTTAATGCTGTAAGAACAGTCTCTTCCAGAAGGATTCTTGTATTTTCTAGCGTACATGTTTTTCAAGCAGCACTTACACAAATGAGTAGCTGATACTCACTGTAGTTACACAACATTAAATTATGTGAGATAGTCAAGAGGTTTGTTGTTGTTGTTATTTTAAACTAGAAAATATAATTAAATAAAACCAAAATGCTTGAAGCTAACATGACAATTCCCAACAAACCCTAATGAGGAAACAGCAGATGTTATTTTCTTTTCAAAATCAAGGAAAATTGCACTGTATCATTCTCCAGGTGCCCTGATGATGTGATACTTAGTTAGGGATGTTCATACTTAGTATGATAGCCCTATCTTCAAGCGTAAGTTTAAAAAAAGTAAGCTACTTCATTTTAGGCTATGAAAGTTCAGTCTGTTTCTGATAATACTTCTAGTAAAATTTCATCTGACTTCACTGATAAAAGGTAAAGTCCTCTAAAACCTTCAAGAAGATTTCCACTCCTTTTGAAAAAGAATAATTTGAGAACTGCTGAATACTATGTTTTTAATCTGGAAGTAATATTCTGATTGTGGTTTTCCTATCAGCAACATGAAAATACCACATGACAAAGAATTTAATAATTTCTGTTTGTCATCGCACAGGAATCGAAAACCCACAAAGAATAGAATAAATTAGCCAGATTCAGATTATTTTAAACCACTTACATGGAATAGAATAAATTTGGTCTGAGCTAGAGCTGAAGATGTGTCTTTTCACAGGTGTGCTGGTTTTGACAGGGATAGAGTTAATTTTCGTCAGAGTAGCTGGTATGGGGCTACAATTTTGGATTTGTGATGAAACCAGTGTTGACAATACAGGGAAGTTCCAGTGGGTGCTGAGCAGCGCTGACATAAAGCCAAGGCCATGTCTGCCCCTCACCCCCCCAGCAGCGAGCAGGCTGGGGGGGGCACAAGAACTTTGGAGAAGACACAGCCAGGAACAGCTGACTCCAACCGACCAGAGGGATATTCCATATCGTAAGGCATCATGCTCAGTGTGTGTTGAGGGAGGAAAAGGAAGTGGGGAGATGTTCTGAGTTACGTCATTTGTCTTCCCAAGTAACCATCACATGTGGTGGAGCCCTGCTCTGCTGGGGATGGCTGAGCACCCGCCTGCCCGTGAGAAGTGGTGAATGAATTCCGTGCTTTGCTTTGCTTTCATGTGCAACTTTTGCTTTACCGGTGAACTGTTTTGATCTCAGCCCACAGGTTTTCTCACTTTTACTGTTCCGATTCTCTCCCCCATCCCAACACAGCGGGAGTGAGCAAGCAGCTGTGTGGTGCTTGATTGCTGGAGGGGGTTAAACCATGACAACAGGGGAAAATAAACACCAAATAATATGACTTTCTCACTAAGCAGATGAAGTAGGCTCTGGCGACTGTATCGGGGAAAAAAGCTTCCCACCCCAGCTCCTGTCCCTCACACATGCACCACCTGCTCATACCTCCCTAGTGACCACCCCAGTGACCCCATAGGATGCTCTGACCAGGCTCCTTGTCTGGCTTTGGTGGCTGCTTGGCTCTGACACCCAATGGCCGCAGCTTGAGCACCTGCCCCGTGCCATGTCCCATGCACATGTAACCGTGTTCCTTCACCCTCAGTTTCAGAGCATCTTTCAATCCAGGTATCAGCACAAGCTGCCAGCCAGGTTGGTCTGCAACGATTCTGTGATTCACCTTTCCAGCAGTTTCAGCTATACCTCTTTGGTTAGTTGTCGATCTGCGCTCCGCACTGAAGTTCCTTTCTCTCTGTTCTTGTTTGCATTGTCCTGTTTGCCCTGGCTCACCACACTTAGCCCATTTGCATTGAGCTCAGCTCCCAGCCAAGGTGATACCATCATACAGCCTGGCCAATTGCTAGCAGATCTATGACTTTGATGTCAAGGAACTCTCACTGACTTCAAAAATTTTGAATGAGACTGAATTGGTTCCTCCTTGATATCTCAGAGCAGCAATACTGATATGTGCTTCAAAAAATGTTGTGAAAAATAAAAGCCAATGACTGGGAAGCAGTTGCATCTGTAATCACTTTTAATATTTAAAATGTGACCTAGTTTGAACAGTCTTGTGGACAAGACAATATCTTTTTGTCCTTTGTCTACACAGCTTTTATCTGCACTCTCCAAGTAGTACTGTAAATAAATGCTTAATCAGACAGAGAAATTATTGAATATTCTGTTTCAAATATTTTTTTTCCCAGAAAGACACTTTTCAGAATAGTTTCACTTCCAAAAAATGTTACTTAAAAAATAGCAAATAAATATGTAGCCATGTTTATCAATTCAGAATGATTTCCACATCAAACATTCATGTTATAAAGACAAAGATGAAGGTGTCTTCACTTGCAGCTCTACAAACTCAGTCTGAGACCTGACAATGCATGTGCATTGTTCCTTCTTTGCCTATTTTCAATAGCAACCTATGAAAGTCAATAGAGGGTCTCAGTTGTCTATCATCAATATGTTGTTACAACTTGTCTGCCAGTTTTCAACTACAAATAAATAGAATCAAGCTCTTTCTCCTCTCTCTGACCTGTAGTATGACATGCCAGCCATTAAACAATGTTTTAATTTCTTATTTAAGTGGCAGAAAAGTACCATTGATTCTGAATGCATGCAGGGGAACTGATTCACTAGTGCATCCAGAGAGTACAAGGTGACTGAACACACCGAGGGTAGGCCTGATTTCTGAACAGGAAAAGGAGTTTTAGTGCTTCTCCAGTTTACTACAATTACTTGTTATAAAAAGGCAAAAATACAAACCAGAAATTTGTATTGTCCGGCATATTGGATAGACACTCTCCAACTCTATGAGGCTGAAATGTATGTTTTTACCAGCAGTATCCTTTCCCTTTATCCATGGGGACATTGCCCCAAAGGATGGGTCTCAAAAGTGACACCACCATAGACCCTTGTCTGTTGGAACTGTTTTCTGGCCACACTCCAGATATGATCCACTAAAGGGCAGAATTGCTGAGGGAGAAACAATTATTTTGTGTATGTTTGTTTTCCAGAGGAGGGTGTATAAGACTACAATAAAATTACATAAAGGAAAAAATAAAGTACATTAAAACTATATTCTGTACTACAACCCTTGCATTATGGCCTAAAGAACTGTAAAATGTAATGATTATATATTAAATGATTTTGGGTGCGCATAATGCCTGATACCAGAGAATAATTCCAAGCTGTTATGTGCTATACCAAGGAAAGAATATTTCCCTTTTCTTATAGTTCCTTCTGTGAGGAAGAATATATTTCCATTAGTTTCTTTCTTTGAAAGTAGAGTGAATTCCTTCACATGCTGTTCAGAAACTTTACAATTGTCTTCTGAAAAACATTTTACAGTCAGTATGTTTTATTCAGGAGAACTCACTTTACAGAATGAGACATAGCATGCAAACAATTATGTATCTAAGATTGTATCACAGTTTTATTGTTGTGAAGCATGGTGTATTCCCACTGCCTTTCTGGTTTGAGTCACAGCGTACCCGAGAGGACTGCATTTCTGTTTTTACCACATACCATTGTGTAGTGCTTTGAGATCTTTTTTGAAATGAAAAGTGTTACACATAATAAATATGGATTATAACTTATTCAACATCATATGTTATTTATCTTAAACACACTCAGCTTTCTTAGCAGAAGAAGCAAATATTTATGTTGGGTTAAATATGTTTTTTTTTGTGTGTGTGCAGCAAATCCAATAACAAAACGTAGCATTTTGTGCCACGCCATTTTGTAATGATAGATCTCATGCATATGTTGTTGGCATGATTGTCATCCTTTTACTATTTTTCAGATACAGTAAAAACGAATGACAAAATGTGTCTATAATGCACCAAGAAAAATGAAAAACAAGAAAAATCTTTCCCAAATTACTATGCATGCAGATATAAATGTTTATTACCTTTATTCTCTAATGACTGTATGTAATTTTCATAGACTGATGTGATAGAATGAAGACACTAAACCAATCTCAAGGCTTAGATAGAAAGCTGAACTACAGCAGTTAACATTTCACCAAGCAGCAGCTAATCTGCTTTTATTGCTCTTCATTGCCCCAGTTTGAGGCAAAATGCAGATTCATATTCATATCTTGAAACTGTAGTAGTTTTTGTAGGTAGTTTTTACAAGTTCCCAATATGCAGGAGTTAAGATAACTAAAAATTATACTGTTTATTGAATGTATGGTACCTTAAGCTCACATGCTATCAAGGGTACATGTGATAACATGTAGGAATTCCTGATGTAAGATGCATGTAAATAAAAACAGGTGAGAGTTTGTTGCTAAGTCTTAAGAATCTATCCTCAAAAAACACGGCTACATTTTTAAACCCTGAGAATCCTAGCAAAAAGTATGTGCCTTTGCTCACCATTTCTTCTTTTTGTACAGAAAACCAGACCTGCCAGATTTGGTAGGAGTGAATTTCCTCAACTTGTATGCCCAAACCAGAATACTTTCATTAATTAGTCAGTTAGTCCTAAAGAAATTTGATTTGAAATTTAATTCACAAAGTAATTAAACAAAATCCACCTCCATTTGAGTTTGACACTGTTAAATTATTTTTACAAGGCCAGCTGCACTGTATTTTACAATGAGGAGTGCGAACATGTTAAGTAGCTATAAATGGACTCACACCTGGTGTGGACAAAAAGTAGTTCTTTCACTTTAAAAGAGAGCATTAAAGTTTAATCAAGTCCTGCTGTTTTAACAGGAGGACTGTTAAAAGCAGGAAGTATGAATTACATGGCTTTAAAGAAATCATGTTTGAAACATATTTGTTTGGCTCTAGGTGACAGGACACTTTAGACTGGAATGTTGGCTTCCAAAATGAAAGGAGGGTTCATTGAGCATGACTTCCTTCATGACTTAATGCAGCTTTTACCACGATAATGCTTTCAGTATGTGTAATGATTTCCTCCAGCTAACACATTTTCAGTATAAACGAGCAGAATATATTTCACCTATTTGAAGGAAAAGAATGAATATACTGCATTTTGGTAATTATCTCACAGCTGATATTTTAAGTCCCATTCAATGACATTGTCATATTATCAAATGCAATTTATACAGCTTTTAAGCTTGTTGCCAGAAAGAATTCAGCATAATCTAAAATCACCTTTTCTAAATGAAAAATCTTTAATACAGTTCTCTTATCTGAGCTGAAGGATAGATGAGGTAGGACTACTGGAAACTTCCAGAAAAGAAAGACAAGACTATGTAAGCTAAAGTTAGGAGTCCTTTTTTTTAATTTGAAAGTGATGTTATTAGTATATAAGAATCAATAATGTTCTCTGCACTCTCTGGATCCCAGCAGTGAAAATACCACCTTAGTAGATAACAATTTATACACATTCAGTTGGAATGGGCTGACACCTTTAAACAGAATGTCTGTCTGTCTGTCTCAGGTCAACAGGATTTTTTTTTTTTTAATGTTTTTTTCTATTAATAAAAGATGACTCTAATCTGCTGTGTATTTGGACTTATATTTTAAATGTACAAGTGAAAGTTATGCTTTTAAAGTAGCATTCAACTTCAAGCAGTTTAGATGCTAAAGGTATGATGTCTACATCTATGCTAGGAAAATACATACATACATGCTTTCTCTTTGACGGATATCTGAGGTATGTGATAAGCAACACCATATCATTTTTCATTGGATCCTACAAATGCATAATCCTGAAACACTGATTTTAGCAACACTCAACAAATACATAGAGCCTTACAGAGAGCTTCTGAGCTTCCAAATATTCCTCCTCCATCAATATACCAAAAGCTGCAGCTCTATGAAACATTACTGGCCTCACATTAATGTCAAAACAACTCGAGAGAAACATGAAAGAAATGAAACTGGCTTGCACTTAACTCAGCTGAAAAGGAAAAAAAAAACTGCAGGAGACTAGCAAGAATATTTAGTCTTTTTCCTATCAGATGCACCACTGTTGTCATCATTGTCAATTTAGTATAAAGTTTGTTCCTACTTCTGATTCTTTCCAAAATTCTCTTCCCTTTAACAGAAGTACTGATTCATGCTCTGTTGAACTACTATAGTTCATTCCTCCCAATGCTGAGTAAGGAAACTCCATGAAAACCCCAGTGTATATAAAATATTGCCCTGAAAAAACAAGCCACTGAAAGCATGTCACGCATTTAGTCTCCTGCCCATTACTGTCAAAATTAATGTTATTTTATCCAACAAGATGACTCTAAGAAGATCTTAGTGATCATTTCCTTCACAGAGATTCAAACTCTATGGGAAAGTTGGCAGAAATTCCTGAAACAGGCTAAAGTGGCAAAAGACTCTGCATGACCAATATTTGACTACAAAACTCACTGTTGTTGAAGATGAAATGGAAACCAAATCTCACCAGCTTAAGAACTGCAGTAAAAATGTAATTCTGTTTCACTATCTTCTGATTATGAAGGTAGAAAGATAGGTTTCCATGCAAAACAGATTTTAACTTAGATTTTAAAGAAACAGGTTGTTTACTGTAATGTATGTATTTTTCAGTTATTGTTGTCAGTAGCTTCATAAAAGTGTAATAAACTTGAAAAAGCAGACAGTTGGTGACACATAGAAAATAACTAAGAAAAGATGAGTGATGGAGAAAAGGCAGCGAGGCAGTGAGAGACTAGAGTTTGAAATGTCTGCATGGGTGACATGTAGACATCTGGCCACTGACAGTGCTGTCAGCTGTAGTGGTGACTTGGGTTTGTCACTGGGGGCAATGCCTTGTCTCACAAAAATACTAAAAAAAATAAATTTAAATACACAAATAAATAAATAATAATTAAAAGACACACACACACAAGGCCGCAGAATATCACAGGGAAGGTAGAGAAACTGCCTCACTGTAACTCCTCCTGGGTGTGTCTGGTCCACGTGGCATTCTTGAAAGCATGGCTCAGAGGCTGAATTCTCTAATGTTTAAACAAGTACTGTGCAGTTCTCAGTCTTATGTAAGTAAATATTTGTTGGCAGAAAGATATGGAGTCTTCCACATGTCCACTGAACACACAAACCACTGGACAGTAGATTCAGACTCCTTCTGTAACTGCCCCCAAATCTTTTTTATAGATAATACGAGCTCTTCACCGTATGAAATGGAGATAGACACTTGCGTCAGAATTTGGTTCATTTGGGGACGTGAAGAAGTGGATTAAGTTCCGAGAGATGTTTACTGACAAAAGATTCCCTCCCAGATGCCAGCCTGACATAGAGCTGATAAATATTAAACCCTTTCTGGCCAATTACAACCTCCCATTTTCCAATACATTACTGTATTTGGTTTAAATCACACTTTGAAAAAAATCCTTTCTTAGTCCACAGACTTCCAGCTACATTATTTAACGAGCATGAATACTCTGAAGGTATGCGCTTGGAGTGTCTCTTTTGAATTTTAAGCCTTCTATTCTTAATTATCTGCCACCAAAGATTTACTTACACGTCAGAAGTACTTCCTAGTCAATAACACGAAGGTCTCAGATGCTCCTAAGTTACTCACTTTCTGACAGGAAGTAAAATTACCTGACACAAAGGTACTTCGGCTCCAAACGATACTACACTTATTGTTAGAAATGGCAGATCTTAACACCTTAACTAAAGAATTACAGAAAATTTACACATTGACTTAGCCCAAAAATATCATTATGCATTTAGCAGTCTTTGAAAAACTTCACTGGTGTGATGGATTACCAGTAGCTTGACACCACCAAACCCTAATTTTGCTGAATTATTACATCATTCTTTTCCTTCAGAAAGGAATATATGGGAAGCCTCTCTTTCTTGCTTTTTTCTTGAGCCTCACAATTTCATTATCAGTGAGTCCTAACTCATCATTCACTGTAAGGGGAAAACCCCCTTGACTTCAGTGGCAGTGGGAACTGGCCCTAATGATGATAAAGTGTACTCCTGGAGCTACTTCATTGTGTGTGTGACTGCTTACTACTTGTCTTCAAAATCTTACATTATTCTGCCTTAGCAGTCAGATAAAGTAGGATACTGTTAATATCTACAGGATAAATTTTATTCCTACTGAGTACCTCAAATAAGCTAAAATTGCCTGCTAAAGATATAAAAAAACCCAAATCCCAAATAACCAGTTCCACAAGAAATGTACTTTCCAGTGCTTAATTACTTGTTGATTGATTAAATATTTTTACAGAAAAATTTCACATTGAAATTAAAACATGACATCAAGATGTAAGTTTTTAGGAGGGAAACATGAAGAAAAATCATTAAATCAAAAATCATAACTACCAAACAGCAAATTATGCAAATAAAAGAGTAAAAAACCAGAAGACTGGGAGCTCTTAACAATACATTTCTTCCCTGAAAAACATAGAATATATTATACTTTACATATTATATACATGAAAAGCACAATCACAGATACCAGAAAAATACACAGTAATAAACAAAATACAGTACTCAATATATTCAGTAGTGAACCCATTATATTGAGGTACAGTGTTTTCTAAGCTTGTACTCATATAAATTAGCAAGGCTTACAACCACTCAAAGCTAGTTTGAATTGTTGTTTGCAGCTTTAATTGTCAAACCTTCTGCACAACACTAGTGATAGAATTCTGCTTTCATTATCCTTCTGTTACTGCTGATAGTAAATTAAACACTCAACATAGAATGATTTTCCTCTATTAAGACAAAAGAGTGACATACTGATTAAATTTAAACTGTCAGTTCTTATTTCATTTGTCACTATTATTCTCACAGCAGAGTATAACAAGTCATTTTCTTTTCAGGTACTTTCATCTAAACTTTTGTCATCATTAAAAGATGGCAATAGCTGAACTGATATTTAAAAAATATTATACTTATTTTGCAACAGCTTAAGAGTGTCATGACATTCAGGTTTTGGATCACTAAAAGTGATGTGAATAGCTTTAAAGATGATAGTGGGACTGATGAATTGTCAAATCAATCCAGATAAAAGTCTCTTTTCTAGCAGGCTTTGGACAAACATTATATATGGTTATTCATCTGAACAAACTTTACAGTAAAGATCAAAGGAAAGATAAAGAACATGGAAAACAATAGATCTGTGCCGGTTGATTAATTTGTGTTTATTTCTTTTTTCCTGTAATCTACTTTCAATTATTTGAGTTCAGTGGAGAAGCTTGATTGACTGATTAAAATTTACACAATTTAGCTATAAATAATCAACAAACCAAATTGCAAACATGCAGAAAAAGTAGATTTTTCAGTGCAGCAGAAAGTGTTTCACAGACTTTTAAGACATCATATAATTTTAGCATATCAAGTGTAGATATTTTAAAATTGATTTTTAAAGGCAGTAACACTGCCTATTTTTGTTAATGCTCTTTAAAGTTCATTTGATGATATGTAATGTTAGCTGCTTGCTAACCTCAAAGAGGAAATCATATGGAAAATGAGGTTGCACAACATAGCATATTTTTTAGCTTATATCTACTTGTACCGAATAAGCATGTTCTATCCCATAACATCCTTTTTAGAATGTATATAATAATGTATCCATCATATAGAATATAGATTGCAGAAATTGCTTTTTTGTGTGTTTGTTTTTCCTCTTTACACAAAGCTCTTTTCTTGGGGCGATATTTGGAGACGTTGACAGTGATTCGCAAGGCAAAACCAGAAGGCATTAACCTTAGTCTACACGTATAAAAGTAATTACAGAGTAACAGTAAAAAGCAGTAGAAATGGGGCAAACAGCGATTCATTTCCTATCATTGTTACCATATGAACATTTTCAAGCTATTTTTGGCTCCTATTCAATTATTCATGAGGAATTCGGTATTATTTATGCTATTTGTGTTATATGTTACTTGTATTGCTCTAGGAGCTAGTGATCTCAAGCAAATACCACAGTATATAAATACATAAATAAATAAATAATTAAATAATTATGATTATGGCAGGCAATCTAAAGAACAACTATGCGTAATTACCGTTTTTACTAACTAAAAGGTACTCAAGAGACACAGAGTATTGCAGACATTAATCCTACTCCACCTGTGCTGCATAAAGGATATGTCCTTCTAAGAAGTCGAATGAACCTACTTAAAGGTAGCTCCAAAAGGACAAACCCATTACTTTCTCCCTTGAACTCTGAAGAAACAGGAGCAGAAACTGGATGACACAAAGTGTGTGCAGTCACTCTAATTCATGAGCAAAGAATTTAGTCTCCCACCTCTCAAGATATAAAGCTTCCCTGTGGTTGCTAAATTTGTAGACACCAGTCTCAGATAAAGCACACCTATATATTTTTTTTATCAGCTATAACTTTTGCCAGTTAGCTACATGAGTGTAATTTTCCATCAGAGGTCAAGACAGTCTATCCTGTGCCTCTACTCTTAAGGTAAAACGTATGGAAAATATAATTATATTTAAAGTACAAGATATATAGAAATTATTGTGCTTACCAGTCAGATTTTGATGCATCACAGATGATCTGGTCTGTTTGACCTGTTTCTTTGGTGATACAGAATAATGCTCAATGTTATTAACACCACCAAACAAAAAGGAACATAAAGTAAAAGTAAAGCATGCCACTGCTTTCTTAAGTGCCAGCACTTGGTGTTATAGGAGTAAAGAAATGAACTTGTGCAAAAAGGAGTAAGAAAGGAGGTTAAGTTTGTTCTTTGAACACACTCACATACATACAGGAGGAAAAACCTCATGAAATACCTGTGTGCTTACACCACAGTTTAGTGTGCATTGTCATTTGTAAGCAGAGAAACATTTGCATCTGCAGATGGGTTTTGTACATGCCTGTTGGGGTGCCAGATGTCTTGAATTATCAAATCACTCTCACACACAGTTTATAGAAGTAGCAAGGATTACAGGAGGTCTTCATCCCTTCTTCAAAGGGATGTTTAAATCTACAGTTTGGAAATCCATTTAAATTATTGGTGTTTGTAGATCACCACAAAATATCGGTGACTTTTTCTGACTATTTTTATCTTCTGTATAATTTCTCTTAACACCAGACCTATACACATTTTTCACTTTCTAACTACTTCATAACAAAATGAATGGGGTTACACTGGTGACTCATGATATTAAATTGCTGTAAAACACATTTGCAGAAGACACCTACAGATAGAATCTAATGGTTTATTACTTAAGAATTTTTTGTGGTTTTTTTTATTTTGTTTTCAGATGAGACAGGTATTTTTTAATTAAATCATACTGTTTGTATCCTCTGTACTTGACATATTTCTCAGTTCCAAATCTGATTCAGTGCAGGTTAATATTCTGTTCACTAGTTTTAATAAGAAAAAGCTCAAAGGTTTTGCTTAATGCCAAAGCTTAGTGGACTACTTTAATTTTTCTCATGTATTATTAGAGGATATCTTAACACTAAATAAAGAAATGGGAATTTGGTAATTTATTTCATTGGGACTAGATATTATTTGGAACTGGTGATCAACCAACTGACTTTTTTTTTTTTTAATTTGTTTCCCTACATTGAGAAGAATATTAAGGGTATGCTTCACTAATTGATTTAACCAAGTCAAGGACACTGTATTGTGTCACTTTATTTAAAGTTTAAGATACAAAGTTAAGCCTGATTGTCATTTCAATGGAAAGGCTCTGTTGAGGAATGGGTTTGATAAGAAGCAAAATGAATCCAAAAAAGAGAAATGGGTACCTTTAAACAGGTGTAAAAGTTTCATCTAATGAAGACAATGTTCTGGATTAAATCTGGGACATGTTCTAAGTTATAAAGAAGCACTAGGGACATTCATTGCAGATTATAAGGTAGCGACATTGTTCTTGAATGTACATGTAAGGATCCTATGACGTTATCTAATTTCTGTACCAAAAAAAGTTTCATAGTATGTCTTCTTAAGCCCAGTGAGGCAAATGAAGCAACTGGCAATCTCCAAACTTCCTGGCAATTGGGCATCGAGATTATTTCTGAAGTCCTACATCCAGGTCCTATGGAAATGAAGCAATGCAAAGTGGCCAATATTCTTCAAAAATCTTTTCATTTAGTATTCATCAAGAAATGTCATTATGTTAACAGTGTTACTACCTGTGCCCTGATGGTGTCTACAGACACAGCAAACAACAGGTATTTATTAAATCTAGTACCTGTGGCATATAAATCACTCGAAGAGGTTCCCATAGCTGTCATGGGGAATTTGGAATTCAGTATAATTTATACATGATTTCTGTTTTTAATCTATAATTTTAGTCTGGTTATCTGAGATTTGCAATGAAGTGTTATATAAGGAAAAAAAAAAAAAAAGACATACTGCTCAAACAAATCCATTAACAAAAAGGAAATTTTTTTAAAAGCCCTCATAAGGGCAAAAATATAAGCAGTCTGTTGACCTTCCATACATTAATCAGTGTACTATCAGTATATTAATGAAATCCTGGCCAACAGAAAATCCTGGCCAACAGATATCAAATGCAGAAGTGCCAATGACTTAAGTGGAGAAAGATCCAGACCTATTCTTGTAAATATTCACCTACTCGGGAATCTCATCCTTCCTTAACTGAGTGTTCTATATCTTATTCAGATTTGATATAATTAAGGGGGGAGGTGGAACCTCCAACCTTCTGGGACCTCCCCAGTTAGCCAAGACTGTTGATAAATGATGGAGAGTGGCTTGGTGAGCTCTTCCACCAGCTCCCTCAGTACCCTTGGGTGGATCCTATCCGGCCCCATAGACTTGTGTACACTTAAGTGGAGCAGCAGGCCACTAACTGTTCCTCCTGGACTGTAGGGACTTAATTCTGCTCCTCATCCCTGCCTTCCAGCTCAGGGGGCTGAGTACCCAGAGGATAACTGGTCTTAGTATTGAAGACTGAGGCAAAGAAAGCATTAAGTAGTACCTCATCCTTTGTGGCAATATTCCCTACTGCATCCCACAAAGGATGAAGATTATTCTTGGCCCTTGATGGCCATTCTTTGACCATCTTCAACTAGATGTTCAAAGCCTCATCCAAACATCTCAAATGTTTCTAGGGATGAGGCATCTACAACCTCTCTGTGCAACCTGTTTCAGAGTCTCACCACTCTCATCATAAAAAATTTCTTCTTTATATTTAGTCTGAAACTATCCTCCTTTAGTTTAAAACCATTATTGCTTGTTTTGTTGCTACAGGTCCTAGTAAAAAGTCTGTCCCCATCCTTCTTATAAGCCCACTTGAAGTATTGAAAGGCTGAAATAAGGTCTTCCCAGAGCCTTCTCTTCTCCAGGCTGAACAACCCCAACTCTCTCAGCCGTTTGTCATAGGAGAGGTGCTCTAGCACTGATAATTTTTCTGGCCCTTCTCTAGACCTGCTCCAACAGGCCCATGTTTTTTCTGTACTGAGGACTCCAGAGCTGAACGTAGTATTCCAGGTGGGTCTCATGAGAGTGGAGGGACAGAATCATCTCCTTCATACTGCTGATGATACTTCTTTTTCTTGCAGCCCAGGATACAGTTTGCCTGCTGGGCTGAGAGCACACACTGCCAGTTCATGTCCAGCTTTTCACGCACCAGTGCCCCCAAGTCCTTTACCAAAGGGCTGCTCTGTATCCCTTCATCACCCAGCTGTATTGGTAGCACAGGCTTCCCTGTCCCAGGTTCAGGACGTTGCACTTGGCCTTGTTGAATCTCGTGAGGTTCACATGGGCCAACTTTTTAAGCTTGATAAGTGCATTAAATTTTCCCCAGAGGGTTCTTTCACTCTTAAGGAAAGATTCTTATTTTATTTTAATTTCTTCATGTACTGGAAGAGTTAATACTGTGTTACTATGTTAGGTGTTATTTAAACAGCTAGACATTTTGGTCGCTAGGAAAAAAAAACCCACAAACAAACAAACTCCTGAAAGGGACGTGTAGTGATTTCATGGTGTCTTTACAAATTGAATTTCAAATCACTGAATTTTAATAAATAGACTTCTTATTTTCTTCTAATATCATTATCTCTGTATTTCTTTTCTCTAGAAAAGCACAACAAAATAGTTCTTTAAATAGGTAGATGATATCTTACTTGGAATTCAATGACTCCTTTCTTTTCCTTTTATGACCCTCAAATATTTGTCAGTATACCAACAGAACTCAGAAATAATTGCTTTAAACGAGTCAGTCTTTTCTATTCCTATATTGAAAAACTTTCCAAAGTCACCGGGATTCAAAAACATTTTCTCTGTGTGTGACCCAAAAATCTAGATCAGGTACAAACTTGGATCCAAAGAATTCCAGATCTGCTAATGCTGCACTATGAATTTACCAGGCCAAATAGTTTCCATTACTAGGATAAAATATACAGTTATCTTAACACAGAATTATGTATATTATTAAAGGAGTTAGTTTTAGGCTGATTTAAATTATTTTTGAGAACTTACACTTAGGAGAAGTTGTAGTCTTTGTCCAGAAAGTGGGACTGTGAAGTAAGTTCTATTGATAAAAATTCTTTTGTCATAAAGATCTCCTTGAATATAAAATGTCTTGTATCTTATTTTCACTTCTTTAGGCTAACTCATGTTTTAAAATATAAGTATAGATATATAAAATTTTTATCTGAACACTGAAATGCATATATTTTGCATTCAGATGTTAGAGCAATGACCACTGTATAAATAGAGACAGAGAATAATCTCTGTTGTAAAAGACCGCTAAAGGTCATCTTGTCCAATCCACCACTCCAAGTGGGAATAACTTAGGTCAGGTTACCCGGGACATTGAAGAATCAAGTTCTGAATATCGGTAAGGCTGTGTATTCTGCAGCCTTGCTGGGCAGCCTGTGTTTGACCATTCTCATTGTGGTTCTTTTTTTTCCCCCTAATATCTAATCAGAATCTATGTTAGAACTGTGTGTTTTGCCCCTCATCTTTTTACTGGGCACTTCTGAGTCTGTCTTCACATTCTCTCTATCCTACAATAGTAGGAAGGATGTTTAGTACAGTATTTTTAAGAAAATTATAAGGCTTTTCTATTTATGATGAAATTTGGTTTAGCAGACTGCTGAAACATTAATTAATTAAGCTAACAATAAATTTTATAGAGGAACAGATTAAATTGTCTGTATGCTGTCTTTTCCTCCTAAACTGAACTCAGAGATGTTCAGGAATGTCCTGGATGGGGATGGAATTCTTACAGGGCATTACCTCCCTGAAGTAAGGTCATGTTGTCTGCAGCTTTCATTAGGTGTGTGATCAGTATCAATACAGAAGATAGCAATGTCAATGTTCAGTTCCTCCAGAACAGGAACACAGTATAACCTGCCCAAGCATTGGTCCTAACAGCCACCGGAATGCACCTGCAGTAGAAGAGCCCTCCATGGAGAAGTGTAATTTTGGGTTGCAGAGGTAATAAGTATTTCTCACTTGTTGAGGATTATTCTACTTTATCCCAATATAACTTTTTCATACATACTTTTATAAATTATGTATTTTCCATTTTAAAGATAGACATGTTTAATAAAGGATAGGAAAAAAATACATAAACCAAGACAGAAATAGAAGGCATCACCCACTTAGCATCATCTGGTGTATGAAAACTCCTCGTCAAACTAATTTCTCAAGACGCAGAAAAAGTGCTGACCCAATAAAAAAAAAAAAAAAAAAAAGATATTTTAAGGACTTTTGGTTACTTGTAAAGGGGGCAGTGAGGATCTTTTTCTGTATATATGATTTGTCATCCATATTTCAATCTCTTTGATGCGATCTATCTTTAAATGATGAACATTTTTCCCCCAGCTTATCACATGAAGATTGGCATCTCTTTCATATATAATCCTCTGAACCATTTTCTATGGCATTTCAAAGTCCTCAGTCCTATGCAATTGTTTAATAAAAAGAAATTTTAGAGCCAAATGGATGGCAATGATACAGTAGTGGCAGGTTGTAACTTGGTGAGAGGCAGGTTATAACTTGATAAAAGAATGAAATATTTGAGAAAAGCAAAAAAAAATTTCAAACAATGAAAATAAAAAATACACATTCAAATGATTTTGAAAAGGGCTAAGAGAAAAAAAGAGAGAAAGAAAGGGAAAAAAAAAAAAGAAAAAGAAGGGAATACAAAACTGAGAAGCTCTCAAACCAGAATTAGACAAATAATGTTTCCAGGTTCAGGCACTGAAGTTGGACATGGGAGAAGTGAGTTCAGTTTTACACATTCATTCATAACTTTTTGTTTGTTTGTTCGCAACTGAATTGTTTACTGTCAATCAAAAAATACTAATACTGGTACTTGATTTTGGTATTCATTCTTCTAATCTTTCTCTGTATTGTATATCTATTTTAGTTCCATCTCAAGTAAGTTGTGACTTTCAGGTGTTCTGGAAGATATTTAATTGGCTTGATGGACATTGCCAAAATAACTTAATATTTTGGAGTTATATAAAAACATTGGTTGATACACTTTTGAATATATATAAGCATAAATATATATACAAACATGCATATGTATATAAATATATACACACATATGCACCTCTGTATACTTCAGATTTGATAGGAGTAAAATCTCAGTTATTGATTTAGGGCTTTATTATGCAGTAAAAACTGGACAACAGCACCCAGTTATTATTTTCAAGAAATTATATAAAGCTGCATTCAGGCATTTATGTGGATATACCCCTCCAGAATGTATTTTAAACATGAGAACTCACTTTTGAATCATTATGTCCACATAACATAATCTTGTTGATTCAACAATACTCAAGGTTCAACAAGAAGTGCAAGCTCCTGCACTTGGGTCACAACAACCCCACACAGCACTAGAGGCTTGGGGAGAGTGACTGGAAAGCTGCCTGGCAGAAAAGGACCTGGGGGTTCTGGCTGACAGCCAACTGAACATGGGCCAGCAGTGTGCCTGGGTGGCCAAGGCAGCCAACAGCATCCTGGCTTGTACCTGAAACTGTGGCCAGCAGGACAAGGGAAGTGATTGTCCCCCTGTACTGGGCACTGGTGAGGCCGCACCTGGAATGCTGTGTTCAGTTTTGGACCTCTCACTTCAAGAGGGATGTAGAGGTGCTGGAGCATGTCCAGAGCAGGGCAATGGGAAATGGGGCTGGTGAAGGGTCTGGAGAACAAGTCCTGTGAGGAGAAGCTGAGGGAACTGGGGTTGTTTAGTCTGGAGAGGAGAAGGCTCAGGGGGACCTTATCGCTCTTTATAGCTACCTGGAAGGAGGTTGTAGGCACGTGGGTGTGGTTCTCTCTTCCCAACTGATAGGACCAAAGAAAATGTCCTCAAGTTATGCCAGGAGAGGTTTAAATTGGATATCTGGAACCATTGGAACAGGTTGCACAAAGAGGTGATGGAATCACCATCCCTGGAGGTATTTAAGTCATGTAGATGTGGTGCTTGGGGACATGGCTTACTGGTGGACTTGGCACTGATTGGTTTATAGTTGAACTCAATGATCTCAACGGTCTTTTCTAACCTAAACAATTCTATGATTCTGTGAATCTATGGTTCTGTAAGAGATTGATTCAGTCTAATATGTATATTTGAAATCAATGATTTTTGTTACTTGATTTTATAATCATGTACATCCCATTCTACACATGTTCTAGTTCTAGAATTAAGAGCATAGTCTTGGTGATACCCCACAGAACTTCAAGTTCATAGACTGGTAATAGCATTGGTAAAAATATTACTGAAAGGTCTGTGATCTTTTGAACACTTTATATTTTTATTATATGTGCAGCTTCTTAAAAATATTACTTTTAAAATAAATGTTTTATATGTAAACAAGTAATTTACATTTATAGACTTTTCAATATTGCTAAATCTCAGTATATAGGTCTTTTTGTCATATCCCAGTATATATGCTAGAACATGCACAATTCACCTGAGTTATAACAAAAAGTTTATTGCCTTATTTTTTCCTAAATATTATTTAGATTAAAAGCTAGAAAATCAAATTGCTAGATTAGGCATAATTAACCATAGGAACAGGAAAAATAAAAGAGAAAAAAAAAGAAATTTAATTTCCATCCTTACTGATCTTTACAGACATGATAAAGAAATAAATTCCTTGATTATTCCAAATATATTTTATTCTGCATCAATGAAAAACAATAGTGAAAAAGAACTCCTAATTAACTCACCTTTCTTTGAGCTTTACTCCTTGCTAACTTATATGAAACTTATATGAAATATGCATTAAGGCTTCTACTGACGTCCTGTGGATTTCCTATGAGGTTACAAACACACAAAAAAAACCCAACACATCAAGTAAAATTACCTTTTAAGGAATTATGTAGAATTACATGGAACTGTGTATAACACCTATATTACAATTAAACTGGAAATATTCAGACCTGTATTAGAAAGCTGATAATGTATAGACAAAATAGCAGTGTTTCAAAGTGTTTTGGATTGCTGTCTTGTAAGTTTTATTTTGTTCATAGGAATGGGCTGAGATAGGAATTGCAGGCTGTTGTCTTCTCCGTTCATAGTCATGAAAGAGTCTAGGTCATGTAAACTGAGGATAAACATACCGGGTTTTCTTTGGTCTATGTAAGGGCAGGCAGCTGCAGGATACTTTCCTTTGCATAAGGACAAGTCAGTCATACAAGTCAGTGGCAATATCTGGAAAACCTGTAAATCTTATTTTTGTTAGCTTGTTTGTTGAAAAAGGATTTGATTTTTATATTTAAAAGCAGCAACAAGCTTGGCCCTGGCTGGTGGCAATTTTTTTTTTTCCTACTGAATTGATCCTTTTTATGTTCTCATCCTTCTTTCCTTATAGAAAGTCTTGCCACCACTTTTCAATAAATAAACTTACTGCAGACAGCTTTCTTTCAGACACAACTGATTTTACAGATGATCATAAAATGACCAGGAGAGACTGCAGTAATGGAAAATACAACTGCCTGACAGAACACTATTGCTATAGTTGTTCATAAATAATAGTACATGATTAAAATGCTGTGGAGGAAATGACTACCATTACATTCAACCAGGAAAGTGTTAGCAGAACTCATCTGTATCTTTCATTTCTCAGATACATCTTCTGTTTTTATTCCTCTTAGCAGTCTTGGATTCTTTCATTTCAGCTGTATGTTCTAGGTGTTTTTCTAAATGAAAGCATTCACCTTTCATCATTTTTTTTTTAAATCAATATAATGATGTTTAGAAGATGGCTTCATATGTGGAAAATGAAGTGATTTGTAACAATTTGGGAGGAGAAACACCTTCCTATTACTTTTTTGGAGTACATATGTACATATTGACTGCACTGATATGAACTTTATGGTATACACTGCTTAGCAATAGAAGAAATTGGAAGTAAATTGATCTGATGTTTGCTAAAATATCAGAATTGTTTTCTGACTAAATATATGAGTTATTCAGCAATATAAGAATTAGGCATACAAAAGAAAAGTTTCACATTTCTGAGATACAGCAAAAAGGTGATTTGTTGCATTTTCTTATTATTTGTCTTTTATAATAATTTATTTAGCAAGCACACTAATACTACATAGTGAACATACATTCAAGTAAATGATTGAAAGATAAACTAGAAAAGTTACTATGTCTATGCTTCTGTCAAGCTTAATTATTGCTTAATTTGAACTACTAAATTCAACAATAGTTATATAATAAATAATATCAGTATCTGTGATAACACTTTTGTAAAATGATGATGACTTAACTGTAAGATAAGAAAATAAAATAAAATGCCTGGCTGCCTTTTGCAAGTCTTTTACTCCCTATTTATCCTTGAAGTATTTTATTAGAAGTTTTGGTGCAAACAGATATCTAGTTTTCTAAAATGTTTCAATGCAGATTTTTATTTCTTCCTGAATAAATTTTCATATCACAAAATTTGCAATATATAGGGGCTTAAAAAGTAAATAAATATACAAGAGTTTGATTACTTTTAGAAATAAAAATGGTCATTTAATCCCAACAGGACAAAGATGATCATACAGGGATGTTTTTGCATTGGTACCTGTCCAGTGTACTTTTTGGATTAATTTTTGTCTATAGATATTTTTTTCCTGATTGACATATCTTTTTTCTTTGGAATTTTAAATTGGTATATGACAACCCAGATGCTAAGGACACCTCATTTTATTTTCATTGAAAACAGGTGCAGTTTAGTCATTAACTTCAGTAGGAGATTAATCCTCTTCAAGAGTGAGTGAAGGAACCAATGCCTACTGATGATTCAGTGCCATTGTACATCAACGTTTGGTTTTTAAATGACAATGATTCATTTGAAGGAAAAAAATTGTAATGGGTTTGTGTTTTATCTTTTATGCTTCTATTTTGTGTAACATTGGCTGTCTGAAAACAAAAGTATCATTAAATAAAATACTGGGTCAGGAGGAAAAAAAAATAAAAAAGGAAAAGAAAGGAAAGAAAACAATTCAGAACCAGATATGTCCTGAAATAAAAAGGTTTAAGTTTTATCTGAAATGTATATCCATTTTGTTGCTAAATTTCCCTATGTCAGCTGTGTGGGCAGTCTGGTCTGGTTGCCTTGAAAACCTGGCAGATGGTGGCTTTTCAAGTGTGCAGGCAATACAACTATTACACAACAGAACTGGAACAAGCCTGAGCATCGTACCTCTTGGTGTGTCATTCTCCATACTTGCAACTGCATTTTTCATCTCTTCTCAATACACATTTTCAAACATATAGAGTGAAAGTTCAAGCTAAGTTCTACACAAGTCTTGAAAGCATTTAACCTATTGTAGGATATAGTCAGGTGTTCATTTGTTCTGCTTATTCATCTGCTCCAAGTGCTTCCAGGGAGTGCTAGAGGGAAGGAATTCTTCCAGCTTCTCCAGTTATTAATGACGTCCAGAAGTCAAATGGATGGATTTCACCTGTGCAAGAGAAATAATGCAGTGTCTTAAATTCCCCTTACTTGAAAAGATTTTGGATTAAAGGAATACATCATGTCTTTACATCTTTCTAGTAGAGACATCAAAAAGAAAAGATATACCTTATTTTTAACCATTTTACTGTCTTATAAATATATGCATATATATAGTACTATATACTATATATAGTACTTTGTTTCCAAAGTCGTGCAGGTAATCTTACACATAATGTATTTTGTTTTGCTTAGCCAAATATATCTTAGTACACATATCATAGAAACACAGAATGGTTTGGGTTGGAAGGAGCCTTAAAGATCATCTAGTTCCAAACCCCTGCCATGGGCAGGGACACCTGCTGCTAGATCAAGTTGCCCAAAGCCCCATCCAGCCTGGCCTTGAAGCCTTCCAGGGATGGGGCATCCACAATTTCTCTGGGCAATCTGTTCCTGTGCCTCACCACCTTCACAGTAAAGAATTTCTTCCTAAAACCTAATCCAAATCTACCCTTGTAGTTTAAAACCATTACCCCTCGTACTACCACTACATGCCCTGCTAAAAAATCTACCCCCATCTTTTTTAAAAGCCCCCTGTATTGCAAGGCCACTGTAAGGTCTCCCTGCAGCTTTCACTTCTTCAGGCTGAATAACCCCAGCTCTCTCAGCCTCTCTTCACAGACAGGTGTTCCAGCCTTTTCACCAATTTCACAGCCCTCCTGTGGACCCACTCCAACCTGCCCATGTCTTTCCTGCACTGAGGACCCAAGAGCTGAAGGTGGTACTCTAGGTGGGGGTTCACTGTAGTAGAGTAGACCTCCTTCAACCTGGTAGCCATGCTTCTTTTGATTCACCCTGGGATTTAGTTGGCTTTATTTTTTATGGTAAAGTAATAGAAAAATATATTTGAAAAGTAACTCCTTTCCTTTATATATTTCTGTATTGCAGTTAGAAACAATTCTATGTTTAACTTTTGTAGCTTTAGATTAGAATAGTATGAATTCATAACAAAATGTAAACACAAAAATGAATGTTAAAACTTTAGCTTATTTACAATTGCCTGTCTAACCAATAACTTTGTAGACTTAGAAAAAAAAAAGAAAGCTTCTGTCAAAAAAAAAAAAAAAATTAAAAACCCCAGCAAGTTCAAGGAAAGGTTTTACTTTACTAGCTGAAGAGGAGATTGAATCTGTATATATAGTATATGTGTGCGTGCCCATGCAGGTAACCAGCTACTTCAATTGAATAGTGTATCAGAAGAGTGTCTGTGCATTTCTTTACCCAGTACATCATTCTCATTCACTGTGCATGGTATGTTTTAACGGCTTTCTACTATCAAATATCACAGTGGTAAACAAATACAAAAGGTGAGAAAAAAATAGTCCCTTAGGCTAAACTATTTTGATCCTAGCACCAACTGGACTATTATACAGAGACACTTTGCTCTGCACTGCACAGATGATGAACAAGATCATTTAACCAGTTTTGATAAAGGACTCTTTACAGCTTACTTACAGCTTCTTTTATTCTTTTCCAGTTGTATTTGCTACAGTGAAGGGGATGAAATGCAATGATATCTTTTCAAATATGTTACAGAAATGTAGGGAAAGTTCTTCAGAAACAAAGATGTCAAACCTAAAGTTCTTGCCTTTTCACAGGGAGCTATACAGATCATCATACAAGGAGTGTTAGAATCCAGTCCACTTATAAGTCTTTCAGTACTTTATTGGGGGAGGTGTGAATTATTTTTTCCCTCAGAATGATTAGCATTGAATTAGATTAAGTTCTTGAAAAATAGGATTCTCCTTTATTGTGCTGCAGACAGACCTTTTAGAAAGTGAAAAAAATGCAATTTCTAGAGGTCCAAATGAAGAAACATTAATGAGTCTGACATAATTTACTCAGCAATGTCTCTATATTCTCCACAGAAACAATGTACACATAACTAATAGATTAATTTAATTATAAAGAACATAGTATAAAGAACAGGGAGAATCACGTAAGATGAGACAGGTTATTTTACTTGGTGTCCTATGCTTCCTTTTCATTAGTGTTTTTTTTTCTTCCTATCTAGTGTGCTGACCAAAATGTTGTCCCTCAGCTTTCTTAGAGTCATTTAAGAAAGCTTCTTTGTCTGCTTCTGTGTATTTTTATATCTGCTCATAACAAAATAGCTCCATAAATATTTCCTAGGCTTCTGTGCTTACATTCAAACCAAGCTGCAGTCCTATCTGACTATACAAATTAGTTCATTTCTGGGTTTGCATTTTTATTTTTGGTAGTGGTGCCTTTTGTTTCAATTACGCCCTCTAAAAAGAAGCTTTACTGTTCTTTTAACATTTTCTGAAGACAAAAAAATGCATCAAGTGTGTTTAACCCATCCTCCAATCTACTATTATGTTGCAGAGTGAGAACTCCTCTTTGAAAACACATTGGTGAAAATATTCCTTGCCCTTTAAGCAAGAGAGGGGCAAGACTTCTCTGAAAAATGCAGAAAGTCAAAGAAACAAATGTTAAATTGTTCAGCACTGAGCGAGAAGAAAGATTATTGTATCTTCATGTAGCTGGGGGGTGGGGGGGAGGGGGGAAGGGAGGGTAAAGAAAATAGGTCCCACAATTTTTTCAACCAATTAACAGCTAATTGAAACCCAGTACATGTTCTGAAGTAAAGGTATAGTATATGTCCTGCGAAAATTAATACCTGATAATCAGGCAATTGAATCTTTCCCTAACAGAATTAGTAGCCAATTTATATTGTTATTTAGCTTTTTTTTTCATTGTGCAAATCAAACATGGAATTATATTTTTAAGCTAATGTATAAGTATACCTGAATAAATTACAATAAAATTGACTTTCAAGTCAACCAATTGTAATGCTTATTTTTAGAACTTTATTT
>JAVJGJ010000001.1:29382646-29399959 GCA_035590215.1 Microhierax caerulescens
TACAATAAAAGTGACTTTCAAGTCAACCAATTGTAAGGCTTATTTTTAGAACTTTATTTCCCCCCCCACATTAAAAAGTCATGATCTCATTAGACACTGAAAGAGGGAAAAGGCCTTCTGAAAAATACAGAAAGTTAAACAGCCAAATAATTTATAAAATACAGAGGGAAAACTTGTCTTTTCCTGGTGATAAATCAGTATACAAGCTTTTAAAATGTTCTTTGATCTGATCAAAAGAGGTGGGTGTTTCTAATATTTCTGTTCAAATTCTCAAGCGACAAGAAGGGCAATTAGAGAAGTTGCATGATTTATTGCTTCAGGGGTGTAATAGACAAAACCATTCAAACAAAATAAACCCCATGAAACTGAAAATAACTCATTACTTGAGGTAGACAGAACTATGCTCAAGTTGCACAGTTCTGTCTTGCCCATTTTGACCTGTATTAAAAGGCTGATGAGAAATAAATTTAACAATACATGCTGCAACTTTTCATCTTCTCCTCTTGTTCACAAAATTATTGGGACTTCCTAACTAAACATATTCTTGTTGCAGAAAGTTCATATATGTGAACATGTGTTAGCAGAGTGTGTAGTTGATGGTGTACCTCGAGTATAATTGTGAAGGATACCTTGGAGGAAATAAAGGAGAGAGAGAGAGAGAGAGAGAGAGAGAGAGAAAGAATGGAAAGAGAAAAATGCCCATAGGAAAAGAAAAGAGCAATGATGGGAGGGAAGGAACCCAGGTTCGTATATTGTTCTCGGGGTTTCTCTACGAGCAGGAGGTGCTGATGAAGATGATTTTCACCATGCTTTTTTTATTATTGTTCTCTTTTCAGTGGGACCTGCTCAAACTCCCCATTGGTTAACCCTGTTTCTGATGCCATTAGATCTGTTTGGAACATAAGTTTTACGTATTTATTGGCTGTTAAGTCCCTGTTCACATATATTACTGGATATAATTTATTATGAATTTCAGTGTCTACTATCTACTTTGTTGTACATTATACTTGGTTTTCTCAAGTACAAAGTAAAATCTTCAAAACAAAAAATGAAGGGGGATGAAGAGGGGTGAGTCTTATGCCAGTGGCAGTTGCTTCCAATGAGAACCTGCCATGGCAATAATATTGAGGTTTTGCAGGTGCAAACCCCTAAGACCAACAGCACCAGAATAGCAGCATGAGAACACATGGGAATATGACCACACAGGCTCTGGAAAAACACTGCAACAACAGCTTAGGTGAAAAGTTACAGAGCTGAAAATAGCAAGCCCTCAGCATTATTGAGACTAAGGCACCTCAAGCACTGTACAAACATACACTTTGTCTTTTTATTACATTTTCAAAGACACTTTTGTATTAGTTGGCTGCCAATGTTATGTGTGGTGCTGTTGAAGTGGTTAAAAAGACTGTAGAAAATGAAAAAACAGATATTAAGCTTTTACGCTAAATGCGTGAGGCTCCCACATGCACCCCGGGCTTTTTTAAAGTTAGCCACAGCATACAGAGCATACATAATGTTGGTTTAGTTTCTGTGTAGCTAAGAAATATAAAAAGAAACCGATCTTTTAGCAGCTGGAATTTATGTTCCACTGAAGAAAAAAAAAATAAATTGAAATATTAAAAGTGGAATCAGTAAAGCTGCATTGTAGATTGAAACCATTATATCACCAGATTAAACTGGTTTAATCAGGAGAGTTTAAGAAGGGGAGTTTGCAAATATTGAAATTGAAACATTGTATGGTTGTGCAAATAACAAATTTAGGAATACTCAGTAAGAAAGATGGAACCTCTTCACACTGCAAAAATAGAGCAAACAACATAGATTATACGGTATCTCCTTTTCTTTTAATGAAAGCTTGTCAGTGAACCCCCAGTGATATTTTGTCCTGTTTCAATGTAGAACATCATCCACTGTTTAACCCTATTTAATCAAACTCCTGTCACATCCTCTAGAACTAGAGTTCTGTACTTTCACCATGACTTGCCTTAACAAGAAAAACCAAACAAAAATTGAAAAACTCTTTAAAATTACATTATTTTCTCCTGAACCCATTCAATTTATCTTCTTGAAATAGTCCATTGTCAAAGAGATGCAAAAGTATCCCCTTCTAATCAGGTCCTTTTTTCAAATGTATGCACGTGAATAACCTAGAGAAGATCACAAGAGTCATGTATTAATCATATCCTCTTTAACCAAGTTAAAAATATGGCCCTCATGAAACTTAGAAAATGTCAAAGGTTGGGTGTTGGCAGTCTTTTTGTTCGGTTGGTTGGGTTTGGTTTGGTTTTTTGTTTTTTTTTTTTTCATTTTCAAAGTTAATACATAAGACTTGAAAGACATGGGGTTTTGTAAGAGGACTAATAGAATACATTTTCAGATAGCAAAGTTTTTCAGTATTTTCTGTCAATACATTAACTTTAAATGTAAATTAGAAAGTATTCGTAGCAGTCATAAAAAGAAAAAGAAAGAAACACTAAAGAAAAAGTAGGAAAAATAAGGAAAATATGAAAACACAAATAAAATAGAAAAATAAGGAAATAATTAATGGAAAAAGAAAGTTAATGTTTTAGTCAACAAAATGTTTTTAATAAAAAGATCTAAAACTACATAAGGACCAGCTTCTTGCTGCTTTCATGATGCTTAAATGAGAGGAGATTCTTTTAAAAAGAAAAATCCAAAGTTAATGTTGTATTGGCATGTATGACCAGAGCTGAAAATGAGTTCAAAACAGCAGTTAAATGATTTGCATTCTGCCAGGGCAAAGAGTATCAGTAACTACAGAAAGCACAGTTAGTTTTCACAAATCCATGTCAAAATAGCATTGAACATTCAAGTCGGTATTATCTCAAAAGTGAGAAATTAGATGTTAAGAGAAACAATATACACAGCTAAGTACAGTTGTAGGGAAGTAGCCTGAGTAACCCAGTCATCATTCAAATCCTCTGCAAAGCCCTTTGAGCACAAATAGTTCAATTGTACATGCAAGTGTCCTATAGACATTTGTCTGTACAAAACAGTTAATTTCTAGAAGGTTATTAACTGGTATCAGTAATGTCATCTTATATGATTAACCAAATTTTTTTATAGCTTGGTATCCTGTAGGGAAGATTTGAAACTCAGTGAAATTTGGTAGGACCCCATATCCTTCCTCCTTGCTTTCCTCATGCAGTTTCATTCAAAATCAACTGGATTAACTTTCCCACATTTTCAGACTCTATCTCTTAAATACGCTTATGACAATAAACAAAAATTGAACTGCAAAACATAGGGGGATTTTGGTCACAGGTAGAAGCAATTGTTTTTATTATAGGAGGAAAAAAAGCTTGTGTATATATAATGAAAAGCTTGTAAGTTAAGGCAAAGTATTAAACCCAGACACAAACAGGTGAGGTTATTCCACTGATGATGCACTCAGATTGTTTTTATCTTAGCTAGCGATCCAGGTGGGTCTTCATCTGGATGATTATGTTTTTTTCCAGTTCTACATTGCTATAAATTCATATCATCCAAAGAAAGAGAGAAGACTTAAATAAAAATTCTTAAGAAAGTATGATGAGCACTTCTTTGAGACACAGAGTATGTTAATGCATAAAACATAATAAATTATTTTTGTAATTCCATAAGAAGGTTTAATTTTTCAGTAAAATAAATAGACATAAAAATGTATTAAATCCCATTTGCCTTCTACTACAGCCCAGTCTATCTTCTTATACCATTATCTGTAGTAATTTATTTTTATCCTTTTTTATGAATCATTCCTTTTCCTTCTTAACTCAATCAGCTTTCAAGGCAGTTTGGGAATTAGCTTCTTCATCACATAGTTAAACCTGCCATGAACATTGACAGTCACCGATGTTTTCCAAAGCAGCATTCTTTGCTTGGGACAGACATCTCGTTTTAGTAGTAGTCATCTATGTTATTGCTCTAAATAGCACTTTATTTTGTCTCTTTCCATGTCATCCATCTCTTTCAACATGTTTATTGATTTTGTTCGTTTATTTGTTTGGTTTGCATCTTCCAATCAAATGGAAGATGTCTGTTACCAGTTTCAAGGCTCTAGGCTCTGGTTGTCCTTTATCCAATTGATTCTTACTTTCTATTAAAATGATAACTTCCATGAAGCTGTCCACAGTGCTAGCTTCCACCGCCCACAGACTAAATTTTTTATGAAGTAGCTCTCAGTCATGCTTCTCAAATATCTCTTTGTTATTCGCTCGTTGTTTCATTTTAAAATAATTCTTTTTATTGACTCTATAGAAAAAGTCTTAGACTTTGACCATTACTGTGTCGTGATAGTTGCCCATATAGATTTTGTCAGATTATATGGTTTATTTGCCTGTCAATTTGTCCGTCATACTCATAAACTACTTGAGGAAGAGGCTATTTTTTAAAATTGTGTTAATAGAATATCTACTGTAATAGGATCTTACCAAAGGCTGGGTTTCCTCAATATTTGTGAATAACTGGGGTAGTAAAGATTACAAGGGAGATGAGTTTTGTAGGGTTTTAAAATAGAAATACACAATACTCAAAGAAGACATTTTATTCACCTATGACAACTGGTGTATTCATCTTATTCATAAGGCAAAAACAATTTGAGAAAATCAAGACCTATTTGTGGAAAAGATAGGCACAGCCAAACCAGAAAGAATCACAACATCCTTTCTTCATTTTGTACAAATACTCAGCATCCACACAAATCACCAACGACCTTGAAAAGTATGTTTCCCCTTATATTACCAATCATACATGTTGCAGTTATGGAGGAGATAACAGAGAAAAAATAGACTTTCAGGGGTGCATCTTGGGTTTTGTCTTGTTTGATTCAGATACCTTTTGTTTTCCACGTATCAGTGTTAGAGACCAGTATTCTTTAAGTATCTGACCTATAATGGTTGAGAAATTTGTTCATGCTGCACTACAAATGGAGAAAGCAAGAAGGTCCCACAACAGTTTTAAAGAACCTTTCTTATTAGTGAATATAATTGTTCAAATTAGAATGAATTTTGTTCCTTGAAATACCAGAACTGAAATCGTAGTGTTACTGCTTTTGGAATGAATTTTGTTCCTTGAAATACCAGAACTGAAATCGTAGTGTTACTGCTTTTGCATCTTTGAAGTAAAAGGAGTCATTTCAATGTCTTGAAGCTTCTATTTGAAAACAGTAATTCAAGGTCACTAAAGGGAAACTTGTATTTTTATTTTATGCTATATGCATTTCAAACAAGTGAATAATAGTTTTCAATTGACTTTCTGATAAGGTTAAAACAGCTGATGCAGAAAGAACAAAGTATTTTGTATCCTGCTACATTGTATTTGGTCTGATTGTGTCAGACTGAAAGTTATACCTCAACAGGTGCTCTCTGGTACGCAGATCAGTTTAAGTACAGTGTAATGATAAAAAAAAAAAAAAAAAACCAACAAAAAACCCACACACCAAAAAATCAGAAAACCAAAACAAACAAAAAGCCCCCAAAAAACCAAACCAAACAACAAAAAAAAACCACCAGGGTTTTTTACATGTAATGTTCATTCAGTCTCTTTTCTAGCATTTGATGGACACAGCTTCCCTAAACTCTTCATAACTATCTTTCTTTCTATAATTATATGCCCTGGAATAATTTAAAACTACTAAAACTGAGTTTACAAAGAACATTTTAAAAATATAGATAACCATTTGTTTGTTTTAAAATATATATGTTAACAGAACACAAATAAAACTGAAGACATGGACACTTGAAATAAATCGTAATGAATTGCACAGTTGTTAAATCAGCAACAATGGAACTCTTTTTTTCTTTTTTTGTCCCAGAATCCTGAAAAATTCCCCAGAGAAAGTGGCATTAGGACAACAAACTTAGCTATTTGTACTTTATTAATTTATTTAAGGTGCTAAAACAAATCCACTATAAACTAGTTGGCCCTGTATTACAAATTTCTAGTTTGCAATTCAGATATCCACTCTACTACAAATTTCCTGAATATGCCACAGCAGGCTTTCTGAAATAGCGATTTGCAAGCTTCTTTCTTTCCTCCCACCATTCCCCATCTTTGGAGACTTGGACAAAGTCAAACCATTAGGCTTCCACACTAATGCATTAGAAGAATTGAGCACCTTAAACTAGAATTTACCTTAGGGCATGCACTTTAATATGCAGCTGCTGTAAACTGAAAAAGATGTTCTGTGGCTTAGGAGAAAGGATTAAACCCCTTTGGAAAATGACGCAGAAGAACATTTAACATATGGATCTGAGCCATTAATGGATCTGAACCACATTTACCATATGGATATGGGCCTTTTGAAGATCATGCCACACCCTGAAATACTAAAAAAAGGAGCTCTTAATATTAACAGAAAGTCTGGTAGGAATGGCTACACTGTGCAGTGGATCTGGTATATAGATATAATACCCAAGATATTACATCTACTGGGGTTCAAGTGCAGATGGCTCAGATTTTTATACCTTTTTGCCTGAATTACTACAATTGTCTAAAGGCAGTGAATGTTACTGTAATTGCACTGATTTCAGCATAGTTGCATGCTCAGTTATGCAGAGCTCAGCATCTCTGAGTTTGTAGATGTAGTTCTGATGCAGTTCATCCATCAATCCATCCAAGGATCAGGGCTGGCTCAGTATTGACAGTGAAGGCATACTACAATAAACTTACTCCCACCATGTACATTGGAGGAGTACAGACCACCATGAGGTTGGGAGTAAGTTGCCATTATAACAGCACAGGCAGTCCAGCAGACACATCACCATGGTCTTTGACGTTAACCCACTACCTACACTGAAATGAGCACTACTTTATGAGTTTTCACTGTCATGCCTCTTGTTTTTCATGGAAAAAAATTAACATTACATTCAAAACTGAAACATAGGGCATCAAAAATAAAAATAAAACTATGGGAGTGTCACTAAATGCTTTATAGATGTAAAAATAATAATAAAAAAAAATCCATATATCATGTTATACACCCACCATTTAGCTTCTTTAGAAGAGTAGTAGCATACTGAGATTTTGAAATGGCATATATGCAAACTTTTAAAAGGTTTCAGTGATCTTATTTCAAATATACACTTCTTTAGACATACAAGATGTATAAACCAAATTTGAATTTAAGAAATATATGGTAAACATACCTAAGTATTTAGTTCTTCACAGAAGATGAGATCAAAAGTTTATTGGAGATACTGGATTTAAACAAAGGTCGAATACATTATAGATAATCTGCAGTTTCAGTTTAGTGATAAAATCAGATTCTTAATTTGTAACTCTTTGGCTATTACCATAGAAACAAACTCATTAATACAAGGTCACTACTTCACTGCAAGTTTATCAAAAGCTGGACATGAAGAGAGTGAAAGCTCATTTCTATCAACAAAGATAGTAAGAAATCTGAACAATCAAAAGCAAAATAAAAAAGACTCAATCTTACTTAAGTCTTTTTGTTTGTTTGTTTATTGTTGTGCGTTAACCCCCACAGGCAGCTAAGCACAACACAGCTGCTTACACACTCCCCTATTGCTTAAACCTATTAAAGCAAAAGTTGTATGCATGGGAAGAGCAATATAAGGAATTCATTCACTACTCCCATCAGCAGGCAGATGGTTAGCCATTTCCAGGAAAGCATGGTTTCATCTTTCATTTCAGTGGTTACTTGGGAAGACAAACACCATAACTTTGAACACTGAGGTGTTCCAAAACAGCTTTATCCATGGCCACAGATGCTTCAGTGTGTCCCTGCTCCTGTGTGGACTTATTCACTGATCACAATCCCTTCAACTTGAGTTCACACTGGAGTTCCAGCCTGTCCAGTACAGTAGGACAGGAAGAGCAGCCATGCCCTGGCTATCTGCTAGCCCAAGTGCATGGCCACTGCTGTTATCAAAATGTTCCCAGGTGTAGCATAGTTTATTTTCTATTATTATAAGTGGTACAGCAAACAGCAAAGGCAGCCATTAACAACCAGTAGTCTCCAATAAAAAATATGGCGAACAACCCCCATAGCAAGCATAGGAGCCTGCCAATCAATAGCTGAATAGCTATAGCAGCTACAAATTCAGTCTAGCACACTCAAATCTATTACTATCTCAAACCCTTCAAAACTCATATTGGGTGCTAACAAGGACTGTGGTGGGCTGACCTCAGTAGGCAACTAGGCACCACACTTCCCCCACAATGAGACGGGGAAGAGAATCAGGATAAGAGTGAGAAAACTCATAGATTAAGGTAAAGACAGTTTAAAGGGTAAAGCAAAACCTGTACATGTAAACAAAACAAAATAAGGAATTCATTCAGTACTTCCCATTGACAGGTAGACCAGTCATTTCAAGGGAAGTGGGACTTCTTTATGTGTAATAGCTATTTGGGAAAAGAGATGCCATAATTCAGAACATCACCTCCTTCCTCCTTTTTTTCCTCAGCTTTTATTGCTGAGCATGATGTCAATGGTATGGGATCTCACTTTGGATCAGCTGCTCCAGCTGTGTTCCCTCCCAATTTCTTGTTCACTCCCAGTCTGCAGGGTCAGAGTGAGAAACAGAGAAGACCTCGACACTGTGGAAACACTGTTCAGCAAGAACTAAAGTAGCATGTTATCAACATGGTTTGGTCACAAATCAAAAGCATAGCACCATACAAGCTGCGATAAAGAAAATTAGTTGCATCCCAGCCCAAACTGGTAAAATTATTAATTAACCTCCTGTAGTTATTGCATGCTTATTTCTAATAGCACAAAATGTGAAATAATGTAATAAGATAGATTAGAAAATAATACTAGATCTGTCTTTGAATAACCATGTAAAAATTAATTACATAAAGTTGTTGAAATTCCTTTTAAGGACTTGTTGTCTTCAAGAGAAACAGCTCTTTGTATGATCTTAATTGATGACATTACATACTGCTAAGCAGGATTGTATTTCTGCAGTAAACATGGCTTAGAAAAGATACACTGTGTATTGAACTTGAATTATTTTCCACGTTGCTGTATGCATATCTTTGGAGCAATTTTTTAACTCTAAATGGAATTAGAATGGCTAATTCATCCAATGCAACTGAGTTAGAAATTTAATGTGGTAAAAAATGGACTTAAATAAGAGATGCTACATATTAGCTTGGCTTTTTTTTTTTTGTTTTTTTTTTTTTTTTACCCCCCATTTATTCCCTCTCAGTGTTTTATTCATACAGTGGGTTTCAGCTTGCATCTTAAACTGAAATTTCTTCTAAGATACAAACAAAGCTTTGTTATATACTCTTAAAACCTATTACAAGAAGACCGGGAATTTTAGGTAGCAATGTATCAAAGTAAATAATAACAGTAGTTATGAAAACTGTAATACAATAATACTCGAAGTACCAGTCAAAGTAAATATTAGAGAGTATTCTTATGTAATCTTTTCAGTAATTGGTACATTATATTGTGATAATAGATGCACTATATAGAATTAAATAGACAACATGAACCATTGAGACCAAGGGTAGATTCATAAAGGACAGTTTTAGTACTTCTGGCCAGTGAAATCTATAACCCTAACTTGTTTTTTACATTATTTTTTACAACAGAGAGAGACAGAGAATGAAAATGGAATCTAATAAGGTGAACAGAGAGCAAAATGAACAAGTTTCATGTTTTTAAGACTTAAGAGTCATAGAATCATAGAATGGTTTGAGCTGGAAGGGACCTTTAAAGATCATCTAGTTCCAAGCCCCTTGTACTGGGCATGGACATCTACTAGACCAGGTTGCTCAAAGTCACATCCAGCCTGACCTTGAATGTTTCCAGTGACAGGGCATCCACAACATCTCTGGGCAACTTGTTCCTTATATCCAAACTAAATCTACTCTCTCTCTCTTACTTTTAAACTGTTACCCCTTTCCTATCACTACAAGACCTGATAAAAATATGCCTGTGTCTTTCTTATAAGCCATTAAAGCCTTTAAAGGCAACTGCTGAAAGGCAGCAGTGAAGTCTTCCCAGAGCCTGCTCTTCTCCTGGCTAAACCACCCCAGCTCTCTCAGCCTTTCTTCACAGCACAGGTGTTCCAGCCCTTTCATCAGTTTCATGGCCCTCCTCTGGACCTGCTTCATCAAATATGGACTATCTTCATCAAATATCAGACCAACATTTTCCTTGGCTATCTTCTTGCTATTAAAATGCTTTACAAACCCTTTGTTGTTGTCTGTCACAACAATAGGTAGTTTAAATTCTGGTGGAGCTTTGGCCTTTCATGTCTTCTCCATGAATATGTGAATCACAGATCTGTAATCTTCCTGTGAAGCCTGGCCTTGATTCCAGAGATCATCTAATCTTTTTTTCTCCTGAATTCAAAGAGGAGTTCCCTGTTCAGCCAAGCTGGTCTTCTGCCCCATTTGCTTGGCTTGTGACACAATGGGATCGTCCGCTCCTGTTCTTTTAAATGGTGGTTCTTCAGAACTGACCAGCACTCACGGACCCCTAAGCCCTCAAAAGCTGATTCCCACAGGGTACTGTTAAAGATTCTTAGACAACCCTGCCTTGGTGCTCGGGGGTGGGAAGCTGAGAAAGCGTGAGGGTTGCATTGCCTGGGTGTAGCACCTAGGTGAAATGAAATCATGGTGCACTCTGCTTTGGCTGTCCTGCACTGCCAAGACAGGGTTGGAAAGCATTTTCTGCAGGCTGCTTTTTGGTCATGAAACACACACCCCCTGGAAAGCATCAAGGTGTTTATTGGATGGAGAAGAGGTGGATGCTGAGGGGCAGCAGCTGCACTGATGAGGTGAGACTCAGTGCCTGCATATAAACAGTGAGAGATGAATGGTCACAATCCATTGCTTGGGGATGTCTCTATCCATTTGCTAGATGACATCACAATCTGTTGCTCAGGGATGTCTCAGTCCCTTTCTTGGTGACATCAGAATCCATCACTCACTGATGTCACAGCCCATTGCTCAGGGACATCACCATCTATCACTCAGGGATGTCACAATGGGCCATCCTTGCCCACAGCACTTGCCTTGGCAGTGCTGCAGCCCCAACACATGTGTCCGGGGTTACCACAACAGCACTGCCCACTTCATCCCCTCATCTCTTATCTCGTGCTTGGCACTGGTGTTTCATGCCAGACACCGAGGCCTTGGCCATGTCTCCCCAGGGCCCCATCAGGTCTCTCTGGCTGTGGCAGACACCTCCAGGCACTTGTGGTAAGAGGGTTCATTTGATAATACCTCATGCCTCCCTTGGAGGTTGCAGGACAAAGCCTCGCATGCTGGCCAGCCCTCTGGCCTCCCCTACTTGCTCCCATGGAGGGTCAAAGGCAGAACTTGGCTTGCTGTCATGGGTCTTCTTCCATCTTTGTCCCCTAGCCAGAGGGTGCAAGGGTCATTCTGCTCAAGCACCCATCCTGCCTCACGCAGGCACTATGTCCCATTTGAGGTCCTGGACAGGAGGGAGGCTGGCAAACCAGAGAGGCTTAGGTAGGCAAAGAGGGTCTGTGGGGGTAGGGCTGGTTCATCATGGAGCAGAGAAGGCATCAGGATACCTCGCAGCACACTTTGGTGTCTATGGAGAGAGCATCAAGGGTATGAGGACAAGGCTTTTCCCAGCACTTCCCTGTAGAAGGATGAGAGATGGTGGCACCTCCTGAAACTAGAGAGGTTCAGGCTGGAGATAAGGAATTATAACCAAAATCCCTGTGGGGATCATGAAACACTGGAGTGGGTTGCCCAGAGAGAAGGTGGGATCCGTGACCCTGTCTTCCACCTTTTCATATGATAAATTGCTATTACAGTGAGTTGTTTCTGCACTTATCCATTTTTCTCAGGATGTGTCTGGTTTCTAGGTATGTAGCTGCACTTCAAGGATGTTTCTAGTTCCAGGCTGGCTGTCCTTTCTCTGTCAGTACTTTTCAACAGATATTTTCTTTTGCTCAGTCATTTTCCCTTTCTAACCAGAACCAGACCACTTTTATGGTTGCTCACATCCACAATAAGCCCAAACCACTAAAATAATAATTGAAGAAACAACTTTCCTTTAATTCAGGGTATGTTGACGTGAGGTTTCTCAAAAGCTCTTTGACTATTACAAGAACAAAAATACAAGTGTATCATATATCAGTACATGAAAGATGGCCACAGAGACCTTTTTGATTTTAACATATTCTTTTCAGAAAGAGAAATGATGCCCAGTAGAAGAAAGAGGTATTGAAAATGACTGGCAGCATGCTGGCAACCTACGAAATTTAGAAGATCACCTCTAATGTGCTCTAGGTTCATTTTTGGTTTTAAATGAGACTATTTTCTTACATTTTAAAACCCTGACTACTGATGGCTTAGTGCCTGTGTATTAACATAACAAATTCACTGAGTGTGGTAGAAAGACACACATTTTATTTCTTCTTTCTTGTTCTCTTCATTATCAGGGATTCTTCAAGAAGCAGAAGATGATTCCAGAGTCTTTCATTTTTTTCTACTCCATGCCAAAAGGAATTAAAAGACTGCTGCTGACTGACTGCTGTCTCTAAGCCACAATACACAATTTGGTCCTTCCTCTCTTTCAGATTCCTTCCTTTGTGATTCATTGTTGCTCCCAGGTGCCACTGCTGACACTGGCTTGCCTGTGGCTATACATTCCTCATACATATAGTTTGACACAGTGTTGTCTGTCTCAAGCTGCTTCTTCACTATCATTGACTACAGTTTGTTTTGTTGGAAAGTTAGAATGTACCTTCAGCTTCCTTTTCTATTTCTGCACAGTGTTCTGCAGTGGTTTTGTATTTTCTTTTGTTAGGATCAAATTTACAAAAATCAAAACATCTCTGAGATGTACTTGGAGGTAAAGTATATAATGATATAAAACTGGAAATGTTTTTTCTATCATTTAAGGTATTTTGACAGTAGAATTTCAGTTTGGAAAATTATTATAAAGCAGAACCAAGTTATATAATTTGTATCAATATTATTTAGTGACTAGATATGAGTTTACAATTGTACAGAGTGTTGAGATAATGAGATATGCTTTCAAATTCAACTTTGTTAAAAGTAAAAATTAAGACTACTGACTTATAAACTTGGTTCTATCTAACATATCATCAACATAGGAGAAAAGATGGAAGACTTTCCTAGCAGAGACATCCATATATGATAGCTGAATTTGTCCCATTGCTTCTCTGAGCCTCTTCTAGTGATATGCTGGTTCACTTTATTGTCTAGTTCAGTCTGAGCCTTATAAGCTTCATAGTTTACTAGTGGGAATATTTCAGTATTACAGCTGCTTAAAAGGAGAGAGCTTAATAGGTAAGTTCTAGAAAAGCATATAGTTCTTGAATTTTGCACAGCTGAAGCTTACAAAGCATTTTTAGCATTTTAGATTTGTCAGGGAATTGCATATTATGTGAGAAATTATATAGTAATGAGATAATACCAACAAACAAAATGTTATACAAATAAAACATCTCATTCTTCGTTTCATGTTGTGTGCTATGCTTCCTATTAGTGTGGAAAAGAAGTATAAAATTATTTTTTCATTTAAAACTCATAAATCTTCCCACATTTCCCCCTAAATATAACATTGTTCGTATATTTCACTAGCTGTAGTTATTATATGATTTCAGTAGGATTCTTCATATTTTTATTACATCTGGAAAAAGTTATAAAATTCAAAAGAATTGGATATTTATTGTTAAAAAAAATGTCAAATCTGGCAAGAGGTTTGCTGAAATTCTGAACTGTATACTCAATTATTTTCTATTACAGTATTGAACTTTCTTGGAGAGAAACAAATATAATAGAAACAAGTGTCTTTTCACCCACCAGCATTTGAGCTTGTACACAAAAGAGTCCTTGACAATATTTTCTTTTCATTACCAATTGCTAATTAATCCACTGAACTTGTCTATGTGTATTGCTGTTGTCATGCTTGAGTGCTCTTCAGAAAATCAAGTAGCAAGCATATATGTTTGATGTCTGATAATTAGGTAATATTGTTTTCACTTGGAGTAATTGGTCTGGAAACATATTATTATGTATTATTCTGAAAGTGTTAGCAGTATTAAGCCTAAATGCACCTGTTTTTTTCCTAAGTTGATTCCAATTAGACTCTAGCTGAAAGGAATTCTTGCAGAAGCTGGTGAAACTAAGCACTGTTGCCTGGGACAAGGGTGAAGGAAATACTGGCTCTAAACAGAAGCCAAAACAGTTGTTGAAAGGCTTCCTAACTCTGGATATACTAAGATCAGGCAACAGACTGTCTGCTTGTGTGTAATGCAGATGTTTCTGTCTCCTGCCTCCACTTCCTTCTCTATATGTTCCTTCATTAAAATTGCAAGAGAAAGTTATTAAGCATCAAATAAATACAGGCATCGCTTCTTGTGCTGATCACTTCAATACCTTCCTCGCCTGTTCTCAAGTCTGCCTCACCTCTTTGCTCTTATTGCATCTACTGCTTTTCTTTCCCACTTCTATTTCAGTTGATATCATTCTTCTTCCTCCTCATTCTCTATTCACACTATACACATCCATTTACGATCAGCATGGTTTTTACTGACTTTGAATCACTTTATGTGTATGTCCAATGTACAGCTGTTTCTAGTCTACATACATAGACAGTATGCATGTTCTATATAGACTGTGTGTACAGAGTGACTAGGACAACAGAAGACCAATTATATTAAATAATAAATCCTATTATTAATAAAACATATGTTCAAATAAAAACATAATTAAGAGCAGGTACAAGTGTTAGCAATCATATATTCAGCTGATTCAACCAAATACAAAATAGAAATCATGAAACTCTGAACATGATTCAGTACCGGTAGTTTAGTAAATCTTCAGTTACTTTTATCTTTAGCTGCTTTACCTTGTGAATGGAAGGAATGGTGGAAGTCAGAAAAAAATGATTGTAAACTTAAATTTACACACAAAAGATCATTACCATTACAGACAGTGCACTTCTGTGAAAAGAAAAAGAAAAAAAAAAAAAAAAAGAAAAGAAGAAAATATCCCTACAGGTTAGCACTATCTTTCAAGGAGGTATTAATGAATCTGTCATTTTGTCTTCAAATTAAATTTGTGCACCTGCTTTATGTTCCACCCTAAACTCAAAATACACTGCAAAGTATTTTCCCTTTCATAATGTGTTCATTTAAAATTTTCTGATTTTTTTCCAGAACTGCAGTATTTATCTTGTGCAATTTATATATATTTTACTATTTATACTTTTGGTATACTCTGGGGAGATGTTATTGTGGCCTTTCAGTGCTTAAAGGGAACTCACAAGAAAGATGGGGACAAACATTTTAACAGGGCCTGTGGCAACAGGACAGCGGTAATGGTTTTAAACTACAAGAGGGTAGATTCAGACTAGATATAAGGAAGACATTTTTTATGATGAGGGTGGTAAAACACTGGAACGGGTTGCTCAGAAGATGGTAGATCCCCCATCCCTGGAAACATTTAAGGTCAGGTTGGACAGGGCTCTGATCAGCCTGATCTAGTAGAAGATGTCTGTGATCATTGCAGAGGAGGCAGACTACATGGCCTTTAAAGGTTCCTTCCAACCCAAGCCATTCTATAAGTCTTAGTAAATTTTGTGGAAAAATCACAAATCCCAGGCTAACTGGTAAGTAGCTCTAGGTGTTTAATAAATCATATATTATATGATATGAAACATAATTATATACTATATACAATACATATGTATTAAATAGCAAAATATGTGCCATATTTCATATTAGGTATTATTTATTATATGCTCATGTTGCCTTAAGCTATCCATTTCAGTTCATGGATGAATAAAGGTTAAAACTATTTTTGTGTTGCGCATAGCTGTGAATAAAGATGATCTGATGATCATGACATTTATACAATTGCACACTTAAATCAAAAGACTGAAATGAGGTTAATATGAACTTTACTTTTGCAAATTATTTCAAAAATGTGATTTTATACAGCTTTACATAGTTATAGATAACCTATGCATCTTCTGCATTCATGTTTCATTTAGGAGATCAAGATATTAATCATGCATAGTGTGTTGATTTTTTTTTTTTTTGGTAGTTCATAGTTAAGCATTTAAAAGAAGAAAAATGAACTTAAATAAATCCAGAAATCTGCAAGTTGTAAACATGCTTTTCTTATAGTAGAGGTAACCAACAGTCAACAATCTTTGCAAGAATTTATGGAAGATATGCACACTGTATATCCCTGTGAAACAGTAGCAACTGGGGACATGATCATGTATATGTGGAAATCTGTGGTATCTTACCTTTACTTGAATTATTTTATTACTTCTCCCCAACTAACTGACTTTAAGTCTTGGAGCTGAATTGAGGACACAAACTCCGTCAGCTTTATCTTCCAGCAGGTGGACTGCCTTCGCCAGTGGAAAAAGAACTGTTGCAAGATCGGTTAAGTGCTAAAACCTCTCCCCATCTTGTGTTACCAGCCGGTCATAAACCTAGCATAATGTGTCTTGTTTCTTGTACCAAATAAATTCTATGCTAACTATGACTCCCTTAAAAAACCTCAACAGGCATATTAGAATCTTATAATAAATAAACCATAGATTATATATTGTGTTTGTAAATAAGAAACAGGATGTTAGATGAAGAGGTTTAAAATAAATAAAAGCATCACATGTATTTTAGTGGTGATACAATTCGGAACACAAATTTCATACCTACAGGATAGATCCTATAGCCTTAAAATCTATGCATCAGAAAAATATTAGGAATTCGTTTTCACACAGGTACTGAACATTATGTAGCACTTTTTGTAATAGCTCTTTCGGTGAATATTTTACTTTTCTATGTTGGCAGAGGGGTACTGAAGAAGACACTGTCAACATGCTATTAATGGGATTACATGGGAATACAGCATCCAGTTCTAATGTCCACATTTCAAAAACATATGGAAAACCTGTATTTAGAAGAGAGCTACAAAAGTATTCTGAAAAGTTGAAAGTCAAGGCCCGGAGTGCATGGGTGGGCCTGAACAGCCTCCCCTGAATGCTCACTCATCACCTTGGGTTTGCCTGGTGATGGCTGTGCTGGCACGGGATGTGCCGCTGCGGCCACCCTGCACTGCCCCCACCCCCTCACATCTCCTCACATCCCCTCACGTCCCCTCCCGTGTCTGCTGAGGGCCTGTGGCCTGTGGGTGCGGGCAGGGCCTGCGGGAGGGGAGCGGCCTGGCTGCTGCTGCCCCCCCCCGGCCCTTGAGTGCTTGATACTGGAGACAAAGGGAGCTACCTTCGTTTATCAGATCAGGAGGAACTTGACCAATACCTAACCGGAGAGACACTTCTCATTTTACTACAGATGTTGACTAAGG
>JAVJGJ010000001.1:29400059-29422963 GCA_035590215.1 Microhierax caerulescens
CGATCTCTACAGATGTTGACTAAGGCATTGAATCCCGAGCATAGGTGTGGTGCCTTTTTAAAACGTCAGTGCTTTTTGCTGGTTTTGTTGATACAGTGTAAGTCATAGAAACTGCATCCAAAATCGTCCTTGTTTTTTATCACTAAAAGTCTGAAAGCCCTGTAAGAAGATGTGTGGTAGGTCAGGGTTAGTGATTTGAATGTGTAACCTCACTAAATCCTATCGCCTTTTTGGTCAGGATCAAATTAAATGGTTGTCATACTGTTCTTTGGCCACATAAAACCTATTAAATGACTTCTATCATGTAAGCAGGGTAGAAACCAAGATGACAAATATAATTTAATCAGTCTGTTCAAGGATAAGTGTGGAAGTTAATATTAAAATACAGAAACGTTATTCTCCTGGCTTATACATTTGTCCAGGGAATAGGCGAGGCTATGATGACTACGCAGAAATTGTGGAAGATGTAATAACGTAAATATGACAAAATCAAGAGTCATCGCAAAATGAACTGCAGGAAATCCAGATCAATAAAGACAGGTAAGAACACCTACTCTTTTACCACTTGAATTAGATAAGAACTTGAACTTGTATTTAATTTCATTCCTATCCATAAAATGAAATGCTTAAGCTTACATAATTTAGCGGTCTAACACTAAACACACAAGCATTTGAAGTGCTTTTTCACAGGTCAAGAATGTGCCCAGTGTAGTGGAGAAGCCATTACAAGTGCCTTTGTGAATTAAACTGGCTCCAGGTTTAGTACCCTTTACATGTCTTACCGATCTTAGTAAGTCCAAGAATTCATGACACAGAGCACACAGACCACATTTACAAATGCAGTTCTAAAAGATGACAAAAGAATGTGATTTTCCAAAAGTACCTGTAGACATTAGACTGTCACCCATTTCCTACTTTTCAGAATCAGGATCTTCTTCTAACTGGAAAACAAACAAAAATAATCTCTAACATGCAAACAAAGTGCCAAACAGTGACAACTCAAACTTTTTGGCCTAGAAGTCTACCTGTTTAGATGAGTCTTGTCTTCCTCCTTCACTGCTCAAGTTTGCAGGCTGCTGTGGCTGACACCACCAAATACAGCAAACGAACCAAACACCCTCATGTAAGTTTTTAATCAGCATTTTACTCTCAGTTCAACAAACCAAAAGGCATGTGACAGCACAAAAACATTCAAACAAAAATCTGGTTTTCTCCTTCATATATGTCCATCTCTCCTTAGATCAAAAGATCATTTAATTCTTTTGAAGCATTATTCTCAAAATATTTATCCTTTTTCCTTCTTTCATATCTTGAAGCTCTTTTAGTTATGCCAGCTAGGAATCAGATCCCTGAATTGACTGCCAGCTTCTGCACTTGGGTTCCTTAAACAGAGGAGCCATCGGGTCTTCTGCATTCTTCTAGCATCCTAATATGCCAAAATAGTTTCTTACCAAAATTCTGATTCTTAGGCATCCTTGCCTTTGCCTTTGTTTTAGATCAAAGTAAACTTTCCCCTGTCTATTAAATTGATGGAAATAAGGTGGTCTGGACAACTAATTTTAAAAGTTATTTATTTAAGAAATTATTTATTATTTACATGTATTGATTATTGATTAAAAATAATAATAATAAATAAAAAAATACAGGTATCCATTAACCAGGTTTCCTGGTTCCTATGAACAAACATTAAAAAATGATAGTGTATTCAGAGATACAAAACCAAATATAACTTTTCCAGGAGAAAAAAATAACAACCAAAAAGACATTGTAATGCAATGTAAAGCAAAATCCATTAATTACATGCTAGGAACATAAGCAACTGAACAGTGGGTTACTAATCATCTGTCTTGTGGGGTCAAGCATACTTACTTACACAGAAAGATCCACTTAGGTAAAATTTTGTTCAGGTGTGACAGACACTGTAATGACTTTTTGCAGAGTCCTGCTCTGATGTAACCTGTCCCATCCCATGATATCATTACTGCTATTCCTAATATAATTTCATCTTAGTCAGAAATAGGATTTGCATTGCCATTGCCTCTGGGAGTACAAAATAGCTTTTCATTCTGCTTGTCACAGTTTGCAATGTCAGCCTTTTCTGATTAGTACTAGTTTAAGTAGGACCTTCTTTGAAGCTTGCCAGGTTTCTCTGTACCGTTACCACTAATACAATTCATCAAATTCCAGTTCCACTGATTTCCAAATACCCTCTTGCAGAAGCTAGGATAGGAACCTTAGGTGAAATTCTAAATGCTTGAATAGAAGTCTTTTTTTTGTAACATACAGGCTTCTGCTAAACATAGACATGCCCTAGGAATCAAGTTCATTGTGCACGTTGAACCTGAGATCTTGCCAGTTTTTAATTGGTTTTCATGCACTTAAAGAGCAAAACATAGCTACATTGTGACTTAACAGATACTGCAAAAATTATTGTCAGAGTTTAAAGCAGAAAACATCTCAGTTTAAAAGATTCTGATCAGACTCAGCAGTATTTTGGTTAAAACCACCTCCATTAGATTCCAGCTTGAAAGTGAACTTGTCGTACTAACAAAGCACACAAGAGAGTGTGCCTGTGATTGTACAAAGAATTTCTCTTGGCACAGAGAACTATACCTGATATTGCATTATTGGAGTCTACACCAGAGTATTGGGAAGACAGTTAGGTGGTAAGTGGGATTTGCTGGTAGTGGCAGAGCTGCTCTCTGTTCAGTGAGTGACAGGAAGCTAACGACCTTCTTAACTAGGTGAAGAGTGCAAAGCATTGTTCAGAGAGAATTTCTACCCCATATGTCCTTGATCAATAACAAATCTAGCAAGGGTATAAACAATCCACTAAATACCAGCTGTAGCAATAAAAAACAGTAATTGAAACTATGGTGAAGGAACATTATAATTAGTGCAAATGAGGCCGCCTAGACATGGCTTTTTGCCTGTATTAAGGACAAAGAGCTCAGTCTCTCTAAGCCTCCCAGCTTGTGAGCTTATGCATATATTAGCTTCAGTGATCAAAATAAGAATTAAATACATTTTTCAAAAAATGTATGAGTTCAGGAATGAAGGAGTTATGATGGATCTTTTGCTAATGTTTAAAATGCAGAAGTAAATTAAAATTCCAAGATATAGCTGTTGTTATATTCTTCTGAAAAAAGAGGGGATAAGTATATAGAAATTAAACACTTCTATGATTTCTAGTAAGGTTCCAATGATTATTGTTCTGTTATCATTTCATTATATGTACTTTAAATAGAATTAAAGTTCAAAATCTACAAAGCAGGAGACTTAATGCATATTTCTGAGATGTACAGCTTTGTTGAGCTGAATCTTGTACGGAGGAAAAGACAAGCAAAGGTAAAAAGAAAGTAGATGTGACATGTTAGAATGGCTTATTTTTCAGATCATAATGGTAATTAATTAATTTTAAAATAAGCTTAGCTCTGTGGCCTAATGCTATGTAAAAGGCAAGAAATACTTTTTTTAAACCTCTTATAAATCTTTTTCAGTCAGAAGTCAAATGTTTTTGGTGAAATGTTACACTAAGTAACTGTGTTAGTTTACCATAGATCAAGTAAAAAGGGGACAATCATAAAATATATTTAAACAAAAACGAGAGGACATATCCTGTCCTAATCAAATTATAAATTTATAGACTGACATACTAGCCAAGGCTGCAAAAACAAAGCACCAGAGCTTTTCATAAAACAGACGGCACCCAGAGGGACTAAAGTACTCAGGAAAGAAGCTATCCTTGATCAGCTAAATGGCCTTTACTGGATCCTGAAGGGGGGAAAAAAGAAAATAAAAAAAATTCAGTCTTAAAACAATTTGGTTCTCTTATCGATGAGACAAAAAAACTTGTTTTGCACAACTGTCAATATTAAACAATAATAATAAAATCCCATTTCCCACTCAAGAAACTTAAAATTCCCTGCAATTTAGTTCATTTTATTGCACATTCTTTATACAATCAGATATACACATATACACAAATGTGCACATAAATATTGAAATAATGCCGTTGGAGGCAAATATTTTTAATATATTAAAAATGAATTAAAGAATAATGTGTTCACTTTAATAAATATATGCAATATGAACTTTATTGCATTCATAATTGAATGACACACAAATGTGTGATATGAAACGATTCTATTTCAAATAGACTCCATCAGTGAACAACAAATGTTTACCATTTTATGTTAAACTCTATAAATAGTTCTCAGGATATAAATATAAGTGAACTGCTGTACATGCAAAAGGTAACTGTAGTTTTAAGTGGTCCTTCTCATGAGAAAATGCAATTAATATACATAAAAAAGCATGTCATTCTTCAGAACAACCAAAGCACTCTGAAGGAATAATATGATGCAAATGATCATGTTTACTATCCAAATGTACTATGTGAAACCTGTTTGGATATATGTCCTTTAGGCCAGGAGCACAGACAAGACATTGAGAAGACCAAAGTCTTTGCTGAAGAAGGATAGTATCCCAAATTACCAGTAGGGAAAAAAAACGAACAACATAGCAATGGCAATGCAAAGGCTTATGTGCCCCAGTTGCTGTTTTGTGGCTGATGAGTTCTGAACACAGTCAGAGGCCTGTTACGCTGTTCCATAGACCCTATACATTTTAACTTTTGCTTACAGTATGTTTGACAGTAACAGAATGTAAACATTTGGCATGTGAAAATCACATAATATATTAATCATTAGGTGCAAGAAATTATACTATATTTATTGACATCAACCTTCCACTTTCAGTGCATTCTTCATACCACACATTCATTGTTTCTGTCTCTGCCCATTGAGCACTTACTTTCCAAATATGTGATTTTTCTTTCTGCCTTCATTTCACTGCTTGTTAAGATTCCATTCCATGCATTTGGGGCTCATTGCCACCATTTTGTCAATAGGAATTAAATTGTAGCTTAACATTAAGCTCACACTAGAATGCAGTCAGAATAGACACGCACAAGTTCAGATGGTTTCGCAAATAAGGGCCATGAAGGCTATGTGGTTTCTTTCAATTCTTCCTTCTTCCCTTTCACATTTTTCAAGTAGATAGGGCCCAAGCCCTAGTTAATTGTTTAATAACACAGCTGATATTGGCAGATAACATTTCTGGTTTGCAACAAAGCTTGAACTTTCAAATTTGTTTTTAATTATTCTTATAGCATTTCCTTGGGACAGAATCATACCAAACTGCTCATGTTCCATTTGTTGTACATGCTGTTTACACTTACTCGTGACACTGTTTGACTTGGAAAAAATGACATACTTTTAGAAAAACATGTTATTCTGAACCTATTCACATTAGGTCTATCTTTCTAAGCAATTAGGGGAAAATTACTTAGTGGGGGCATGGAATTAGAGAAAACTGGGATCTAACAGAAGTATAGTATTACAGAAAACTTTTTAGGGTAAAATACAGCTATCACCTTCAGGATGGTTGCCATGCATGGAATCTGCATCACCACAGCTCCCTAAGCAGCACACCCTGCCAGCTCAGCAGGTGCTGATAGAAGTAACGGAGGATGGAGCAGAGTGGAGACACCAGGGCCAGGCTCTGCTGTGCTCCCTGCAGGAGGGGGAACTTGATGGTACCACACAGCTGATAAGCTGCATATCAGTTGTCACAAGAATCTATGAGATGTCCACTGCTGAGCCAACCACTGTGACAAAATTACTTTCCTCAGATGAAATAATCTCATCGTCATACCAACGCATGGACTTCTAATCAAGGGAGTCAGCCTTGGGAGGATAAGAAACAAAGAACAGACTGAAAAAAACACGATTATTCAATTTATACAGAAAGAAGCCTTCAAGTGAGGAAAGTTCTGGCTATACGAGGAGACAGGCTGATTAGGTGTTGCAATCCACTGACATCAAGAGAAAATTACTTGAAAATAAGACAAAGATAATTGTGGTAGTGGGAGATCGTGATCTCCAACTCAAATAGAAAGAGGCAAAACCCTGCCTGAGGAGCATGAGTAGTTAGTAGAGAACTTCAGTAGTGAGGTCTGAGGGTATGTAATTTGTATTAGAAGCAAGAAACTTGTAACTAATCCCATGTATGATGGATGAATATGCAATGCAGTATGAAGTGTAAAAAGTATGCAAAGGAGGGTAGTTAGGGAAGACTCCATCGTAACTTCTGGGATCAGTTGACGGGCTGAACCTGCCTTCACCCCCATAGGGATGCCTATTGGGTAAGAACTTTATTCTATGACTAACTCATACTAGCTGCTATCAGGTGTATTGTTACAAGCTTGCCTTGCAGTCAGCATATTATCACTGGCAATCTTCAAACCTTATTTTGTCACGAACTTGTATTTTATCATAAAAATCTTAGGTTGAAGTTTTAAGTCTCTAGAGATTTGTGTAGTTGTATCAAATATAATGGGTTCAAAGACACACACCCCTTTTTACCAGGGTTTTCTGGTAAATCAGAATATTGTTTTATAATCTTGTGGATAATACCTGTTGTACAGAACTTAATAGATTTCTCATCATTAAGACTGTATTTTAAAACAAATCTATAGCTGTATACAAACTTCAAAACAATAATTAATGACTTAACTATTAAAATACCTACTGAGTAATATAAAATATGTGTCCTTTTACACCATGACTAGCTGACTGAGCATATTATCTTACATTTTAGAAAAAGGAAAGAAATATTAAATGTTCTGAATCTTAATTTACAGAGTTTATCCCAAAAAGTTCCATCCTCAAGGTACATAGATAAATTCCCTTTGTTTTCATTTTTCCTCAATAGTAGGGTTTTTTTTCTGTGAGAAATATGTCCATGCTTAGAAAGGATAACAAATTTTGTATTTCTCTCTACTAAAATCTTTGCCACAGATAATCATTTGTATTATAGTTTGTACCACAGTCTCTCAGAAGTTACAGAAAAATGATTCAATGGTTTTATTTTTCTCTTTGTGTGTTTGCATTCTTTATCTCTGAAGTATGTGTATTAAGTACTTACTAAAGGCTTCCATAGTAGCTATCCTCCATAAACAAATGGCTTACAAAAGTAACATCAAATAGTGTCACTAATATGTGAAGCTGAAACTGAAATGTTTAAGGCCTAATACAAAGCATTGAATCATGGATAATTTGAGAAAAAGAATGCTCTCTTACGGACAGAAGTGTGAGTCAGAGAGAGATCCTGGAACTTTTTCCAGCTTCCTAATGTGATTCTGACAGAGCTGCTTGATGTCTTCGTTCCCAAAGTTTTCATCAGAAAAATGGGAGTATTTTTGTTCCTCCTACCAGCCTGTCTCATTAGATTATCAGACCTTCAGTACAAAGATTGCTTATTATTATGTATGACGCCTGAAAAGCAAGGCTCTGGTTCAGTTTTGGTTAAAGACACTACTCCTATGCAAATTATAATTTAAAACCTCACTGAAGATATTTTAAGAATAATAATAAAAAAAAAAATCCAAGGTTTAGTAGATTCATGATTTTTCTGGGGAAAAAAATCTGCGTTTGGTTATGCTGTATTATATTTGAGTTTCAATTCCCACATTTTCTAAGTTTGTAACTTTGTTTTTTGAAATGTTCAGAAATGTGGAATTAGGACTGTTAAGCATTGTTATGTATATTTATTGCATCTCCTGCAGCAGCTATGTGTTTACCACTGTTCACTAAAGGTGATTGGTTTAGAAGAAAACACATAAAATAAGTGGAGGCAAAATGATGACATATTATTAGCTATATTCTTAATTCGATATTTCTACTCCCATCGTCTCGAAGCCAGACTCCTAAACTGTATGATCCCACTTCATGTACAATGTAAAGGGGACCATAATCCTGACATATATGAGCAGAAGAGACTTGTCCTGTCAAAGACATAATATCCTTCTGTTTTACAGATGAAGATTAGATTCAGATGCCTCATACCTCTAGCATGGTTAGTAAGGAAGGAAATGTGCCAGGGACAAGGAGCTAGCAAGCTAAGCTAGACTTCAAACAATCTTTCTCTGGCGTACTAACTGCTAAGGACTCCAAAACAGTGGCAGAGGTCACTGACATTAAATAACAGTTATAAGTATTGTCATTGTTAATGTGTCTGTTTGTGCCATCATTACAACTGAGTGTGTGTATGGTGCACACAGACATAAGTATATATATATATATATCTATGCATATATCCTTACAATTTCTGTTACTTGTTACTTAAATATTTCCTATATTCAACTAAATGCAACTTTGCCTTTCTCTCTCACTTTGTCTTTCTCTCTCATGACCATATTCCTCACAGATGTATGCAACTTTCCTGGCTAGGCCAGTATAGTATTATGAAATACATGCAAGACTATTCCTTTTTATTTTACTACACATATTTAGGTTGGAGACCAGCTTATATTACCTGTATTCAGAATAAACAGTTTATAATTAATAATTTTCATACACCTTTGCTTTATCTACACTATATAAAGAGAAGTAACTTTTTTTTTTGTTGTTGGTTTTGTTGCTTCTAATCAAGAATAATTGTGGTACAGGGCAAATCTCTGCTATCCATACATTTTTCATATTTGTCCCATACTGTCCATTGTAAAATGACTAGATATGAACAGTAACATCATCTGCTCTTTGTAACACATGGCAGTACTCTGAAAATACGCCTCTAAAAACATTTCTCTCACCACTGTATTTCTTATACACTGTCTTCCTGCCAATTATCTTAATCAGCATGTAAAAATAGATTAATTACCTTCAGCATAACAACTGAAATCCCTGCAAATTCTTCCAAGCAATATAGCAACTGTAAAGTAATTTGATACTGAGTTCAAGTCTTCCGTATTTTCTCCTTGTGTGGTATTAAGAAAGTTGGTTTTGTTATGCACTGTTCCTTTACGCGTGTGGATGGTTACAGAAATCACACACACACACAAAGATCCTTACTTTTAGATATGAATGATCAGAACTGCCTAATGGGCTCTGGCATTACTGGGTTGTTCTCACCTTACTTCAATTATAGAGCTTGGGTGTTTGTTGTTATCTGTTGTATGTTGTATGTCATATCGATCCGTTCTGGTTTTTAGTTATGATTTGTATATAGCTCTTTGAGGGAACATGCATTTGTATAGGAGTACCTTATACATTTTTGACTGTTCTTTAAATTTTAGACCAGGTCATTAATAAAACATAAGTTATATAATACTATGATTAAAACATACAACTCTGAGGTTGTCTGTTGTTGCATTTCCTATAAATAATAAGGCTTAAATCAAATTCTTAGTAGTACATAAATGTGTGGACCATACTGAAAATTACTAAAGAAAATTAGAGAAAAGAAGTTTGAACTGTAATTGACATTCTGGAAAGTAGAAGCAAAACACTTGGAGACAGGTTTTACTGAGCCTTGGGATATTTTACACTCTCATGGGATCAAATGAATTTGTCACCTGTATGTTACATCCTCACACCTGCTAAGGAGAAGAAAAGAAATTATGAAATGGTTGATGCAATGTATGAGTCACCCTGTGCTCAAAGAGTATTAAATACCTAAAAAGTAAAGGCCTATAGACTAACTTTTGAAGATCTGGTGAATGAAAAGTACTTTGAACAGTCAACAAAACATACTAAACTTCAGGTGAAAAATCAGGTCTTGTGACTTTGACGTATGCTTTGATTCTCTTAAGAAAGCTGCTCTGGTAATGGATCTGAAGTATGGAGGAAACAAAATCTATACTAACAGACAATAGCTGGAGTTTCCACTGCCAATGTTTTTAACAGTTACAGAACCAAAGCAAAGTAACTGCAAAAAATATAGATTGCTTCATTGTGACCATGAAGTATTTTAACATTTTGCATTTTGTGTACATCTGTTCAGATGTAAATAGTATCATGAAATACAAAAGAATAAAGGAATAAACCTGTTGTTACAATGGCCAAATGATTGAATGGTGCAGACAGATCTTTACATCCAATAAAATTTAAAAGTATATAAATATAGTTCAGAATCATAGGATTGGCCTTCGTGGATAGCTCTGCACAGATAATTCAATGAAGGTCAGCAGTGCACTTTCAAAGTGAATCTCCCAGCAGTCCCCATATACTATGGTTATACTATGGTTAGCTTTGCACTGTGGAGCACTCTGAGTGTGCACGAACTGGGTTCCTTTCAGATTAAGGTAAACTACAGCATTTGCCTCAGGAACAGAACTAATACATTCTAGGTTTAAACATGCATTGTGCCACTGGGAGCCAGTTAGGGGTAATCCCAAGTCAGAAGCTCCTGCAGTATGTTCAGTGTGGATTTCAGGTCTTGAGCCCCAGCTGTTTCAATATTTAGACCCATTCCCATTTCCCATTTAGGTACACTTCTTGCTAATGTACACATAGCCACTGACTCCATCTGGCTTGGAAGTACCTTGTCTCCTAATAGCTCATATCACTTGTCCAGAGTAAGGCAATCATTTAACGAATGTGGATTCCAATAGTGAGAGAAAGTGTCTGTATTTCCTGGCACCCATTGAATTTCTTTTTCATTAATATGATGTTATAAAACACTTCTTCTTTAGAAGAGTTGCAGTTGATAGTATGATTATGGTGTTCATTAAAATGAACTGGGTAGTCAGTAGTCCTTTTTGAAGATTTTGTTTAGAAGTATTTTTGAGGTTGCAGTGGTCATCATTAAAATACCGTCAGCTGTCACACAGCCAGAACAGTTCCTCCTTGGTTAAAATGTAACAGAAGACTTTCAGAGACACTCCAGTGACTATTGACTCTTGAAATGGTGACCTGATTATTTTACAATTTTTATCATGTACAACCATTTACAGTGCTTAGTGTAACAGGAGGGATTTGCTTACACATCGCTCCAAACATAAAGTCATTTTAAATTAGATGGACTAGTAGAGAAATGCTCTTAAAACCTACTAAAGTGATATACTGTTATCTCTTTTGCTCACTAATGAGAACTGGACTAGAAGAGAAGGTTTATGAAGATATTAGGCATAACAGCTGAGGATTAATTTTTTTATCATACACTCCATGCTATTTGCCTTGTTTGGTTTAACCAACAGGAAACAGAAGTCAGCCTTTGCCCACTAGGGAGAAAGAGTGGAGCAAGTGTTCCGTACATATCTATGAAATACTACGAATGCTGAATGAGATCACAGAATTCGGTAGGTACAAGGCAGAGTAATAATGCTAATGATTTAATGGTTTGGGGTTTTTCTTTGCTTTAGTTATGCTCCATCCATCCTGAATAAAGAAAAGTCAGGTATGGTAAGAGAACGTATATTGGGGAAATGAGTTACTATTCCAATAATATTTCACTAATTTTTACTAACTTAAGTAGGATCTGTAATCCAAGTTTCCTCATATAATCCCAGTGAATGTTTTAGACATTACATTATAGGTAAATCCACATAGGAAATGTTTCCTCTCACCCCCCTTTTTCTCCATCACATGCTTCCCCTCCCTCCCTATCTTAATTTGTCCCTTCCAGTGAATCTTTAATGTTTTGTTTTGGGTTTTTTTTTTAACAAAATAGTGATCGATACAAATGAAATCCTGAATGGCATTTGTATTGAAAGACATTTAAATTAAAAGAAAAAAAAAAGACATAAAAGTAGCTAAAGACAGTAAGAGAAAAAACAATCTTGAAATCTAAGAGAAGAAGTAAGAAAAGTAGACTGAACAAATCTCTTTCCTTCCAGACTGCAAACAGAAAGTCACTAAGAATACCTCTTGGAAAATAAGAAGGGATGTAGAAATTTTAACATCGACATCCATCTTATATGAAATATCTTTTTATTTCTGGTCTTTTTTTTTTTTTTCTTTTTAAATATTTGATCTTCAACTCTATTCTCTCTTCCTCAATTACTCTAGAATTTAAACTAGTCTACTCATTACAATGATTATTTTGGGACTATATTTTTTTCCATAATAATCTGCTGGAAATAGTAAAATTATTGCAATACTCTGGAAAAGAGTGAGGTTAAAAGGTGAGTAAACACTCAAAAATGAGCATTGGTATCCAGTAGATACCAAGGTGAATCTGACCTTACTTTTATTTTATTAGTTGTCCTGGACCAAATCTTTGTGCAGTGGACATTGGCATGATTTCAAATCGAATCCATTGAATGACACAGCTTTATGACAGCTGAGAATATGACCATGGGAAGATACCCATACAAACACATACAAAAGAGTTGAACAGCTTAGAAGTAGGCTGAAACCTTAACCTTTAATCTTGGTATGTTTATGGTTGTTCTTTTACCTTTTGTTCTCCAGCAGCCAAGTATCGGCATGAGTAGGAGTATAATTTTAAATTAGAGTAGCTTCTATTGCTAGAATTCCATAGTTACGAAACAAGTAACTTCTATGGGTTTATCTCCCTGAATTTAATTTTTTAAAATATAACCTATTCCAGCTTCTTTTTTAAGCATTATCTACTAATTAGAAGACTGATTATTTGTCTATTTGTTGAAGTCCTCTTGATGCCTTTGGACAATTGCTGGTTAAGCAGCTACATATGAGAATATGTTCATTTCTACCTTCTTCACTGCATAGGTAGATTTGCAAATTTGAATAACCATGTACCCAACAATCATTCACATATGAATGGATCTCTTAGGTAGTGAATGAGGTATTACAAAAGCAGTCTGAGAACACTATTTCTAAAGAATAAGTTTTATCCAGTGATTCAGAACTGTGCTTCATAAAGTTTGATGACTTCATAAGGATCCCTTCACATGCCAATAAAAAATAATCTATATCTTGTTTGGAATAAAGATGAAATTTAAACATAGCTCCCAAAAACAAGAGTAAAAAACTCATGACCATCATAGGAGCATGTTTCTTGCTCACAACCAGAATAAAGACAAGGCTAAAAAGAACCCCAAAGTGTGACCCAGACAGCTATCAGTTTCATCTCTTTACTGCAATGCCAAGCTTCTGCAACTACTGTGTGCATCACTAGAGACTAAGAATGCAATGACAGTTTGCCAGGAATAAGGAAACAGAAATCAGAGTGTAAAAAAAAAAACCAAAAAACCAAAACAAACCAAACCCACTAAATTTTCTCATAACTCTTTAATGTCCACATTCTTTAAACTTCATAATTATTTTGTCTGCTATAGCTGGCATTTGGGCCATTCTTCCATGAACAGGTCTCACTCTTGAGTAATATTGAGCTAAAACAAAGAAAGGAAAAGGCACATAGGGAGATCTGATATTAAGAAAAAAGTAGAGTTAGGAAATTTAAAACTGCCTACACATCTATGAGCTGGTTTAAATCGATTGTTAAAAAGTTTAATGTTCTGAAACATTTTTAACAGCTGTATGTGTTCCTAGCAAGTGGTAGTGATTGCCATTTAAACATGTAGTACTATGCGCAATAATGACACTGACACAAAAGAAGTACTGTTTAGTAACGCTTAGCACTTCTGATACAAGGATACAATTTTAGTGCTGACTCTAAATAAACAGCAACAATGCTTCACCTCCTTTCCAGCCTTCCAATAATAATAACACTGTCCTTCACCCAGAACCATCCTCTGCAGGGGAAAAAAAAAAAAAGAATACAGGGAGAAACAAACACTAAAGAAGGAATAATATGGATATAGTTTTCATTTTCAATATTTTCATCAGAAAGGATTATAGGATCCTAGAATCATTTAGGTTGGAAAAGGCCTTCAGGATCAAGTCCAACTGTTAGCCCAGGACTGCCAAGTCCACCACTAAATCATGTCTCAAAGCATTATATCCTTTTTACTATTGAAATGGTCAAGGGCTATTAAAAGTGGTCATGCATTTCGTTATTAATGAAGAAGGTCCTACATACTCTGCAGCACCCCCAGAGCTGCTAAAATATCCATCTTCATGCCAATCTGTTCTCATCTATTAGTTTGGGGATGAAGGGCCAGCTCTTCAGATTATCAGTGCCTCTTTTTAATTTAATTAGACATTACTCTTTCAAGAATCAGTTGTAACTTCGTTAACTCCTGCTCATTTTAACAATATCAAATTTCTAAGAAATCCTAACATTTTCCATATGTTTCTTACGCAGTAAATTCACCTTTTCAGTCCTAATACCCATTACTGTATAGTGTATTAAACCCCTACTCAGTGAAAGAAAAAAAGTAGATGCCTCTTATCTGAGGACCAGACAGATTTTTCCCTAGATATCAGTAAGCCACCCACTCACCACACAGCAAAGGATTTGAAGTATGCATTTTTCTGAGTAGTTTTACACAACTATTTAATCTCAATAAGGCTAAACATTAAGTGTTTTGTTAAATCAAGCTTTGATGCACTATGCAATGCCGTAAAGTGTATGGAAATTCCCTGAAAATTCCACAAAATCATGTGGACTTAATCTTTGAGGTTAATCAAGCACATGACTTACCTTAGTTATATGAGTAGTCATATTCATAGGCATGTTGCTGGTTCAGCACACAAGTGCAGTATATTTTCTAAAAGAAGAATTATCATATTTCATATATATATGATAATCAAAAACATTGCTATCCATGTATTTTTTGTATGGAACCTGCAAATGATGATATCTAGGGATATCTAATCATGTCTTACAAAATACTTAACCAACACTTATAAAAGAAGCTGCCCTAGGCTTTTAATTAATGTTACTGATTTTTTTTTTTTTGACACCACATTCCATAAAATATCATGCAAATTCCTTTAATACTTCATGTTCTGGGCCAAATCCAACACAATATTTCTTTTTCAGGTTTGGTTGGGGTTTTTTTATGAGTTCTTAAGTCATTCTTAAATTAATGTTTATATGTACAACTTCAGTTAAAAACATGTTTAGTAGATAAAGAATTTCCCAGGAATGATTTGGAGTTCGTATAGGCTGACAAACAGCAAAGTATAACTATAAAATGGATACTGGTAGGCATAAATTTTTTTTGGGGAAGTAACAAACTCCATATTAACTATGTTGATGTAGTTTATTCAAGCAGTATCTAAAGTCTTAGAAAGTAACATAGATACATTAATGGTGGTAAAAACGTTTGAGATCATTAAGCCCAACCATCCCCCAGGACTGCCAGGTCCATCACTAAACCATGTCCCTAAGCACCACATCTATGCATTTTTAAAAAACCTCCAGGGATGGTGATTCCACCACCTCCCTGTGCAGCCTATTCCAGTGCTTGGCCAACATTTTCAGTAAAGAACTTCTTCTTATTATCCAATTTAAACCTCCACTGGCATAACCTGAAGACATTTCCTCTTGTCATATTGCTAGTTATGTGGGAGAGAGATCCACGTGCCTACAACCTCCTTCCAGGTAGCTATAAAGAGCAATAAGGTCCCCCTGAGCCTTCTCCTCTCCAGACTAAACAACCCCAGTTCCCTCAGCTGCTCCTCACAGGACTTGTTCTCCAGACCCTTCACCAGCCCCGTTGCCCTTCTCTGGACATGCTCCAGCACCTCAATATCCCTCTTGAAGTGAGTGGCCCAAAACAGAAAACAGCATTCCAGGTGCAGCCTCACCAGTGCCCAGTACAGGGGGACAATCACTTCCCTTGTCCTGCTGGCCACAGTTTCAGGTACAAGCCAGGATGCTGTTGGCTGCCTTGGCCACCCGGGCACACTGCTGGCCCATGTTCAGCTGGCTGTCAGCCAGAACCCCCAGGTCCTTTTCTGCCAGGCAGCTTTTCAGTCACTCTCCCCAGGGCTTGTAGTGTGTTGTGTGTGGGTTGCTGTGACCCAAGTGCAGGACCAGGCACTTTTTCTTGTTAAACTTTGTACAATTGGCCTCAGCCCTTCAGTCCAGCCTGTCCAGATCCCTCTGCAAAGCCTTCCTACCCTCAAGCAGATTAACACTCCCCCCTCAGCCTGGTGTCATCTGCAAACTTACCGAGGGAGCACTCAATCCTTTTGTCCAGGTCATTGATAAAGATATTAAACAGGACTGACCCCAGGACTGAGCCCCGGGGGACACCACTTGTGACTGGCTGTCAGCTGGATGTAACTCTATTTACTACCACTCTTTGGGCTCAGCCATCCAGCCAGCATTTTTTTTTTACCCAGCATAGCGCACACCCATCCTATCCATGAGCAGCCAGTGTCTCCAGGAGAATGCTGTGGGAGACTGTGTCAAAGGCTTTACTAAGCTTTTGACTAAGGTCCACGCAGACAACACCCACAGCCCTTCCCTCATCCACTAGGTGGGTCACCTTGTTGTAGAAGGGGATCAGGTTCGTCAAGCAGGACCTGCCTTTCATAAACCCATGTTGGCTGGGCCTGATCCCCTGGTTGTCCCACACGTGCCACATGATGGCACTCAGGACAATCTGCTCCACAACCTTCCCCAGCACTGAGGTCAAGGCTGACAGGCCAGTAGTTCCCCAGAATCTGCTTCCTGCCCTTCTTGTAGATGGGCATCTCACTGGCTAACATCCAGTATTCTGGGACCTCCCCAGTTTGCCGGGACTGTTGATAAATGATGGAGAGTGGCTTGGTGAGCTCTTCCATCAGCTCCCTCAGTACCCTTGGGTGGATCCTATCCGGCCCCATAGACTTGTGCACATTTAAGTGGAGCAGCAGGTCACTAACTATTCCTCCTAGACTGTGGGGACTTAATTCTGCTCCTCATCCCTGCCTTCCAGCTCAGAGGGCTAAGAGTAACTTGTCTTGCCATTAAAGACTGAGGCAAGGAAGGCATTAAGTACCTCAGTCTTTTCCTCATCCTTTGTGGCTATATTCCCCACTGTCTCCAATAAAGGATGAAGATTATCCTTGGCCCTCCTTTTGTTTCTAATGTATTTATAAAATCATTTTTTGTTATCTTTTACGCAGTGGCCAACCTGAGTTCTAGCTGGGTTTTCACCTGTCTAACCTTTGCTCTGCATAGCCTCATGACATCCTTATAGCTCTCCAGAGTTGCCTGTGCCTTCTTCCAAAGGTGGCAAACTCTTTTTTCCCCTAAATTCCAGCAAAATCTCTCTGGTCAACTCTGTTCTATGATCACATCTTTTTATAAGCATGGGTGAATATATTTTTTTTCTTTTCTAAAAAGCAGAAGACTAAAGAATTACTTCCCCCCCCCCCCCCCTTACCTGTACTGCAGTCTTCTGTGGAAATATTTTCATTCATAGAAAACCACCATTTTATATTCTAGACCTTTCTTTCAGAAACAATATGAGCTCTACTTCAATTATTCCTCTCTAAATAAGATGGCATATTTATTCTCTCAAAAGTACTGTCTCTTCCCTTTATTTTGCCTGATTATGCCAGGTTATTTTATTTTTCTGTCACTAAAGGTAATGAGACTTCTTTTACCTTATTATATATGAGGGCACAAACAGTCATTTAAATGTGTCATGTAAAATGGCATGTACAGTTTCTGAAATGATTATAACTAATAGTAGAATGTTAATAAATATTATATAACATTAGCAATCTAAGTTGAAAAGAAACTACTCTCTACTCAGCAAGTGAATTAAAATAAAATTCTAACAAAGAAAATCTAAATGTATCAGGAGGAGCATTTTTTATGAGGGGAATTCAACCTCGCTGAAAAGCTTGAGAAATTTGTCCAATACTATCATTTTTTTATTCATGGTCAAATACTCTGAGTGCTCCAGCCAAGCATTTTGTATGACAGACATGACAGGTGATAAAGTGTCCTTTGGCAGAAAGTGGTCTGAGAAATATTGAAACCAATTGATTACTTAGATTTCAAATGATTTTGCAACTTTAGAAGCTTGTTCTTAATTTTTTAAGATAAGTATTGGTAGGAAATGGTGATGAGAAGGGAGTCTAATTATAGAGTGGTCCTCAGTAGTTTTGCATAACAAAGTTTGCTTAGTATCTACAACCTGATTCTCAATTTTGTCTTTAAATATTTTGCTGTTTCTGTCAAAGCTTGTTAATAGGCTCAAGTCTCTTCAGATCCACCTGAGGTTGTTTATTTTTAAAGTAAAATGTAAAGTTTCTTTTTTCACTTTCCTTCCTTTTTGTAACGTTTATTCCAGTCATTATTTAGTTGATAAGGGTATACAGAATGTAAAGGAAAGATGGAATGAGTACTACATTGCTTGTTTCTGTTCTACTTTGCATTATAAATAGCATATGCATCTTTGCAACCAATAGTCCGTTTGTAAAATATCCCCATAAGGCTTCTCTGAATCAGGGTTTTGCACTACAACACAGCACAGTAAATTTATCATCAGTTCTACTTCTCTCATCCGCTTCTGAAGAAATGGCATCCAAATGTGTTTTTTCTTTGATAAGTCAAGTTATTCTAACGTCTAAGGGAACTGCGGTGTAGACTCCCTAAGCAATCTGAAAGCTTGCTAATATCCTTTCCGGTAGAAGCATATGCTATCTTTGGACATTATCAGCTGAGAACTGCACTGTATTTTATATAGGATCTTGAATCTTGTCTCAGTGATACACATCACTAATATGCATGTTTGTAAGAAATGTATATTCAGGTCTCATCTGGAAAAAAACCCACAGCTGTCTACATGGCAAAATGGTGTTCATGACATGAACTGATGCTTCTTTATTCTTAATAGAAGTCAATAGTCCAGCAGTAGCTTAGAGATCACTGTAAGCATTACACAGTAGTTGATGAGAAGTCAAATTGGTATAGTTAAAATGAAACCAAATAAGCTACCTTGTACTGTGGTATTTTAGTAGAATAGGAAAAGAACTATTATTTCCCTCCTTGTGGAATAAACAGAATGCATAATAAGCACTTGCAGCACTGCACGGAATCGATTTAACTGGAGAACAAATACATTTATAACTCACTTGTGGCTTTGGCTTCAGCTGAATTAAGAGGTGTTCTCATTACTTGTGGAATGTGCTTGCTGTTCTGTAAGTGCCTAGGTACCCTAATGTTTGTATACTAAGCTTTGATCTTCATGAAAGAAATTCTACTAATCCTGACTATAGACTTACTAGTTAGAAATATGTATAAAAAATAAAATAACCAATGATTATTTGGGGTGTTCAGTGTACATTGATACAAAACCTCATCAGGAGTAAAAGAGCAGTAATGTATTACCCCAACACATCCGTATTTGATTTTAATATTAACTGAAATTAATACAAAGCAATGCTACTTCATATTTCCACAGTGGCTTTTGATGAAGAACCTCATAATCTCACACCATTCAGCATGCACTAAGGCCTCACTATCAAAGCACTTCCCAGCGAGACTATTTTTAGGCACCATGGTACACTGCTATCAGACACAGGCTTGCTCAGCCTGTGCTCTGAGCCAACCAGAGCTGTTAGGCTGCATTACTCTGATGTGAACCTGAGTCATTCCCCCACTGAGATTTCAGGAGATTATAGTCTGTGTTTGGCATAGTACGATTATCACACTACATTTGACTAGGAGGTAACTTGTGTCCTCTCTGCTCAGAGTATCAGCAGACCAAGCTCACACTTACCAGGCATGTCTTACATAGGAGTGCATTGAGCTCAGGAATGCCTGTGACTTGGCTCTTCTTCAAGTGTTGTAAATCCTTAAGAATTCATCTTTCTGTTTGCAAACTGCACACAAGTGCTGTTACTGGGCCTGACGATGCCTCCCAGGCTTACCTACAGGACAGAGAGCTCTGGCTGCTAGGAAGCACACCGATGATGCTCATCTTTGACGTCAGGAAAGAACAGCATGTACATGGGGATTTCTTCCAGCATCCCTTGACAGAGACTGTAAGCAGTTGATATCAAAGGTCATAAAAATGGAGTCAGTGGAGATGAACAGTAGACGTCAAGTGTGGTAAGTAAAAGCATACCTATATATGTATGTGGTACATAGTCACAATGGGATTCCTCAGGAAGCATCAGGGAATATTATTTCTGCAAGGAAACAAAGGCTGTGAAAGAATGACTCCAGTCTTGCTTTTGTTGAATTATATGGGACACGTGTTTTCCTTGACTGCAGACTAACCTAACTATGCCCCTGTTTGAGGCACTTCACCCAACTGAGTAAGATGAACAAGAGCCTAACTATTTTATTAAATAATGATTAATTTCCTCTTGTGCCTACAGTTAAAGAGGTAAAAACCTTTATCTAAATAAATTCCTGAAAACTTTAATTAGATAAATAGCCACTGCATCATGTATTTTACAGGTAAGTAACAAAAGCCAAAATCAAGACAAACCAACAAAAGCAGTGACAGACACCCACCCACCCCAGTAAGAGATAATCCAATCCACACACCTGACTGAAGATGACTGCCTAAAAATTCAGGAAAACAAACCATTTAAAACTAACTTAGTCTAATACATTTTTTACAAGGGCTGCTGAAGCCTACCTATTTTTAATGCAATGTCAAAGAATCAAATTGAGGATTTGTGAAAAAAAGTATGTTAAGTGAACTATTTCTGCTCAAACTTTTTAACCAGGGGGCCGGTGCGTGGATGAAGTGGCAGGGTCATCTGCGGCTGCTTGGTTCCCCCCCCAACCCCCGGTGGTGGTGGTGTTCTGTAAATACCGGGGGGCTGGATTGAGGACCCTGGGGGGCTGTATCCAGTCCGCGGGCCATAGTTTGAGGACCCCTGGCTTAAACTGTGCGTTACTGAAACGGGTTAAAAGAAAACAACTGTATTGCCACATTTTCTTAAGCTTTTGGAGATATCCTTGGTCATGTGGATATGGATCTCTATGATATACATACAGATGCATGTATAAGATATTTATATATTAGTGTAAATATATCTTTTCAGCTGCCATGGGCATACATGCAGTAAAATCAGCTGAATCTGCATAAAATTCTGATCCTCAGATTTAAAACCTTTTATTCATTTGCATTATTCTGCAGGCTGTTTATTCTTAAATTTAATCAAAGGAATTTCTAGAAGTCTTTTTTATATCTAGATTAAAATTGATGTATTATAATTTTCACAACTGGTGAAAAAAAAAAACCTATAAAAAGAATTGTTCATTTCCCATTTACTAGTGGAAATTATATACCCTATTTAGGATGCATTTAAAATTATCTTTACAGATGATAATACTGTGTATGTTGAAAAGTATCTATATAAGGAAAATTAAGAAGAAAATGTAAAAGCCATTTCTATTCCATGTTATTTTGATTTGTATTGATTTGCACTCAGCTAAGCAGTGTATAAATGGATGCAGTGGTGTGGAGTGTTTTAGGCATTTGGTGTTTGATTGTTTCATTTTTTCTGGTTTGGAAAACTTGTGTTTCCTGGACTGAATCTTCTGTGTGATTTTATGAAATTAAATTCCAGATCTTTGAATATATTTTTTTTTTATTATTTACAGCACATTCTTAAAAGAAGTGTCTCTAAAGTGCCTAGATAATAATTCAATTCTATTAAACTATTGAAGCTTTCCTTATTTTATTTTACTTTTGAAAATTCTGGATGGGTTTTTACCTTTGAAATGTCTTTGTAACATCATGTATTTTTGTTATCAGAGAGACAGAAATTCTATTTAGATCACTCTTGTACTTTCATAGAAGTTGTGTGATTAATAAAACCTCATCATCCTCAGACTACTGAAAACAATTTTCATGAAACTCTTAGCTGTCACATTCCCATTTAGGGAACTTGCAAATAATATTAAAGCTAAGTCACTATCTGAAACAACTAATACACATTGACTGAGGAGAATAATGTGTACAGTAACTTACTCTGAAAAGTTTAGATAAAACAGGAAAACAAAATGGCATATAGTTAATGTAAGCTATAAAAAAAATATAGTGAAATATAAAATGACATGCTGTTTTTGTAGTTAAAATACATGTAAATAGAAGACAAGGAGAAATAGCTAAATAAGGAGCAACTCTAGATTTGTGCCACTCACTGACACCGAAAGGTTAACTAGTTAACCTCACCTCTAAGTTAGCCCAGCAAGATCATGGAACATATAATATATAACATATAATGTAGAATACACACTATATGATATATGATGCATAGTATATAATATATTAGTATAAAATGCAATATATAATGGTGTACAGTATATAATAAGTAACATACATATGATCCTAAGTTAACTTTGACAGATGCTAGCCACAAAGTTTAGTCATTAGTCATTAAGGAATTGAAAAACTATTTTAAATGAAATGTCCATTATTGGAATACAGGTGATATAATGAAAGAGTAATGATATTTTGTAAGAAAAATGTCTGCAACAATTTAAAAAAGAAATTTATTTGGTATTAACAACAATAAAGAACTAACCTATGTTATAAATGGTAAGAATGTTATTTATGTTACCTCTTATGAGAAAACTAAGTAAATGTATTCATTTTTATATGCATGTTTTTCTATAGTTTTAAAAAAAAATCTGGGGAAAACCTGCATTAATAGCTAATATTGCCCCAAATTTTTCAGGATTTTTTTTTTTGGTGGAATTTCTCCACAATATTTCTGAAAGACTTGGACATACTCTTCTTGCTTAGAGCAGTTATACATGTAGCATGTGTATCCAAAGCTTTGACATATAGAACAGTTGTACAACAACAGTATTGTGAAAGTGCTCCTGCAATTTTCAGGAATGTGACAGCCTGGTTGCTCCAAGCAAGCTGTCCTCAGACCAGGTAATCTGGGTGTATTTATAGAAAGAGTGCAATATTTATTTGCACAAAAATTCTGGGAAGAAATAGAGTACACATCCAGGAAAGCCAAAACTTATGGTAGCTTTGGGGATGGAGAAGTACAAGGACATTGTAGTTATTGCTTGGTACAAACAGACGAAAACCAAAACAAACAAAAAAACACCCTATGATTATTATTGACTAAAACCAATAAACTGTATTTTTATTTTTCCCTAGACTGGAAATTATTTTTCAGTGGAAAAGGAAAAGGGAAAGGGGCTGATTAATGGCATGATCCCCACATAAACTGTAATTTATCTATCTTAGGCTCCGTCTTGGTACTACAAGAGTCTAATAATTGCTAATATATTTTCTC
>JAVJGJ010000001.1:29423063-29459405 GCA_035590215.1 Microhierax caerulescens
GTCTAATAATTGCTAATATATTTTCTCTAGCTCTGAGAATTGCATTGATTTTCAGAAGGCAATGGAGCTGTATAAAAGAGGTGTTTAGGAAGACAGTTCTATTTAAGCAAAATATTTTAAATGTAAACCTTTTAAACTTCTTTTCATCGAGCACTAAACATCAGAGGTCACCATGTCTCACAAGGACCAACATCTTCATAGAATTATGGTTTGGGTTGGAAGGGACCCTAAAAGTCGTCTAGTTCCAATCCCCCTGCCTTGGGCAGGGACACTTTCTACTAGACCAGGTTGCCCAATTGCCATCCAACCTGGCCTTTTCTCATTTCCTGCTTTATTTTGAAAATATATCAGTAATTCATCTCATAAATGGTTGGCACAGAAAACAGGCATTTTACCATCTATCCCACTTTAGAAGTTTGAGCTGTTATGTGCAAAACTAGTCTTTGAACTGCATTTAAAATAGAAAAATACCTAACAATGGTGACATTTTTCCCTCACACAAACTGGCATATCACCATGATTAGAGTAATTGGAATGACTGATTCTGGACAGATCCCATGTTGGAATTTAGGGCTTAGTCTTCATAAACAAGCACTTCTATCCATAGGCAAGTAGCGCTTTACTCTCCTAATTCTTTTCCCTCTTTATGGTTAAACTGCTGTTTACATATGTAGAGTCTTCGGTAGAAGAGCACTCTGAACCCAAATAACTTCATGCTCTGATGAGGAACAAACTTATCTGTGTGTCCCAAATGTTTGAATTTATTGATTTTTGGGTATTACTGGTATTGATTGGGCATTACTGATGCAATAAATGAATGGAGGGGATGGCAAAATCAGCTGCAGAAAGTATTGCAGATGCATAGGACTGGAAAACAAGTATCCTGGAAGCAGTCACTAGCTCTTTTCCTTTTTCCATTTTGATTCTAAAATCTACACAGGTAAGGACAGGTTTGTGAGATGTACTCCTCTGGGAAGAGAAGCAGAGGTCATTGCTATGCAAAACTGAAAACCTGAGCTTAAACCCAACACAAAGTTTTAAATATGCTGATGAATTTTCAGCCCTATGATTGTAATACAAGTCACCAAGATAGACTATTTTAAAAGAAAAGCCAAAGTAAGAAATAAATAAAATAAATAAAAAATTAATAAGAGGTTGCCTGTCAGAAAATCCTGGTCAGTGTCTTAAAAAGGTAAGGTATGTCAGTTGTACAAATATTTCAACAAATCCACCATGTAAATCCACATGCAGACAACAAGTAGAAAAAAGTATTCTTTATTCACTTACCTGCACTTTGACTTTTAAATATGAAAATCAGCATTCAGAATCTCACCTCTATAGTGAAAATGCTTTCAAAAACAAGCAAATATTGGAAGTAATAGCAAGAAACTAGCTTTCATGAATAACTCATGCTGTTTGACTTTACCATTTTCATTGCAAAATTGCTATTTCAGTAAGTTACCTGTCTTTCTCTGCTTAGATAATACAGAAATATTTATTGTTTATACTAAATCTTTCAACTTACTTAACCCTTTGAATGTCAATGTTGCAGCATCATTTCTTTGTAATGAAATTACTTTCATTGATAGAATGATTCAACTCACTGTAAAACTGAAAAATATCCATAGACCTATGCTGTACAAATGCCACATTAATATATGTTCTCTCCATGTACCAAAGCGTTCACAGATTAACTCAATTAAAAATGATTTTGAATAAAGACCTTTTTTCCAATGTTTTCCAGACTTTTCAAAAGCAATTAATATTAATAATGACAAATCATGAACAAGTTGAAAGGAATTTGTCATTTTTAACAAAGATATGAAATGTCAAAATGTTGTCCTCTGGGATACTGAATTATGTGCTTATATTAATTTATTTTAAGGACTTTTAAAAGAATACCAGAAAAAGATGTTATTTCTACACTTACTTTTAAACTTTATTATGTAGTAAATTTAAGATCAATAGACTTAAGACCAGCAAATCTGCGAACTGTCAGGTTATTATAAAGGTATGTGTTTTCCTTTCAGAAAATGTTGTCTACCTCTTCATATTCAGGAAATTATCTAACTCAGAATTAGCTACCAAACACTTGAAATGTCTGATCACATATTTAGAAGAAAGGCAAAATCCTAGATGATCTATTAGAAGTTAAATTAAATTTGTATAGTGTTGGTACCATCTTTAATGTTATGGGACAGAAACAGACTAAGGATGAAAAAAAGTCACAATATTTCTTGGGGAAAACAACATACCAGAAGATGGGAAGAACAAACATGGAATAAGAATGTCTATTTTCCATCACAGCAATGCCTTACTCTTTCTCTGAAATGGTCAATGAATAATTACCTGCAGTATTCCTGTTTTGATATCTTCTTGGTTAATTAACTACAACATTAATTCATAGAAATGTAACACCTACGTATCTTCATTTGGATGAGTAAACTTCTCTGGCTTCCTTTCAGACTTGTCTGAATGTTATGGACTAAGTTTTTTTACAAAGATGATATGAAAAAGAAGGAGAACAAACAATGAAAACATCATTGGGAAAAACAAAGATGGAATGAGCAGAATCATAAATAAAAATAGCTACTGCATGAACGAATACATGGTGTTTGTAAAGTGTCAATAAGAAGTTACACTATATTGTATATTTCAGTTGACCATAGAGAAAACTCCAAAAATAAATTTACCCTGGTTTAGACCCTTGAATACCTTCTCTGAATTTGACTTTGACACCAAATTGAAAAAGCCTGTAGGTTAGCTGAAGACAACTGTAACATGATTTTGGGCTACCTAGGGTGTTTTTTTTTTTAAAGATTGCTTTATGAGACAAACATCGTGTTTCATCTGTTTTGAATACTCAGTGAAGCAAGGATCATGTAGAAACTGTGCAGAGGCATATAAAGGGGGAAAATATCTTTAAGAATATCCTCTCATATCCTGGAAAAGGGAGAAATTGGCTCACTAAGATGTGGACTGTTAGACAAGATGTGATTCTGTTCCTGGGTCTGCTATACAGGCTTGTGCTCTTTTGACAAGCCATCTGTGCTTTCAAAATACTACGGTCAGAATGGAAATGTTTGGTACCTTCTTATTCACTCTGTCTTCTTCACATCCACAAATGCAGGAACAAAATGTGTCAATTTTTTTCACATTCATCTATTCCCTATATTCATTAAAGCTATCTGATTTCTGACAACCAGATAAATTCTATCTTAATATTTTAAAGAAGTAAAGAAAAGGTCATTAGCTAATTATATTTACCCTCTCCAACTGACAGTAAGGAACCTTCACGGTTCACCAGATCCTTGTCAGTCTTTAAAATTATTTTCCAATTTCTATCAGCATGATAATGTCGATAACTGTGCCTGTAATAACACTAGCTGAAATCACTGGGGCTCAAAAAAATATTTTAAAGAGAAACTTATACCCAGAGCTCTTCCCTAAAGATGGAAAGAGCAAAAACCTTTGTTATCTTCCCATCACAATGACCTGCACAACAGAATCATTTCCCCATTGTTTGAGTACTTACTTTTACTAAGCAGTATTTCATATCTATGGAGAATCTTAGAGATAGGATTATATGCATAAAATTATACTACTTGGAATCCTTACTACTCTTAAGTACAGCATTAAGTGTTAGCTGCAGGTTTCTTTAAAATCCTTAATTTCTTTGTTCAGATATCAGGTTTCACAGCTATAAGTATCATTTCCAATATCAAAGATACAAAATGTAAACAAGAAACTAAATAAATTTTCAAGGTTAAGACTGCAGAATGATCTGTGGAAGAAACACAACTTAAAGTTAACTGAGTACTACTACTTTAAATAACTATCACTTTAAAGGGAAGCTTCAGCAATTTTCTTTAGAAGAATATCAGTATTCAGGAAAATACACTGCATAGCCAAAGGACTGAAAACTTGTGTCTACATTAGTAAATTAATTTGCCCATAATTATGCTGTACTGACTGTGTGGGTGTTAGATCAATGCTTCATATATTGTGTTCATCACTAACTAACCTTCAACAGTTCTTGAGATAAACTCTGAATGAACTGTTCTTGAACTTCCTTGATAAAATGCCATACAAGTGCTCATTTTTTTCTGCATTAATCTCATATATTGTAGATATTCTAAATCTGTATACATTGAAAGCTGAAAAGTATGGTAAAGGGTCTTCAGATTTTAGATTAGACATATCAGCTGTATTGTGTGCCATCACATACAGCTAAATAAATGAACTTGACTTGTGTATACTTAAATATAAGCTACCTAGGACATGCAATTAAAGAAGCACATAATGTAAAGCATTAGCCATACTAAATTATTTGTTTATCATTTACATCAAATCATCTTCTCCCATTAAAATGCTGGTATCCCATAATAAATATAAGCTCTTTGTCTCAAAATGAAAATACAAATTTACTGGTTTGTCATTATAATGTTAATGATAGCGAAAATCTGAAAAGCAAAACTATAGTTAAAATATATATTATCCACAGTGTCTTTCCTGTCCCCCTTTTTTGAATAAAGACTGTTGTAGTTAGATAATATGGAAAAATTAACTGATAAAATAATTGACTTTTAAGATTCTTTACAATTTAATTTACATGTTGATTATATAGCTGGCAAAAATATCCCAATTTGATTAAGTAAAGCACAAAGTGCCTAAGAGTAAATTGATATCTGAAATTGGAGAACGTACTTCATTTAATTGTATTAATAAACTACACTGATGAGGTTTGTTTAGTAACAAAATACCCTTTTGACCTTTTGATTTAGTGTAGATTACACACATTATATCTGGGTCTTTTTACAGTATTCTCATTATGTTGAGCAAAATCAAACACATTTATAACACTTGGCCAAACTGAAAAAATAATGGAACAATAAAGACTTTTAAATTAGTTGAAGAGGTAGTTATGTAGGGTGGTCGTGAAGCTTTCTTTTTAACTTTTGTGTGTGTTTGTGTTTTAGATGTAAATTGCAAGAAGGAACAATTGTAGTCTGATGTTTTCCTTGAATAATATTTGTCAATGTTTTGTTCATTAATGTTTCATGAATTTTGCAGTCTATGTGAGAGAGGAGATTTTTTTTTTCCACTTTCAGTGAAATTAAGAAGAAGTTTTCATTAGTGACTTGCATTATGCTTCTTTAAGTTAATAAATATTATTTACAATCTGAGTTTGTTCATTCAAGGCAATAATATTGTAGATTAGAAGAATTTTCTGGGAGGTGTGAGTAGATTGGGGAAAGAAACAATAAAACTCAAAACAAGAGATTAGATTTTAAAACATTGGAAACATCAGTTCTATCAATCATCTGAATTCCACTCAGACCCAAATATGAGCATGTTTACATGACATGAATCTGGGAAAGAGTTCTTAGTAAGAGCAATAAAACCAGTTTTGTGGGATGGCATTTTGTTTAGAGAAACAAATTTCTTATCTCCTTAGTGTGCTATAAAGAGAATGGACAGGCAGAAACATTAAAGTTATACAAAGCTGTTCACAGCTGTAATGTCAGGTTTTAACTATCTGACACAACAGCGTCACAGAGGAAAAGGAACACCAACCCACATGGCACAATCAATGAGATCTGCCATATTATCTCTTTGTATCTTGTCTATTTCTGAGGGTTTTTTTTTTCAGATGGAATGTGTGACTTGTTTTTTTCAAGGATTCACAGCGTATCTGCTTATCTCAATGGTTACTGTAACTTCGTCATCTCACTGTTTTCCTTAATCACTTCTGTTTCTTTATCCTAACTGTAGCTTGCAGTAAATAAAGAAAAAACCCACCTTCTTATGTGTCAGACAATATTATCAACTTTTCAAAAATTACTTTCTTATATCTGATACATCAAGATTCTTTTCTGACCTCCCAGTTTTGAACTACATGGCACAGTTCCATTTCTGGCATACCACACAACTTACTTCCTCCGAAGGACTCCTTTGATGTGATTCTATCAGCCAGCTCTCATCTTCAATTCAGCATCTAGGTTTGTAATTAAGCGAAACAAACTTTAATAAGAAAAACCTGTCCTTAGAAATCATAAAAAAATCAATATTCTACTTTTGGTAAATAAATTATTCCCCATCCTTATCTATTCTCTTACTGCAGCTGTAGAATAATTTCAATGTCTTGAATGAATACCAAAGTTTTCATTCAACTTCTAATATGCTATACACACATAGGAAAAGGCAATTTAAATAGCACTTCACTTCTCTGTATCATACCAAAACTGTAGAAAATCATTTCACTGCAAATATAATTGAGTAGTTTTACAGACTTAGAGCTACATAAAGCTGACAGTTTAGCATTATTATACAAGATATTTCTTGCTGTATATTTGTTCTTATTTGTTTTCATCGGTTTGGCTTGCTGTCTTTATTTTAAGTCTCTGCATGTTGGCTCTTTCTTGAAGGCTCAAAACTAATTTGAAGAAAACTCCTCCCTTAAGAGTGGGAGTTTTGCTTTGCCTGGCAAGTCTAGAAGGTCTGTCTGGTCATCATTTTGCCACATAAGAATTAAATCAATGGGACTAGGTTACTTCTGTATACAAAATATGTTGGTGGATTAGAAATTGATGATACTGCCTATCAAAAAGGTCTTCCTTAGAAATGTATATGCCACTGTAAGTTTCTGTTTCTGTGTGGCATGCTAGCTTGCTTCCTTCTTATTTGACCTCCAAATCATAAGGTAGAAAATAAGTTATCAGAAATTCTACTGCTGACCAAATATATGACAAATTAAACCAACTGTCTTCCTTTTGAGAATTAGATCAGTTTTAGCCAAATGTGAATTCTGAAAAGCAACTTATATCCACTCTTAGGAAACGTACCCATGTGCATCATTCCCAAAACAGGTAATGCCTGAAGCCTTTGCAGTAGCAGGGAATCAGTTGGATGGAATGCACCCAGTTCTAAGATCTGAATCATGTCTGCACCGTGGAAAGGAGGAAGGGAATAGAGAATAGACAGGGAGCAGCAATTTTAGAAGGGAACTTATTCAAAATTTCTCTGGAGTGGTGGGAAGAGACTGCTCAGATTGATATTTAACTGTCAGTATGTCCCTAGGGAGGTGAGCAATAAACATCAGCCAGTCATCAACATGAAAAACATTCTTCAAACAGTCTGTGATTACTAATCTCTCTTCTTGACTTTATCATGGCCAGTATCTGACAGGAGAAGAGTAGATGACAACAGCTGATTGTGCATCACACACACGACAGATATGTAACTCAGAGGCTAGTAGCTGATCTGCTGAAGTATAAATTTTTGTTTTAACTAGGAGCTGCAACTGTTACAAGCATGTAGCTTGCACAGCCAATTCTGTTCACTGAAGTATGCAAAATGGGAATGAAGATGCGGATTCCAAAGCTCCCAAGTTCCAATGCCAGAAATTATCATTATACAAAAGTGCTGCTGAACTCTTCACAGAACTGTTAGAGAACATCTTTTGAAAGGTTAGCTAACTATTTTTAAAAGACTTTGAACACTGGTAATTGTGTACCACCTGGTTTATTATTGCACTGACAAATTACCCTCAAAGACAGGAAACGGACTTTTGATCCCTGCATCCTTTCACACCTTAGTCAAAATGTGTTTGTACCTATACACAGAGACCAATTTTTTTCTCAACTTTCTCACCAATAATACATTTTATTTGATCTCCTCAAGCCCCAGATAAGGCTGATTGGAGGTCTTTGATCTCCTCAAGCTGTTACGTATATAGAAACATATAACTGATGATCACTACAGCTTCCTCTCTCCTTCCTTGGGATCTTGATTTATCCTTTCCCTTAGTTTTTATACTGACAATACACATTAAAGAGATTTTGTTGTGTTTCCTAAACACTTAACTGTATCATTCTTTTCCAAGACATAGGTCAATTGCAGACATAATCTGTGACTTTGCTTTAGTTTGGCAGTGGTATACTTTATTAGATTGTTCGCAACCTTATCAGCCAATGCAGGTGTTCTGTAGTAATAACCTGTCCTACTCATTATTTAGAATCCCTCCAAAATTTATTAGATTTTAAAACACCCTGGACTTTGGAATTTTCAACAATACACCAGTTGAAAATGATTCTTTGGAATATTTGGAGTGCTAGCTCTCTGATTAATAAGATTCATTAAACAGCAGTATTTTGACATCTGTTGGTGAATCAGTTCTTATTTTTAGGTCCTTGTACACATTTCCCATGTAAGTAATGAAGGAAAACAACTTTCTAAAGTTTCAGCACTAGTACAGTGTGATTAGCTCAGCAAGTGTAAATTTTGTTTAACACCTGGACTGCTACTTTATCTCAGGAAAAATTAGGGAGTTTATTCAGTTTGCCAAACAGCTTTCAGAAATAATAGTGTCTTTTGTTTAAGAAAGAAGCATTACAGAAAAAAAAAAAACATTCTAAAACTATGAACAGTTCACACACATACTCTGACTGTCATTTATCAATCATTGTTCATACAAAGTGTTGACAGGTACTGTTCATAAATTTGCTGCTTATTTGTTCCAGAAAGTATCTGATTACATCTATCAGATCAGACCTACAAGGGTACCTAAAATTCAATAAAATTACCTAAGTTAATTTCCTTTTCATTTTGCCTGTTTTTAAGTCACTTAGAGAGCTTTTCAGAAGTGCAAATTACACAGGCAGAAATCAGTAGCACACAGGAACTTTTTATTATTGGGCCAATCCTATTCTATCCTTGCAATTCTATTTAACTACACCCAGTTACAGAGAAGATACAGAGGTGTTACTCAGATTATAGGAAATCCACACCACTTTAAGAATATTAGCCTTCTAATTTCTCTTTCAAGTATCTGTCATTCCATGTTAAAAGCACAAACTTTTCTTCAGCTATTCTCAAAATAAAAGTTCCTTCTAATTTTCTCCTGTCTTTGCACATCCATATTGTGCACAGCATTTGTTTGTTCATTTCACTGCTGAAATCATCAGATAAGTATCGAAGGCCTATTTGTGTTACTAATTCCATAAGGAGGGTCACCATTTTTTCCCCCCTCAACTTAGAAAAAATGTCTTACAAAAAAACCACAACCACCAAACCCCATAAAATATGTAGTTGATAAAATTTGTGGTAACTTAAAAATTGTTAGAGGAACTGCATTGATTCAGTAATCATGCTGTAATTCCTAGTGCAATTTATCACTGTTAATGCTGAGACTATTTGTATAAATACTTGAGTCCCTTTCAGCTGTAGCTTCAGATTCTCAGATGGTCTGAACCATTGTAGGGTGGATGAAGTGGAATTCTGTTATTTCAGCTGAGATCCTGCCTTGAGAACACAAGGTGTATTTGAATTCAAACTCCGTAGCTAGGTTAAAAAGTTTTGTTTTAAAAAATTTAGTTCACATAATGAAAACTGCAGTAATTCTATGTCAGACATCACATAAAAAAATCTGATACAGTTCTGAATCGTTGAGAAACTATGGCTGCTTTGCAAAAACAAAACAACTCAAAGCAGTGGGGCTTACTAATGAATTTGGGCCAAAGTTCAGAATATCCTTTGCCTAAAACAAGATCAAATAACAACTATATTTAAAAATATTTATAGATGTATTGCTTTATAAGGCTTCATTAATATTTTCTATATACTTGCAAGCTTCACTGTAAATGAATATTTCCATTTTCAGTTCATGACCCTGATGCAAAGAGAATAATGCATTCTCAAATACAGTGACTTACAGCATCTATATCTGTGCCTTTGGTTTCCTTAACATACAAATTATCTTTGAGGTGTTTCTATCCCATTTTTCACTAATGAGGTTAATGTATTTCCTATTTCATCCTCTTAAAAGGGTTTTAAAAATATATGGGTTTTTTTATTTTTGTTGGATCCTTAGGAATAAAGGGAATATAATTTCTAAAAAAAAAGCAAATTAGAACTCTTAAGTGAGGGTACCGTAAGAAGCTTAGTGTTCAGGCTGGTAGAGAGGGGAGAAATACAGCAAGAAGGCATACAAGTGCACACACCTGCAGAGTAACAGGAGAAAGACATTTTTTTTCCAGGAATACCAAGAAGCTGGCTAAGGTTTATTACACTCTAGGAGGACACAAAAGGTTGTTGAATTGAGAACAGTACCAGTGAACAGGACTCAGTGAATAAGATCCCAGAGGACTGATTCACTAAGAAATGTTTTTAGGACTGCTTTCCCTCTCTCACCCACAGTTCTGTGTTTCTCAGTTTCAAAGCTTTTAATTTTTGGTTTTGCTTAATTATTTAGAGCTTAAAATAATTTGAGTTGTTCTGAGGTCTTCACTTTAAGAAAATCTTGTGAAGAGAACAACTCCAAAACTACCTGGCTGGAGCCTTCTGAGAGTACCTAATCAAATCTTTCCTTCAATGACAGAGTTTTGCTGCACCTGCTTACATATTCAGCCTTTAAAAAAAAAACCTAACACCTTTGCTCACAAAACTGTTAAGCTGCATATCATTAAGCTATAACTGACAGACTACCGCACAGTGTTAACTTATTAAAGCATGCACTTGAAACACTATTTATTGTAGCATAAGTCTCCTCTAGCAACGAGAGGACAGGAAGAGGCTGTGTGTTATTAATGTAGTAACGGGTTGTCCACTGGATTTTGCCTCCAATAAAAATAGCTCACTTAAGTCTAGCCTTCCATTAATGATGCTTTCATATGTGCTGAAAAGGTGTCATCACAAAGGACAACTTGCTGCTTTATGCTTGTTCTTTGCCATGACTTCAGAAACAGAAGTGTTTTCCCATACTTTGTATCTATTTTAAAAATCAAAATGTTATAAAAAAATCAAACGTATCTGCAAACACAATTTGCCTGATCAGTTTCACTATTTTTCTTTCTTCAGAAATTCTTGGGTTTTCTGGCTGTTTTTTCTAATCATGTCTTGTCTGTGGATGATCACACACAAATTACTGTGATACTTGGAATTCTTAAGTCATCTCTCATTTAGCCACAATTCATTCTCAAACCCAAAACTTTCAGACAAGCTGGGGTTGAGGCACTCCTGTATATGAAAAATGCTGCTTTCTGTTATAATATATGGCATACAACACTAATCCTAAGACTGAATCTAAATTACTTTTGAACAGTTCTAAGAATTTAATATTCTAAATTAATGTTGTTTAATTGAACAAACAAATTATAGGATAAATTTATATTAAGTATCATTGCTAGAATCAGTTTTTGATCTAGTTGCTCAGTTCATAGATTCCATAAGTTTTACATGACTGTCTAGCAATGTTTGCAGCCAATATAGACTGAATGCTGGAGTTTTAAAACTCTTAGTATCAAAAGAAGTTTTAAAAACTATTATATCTGCTGATTTTAATTTTTAATACAGTAATGTCTAATTCCTTGTTGGTTTTAAGAAATATTTATGCTTCATATTTAAATAGTTGCTCTCCATCAATTATCTGTTACTAGAACTCATCAAAACGTCAGTTACTGAGGCAAAAGCATTTGACCACTGTAGCTGTTTTTCCATAAAGAAGAGCATGGAATATACTGGCACAATAAATGTTTGTAGTTTCTTTAGGCTGAGAAAAGCAAAACTTTCTCCCCCTCTTACCTCCAAACCCCTTCTCTGAACTTCAGTGAGAAGAAGGTAACAAAAAGCCTATAGCAAAAGATTCTTCCTTTTCATACCCAGCATCAGAAAGGCTAGTTTCTTCTGCTGGTTGCTTTGTCTTGTTCATGCTCCTGAAAAAGACAGTTCAACACACATTGAATTTGACACTTCACTTCAGGACAAATGTGCAAGTTTGTTTTTTTTTCATTCTCTCCTCTATTCATAAATGCCTTGAAAATAAGTGGATCTCCATCAGGAGTCGGGACTAGAGGTTGTGAGAGTGACAGCGTGTTTTACATGCACACACACCAATATGACAACAAAGTCCATTTTTAGAAAGCTGCATAGAAACCTTTCTGCATAAGTGTCATATTAGAGATACTGTTCTGAAATACGGATTATAACTGCATATTTAGCCTGTGTCAGCTGAAGGAATCTGTCTGGCTTATCTATCCATCTATTGCTGCCTGCTGCTCAAATGAAAGTCATCTTGTCAATGGGCTTGTCATTACGTTCAGCTGGAAGGTTTGCAGACTCTTTCAGCTCTGAGAAAGAGCTATTATGGTGTTTATGAATGACTTCAATACTAACACATCACTTCTTGAGGAGTGTCAAATTTGGCAATACATTTTGTAGAACAAAAGTGAAACTGTACTGTGGTCAATTCATGAGCCCTATACACCATTTTTTCAAGGAATAATTCCTTAATGATTCTTTATGCCCTTATGGGTGGTCCACTTATACCAGGGGTCCTCAAACTTTTTAACCAGGGGGCCAGCATGCAGATGAAGTGGCAGGCAGTCATCTGCAGCTGCTTGGTTCCCCCCCAACCCCTGGCAGGGTGTCTGTAAACACATAGTTTAGAGGACCCCTGACTTATACTTTTTCTTTTATATAACTACCTACTTGTGTGCATTTATCTCTTTCCAAAGGTGTAGAGAAATGAAGCTGGGTTAATTAGCATTGATAACATACAGATGTGGGCTGGCTTCAGGGGCGGTGGGTTGGCTGATGTAGATAAGGTGCAGCTGTGGCTGGTTCTGGTAAGGGGTTGAGAGCCAGTGAAGAGAGAGGAAGAAGTGTGAGGGGGAGAGATGAGGAGAAGGTAGCAGTGGGACTGGAATGAAGAGTGTGCTAGTATGACATGGTGAAAGACCTTGTTATAGCTTGATGGTTTGGAGAGTGCTGTGACACAAAGGTATGGCTCTGTGTGAGAGTGTGTCTGCAAAAGTTTGTATGTAACAGACAAATTTAATGGTAAGCTGAGGTATGGGACAGAACCTCTTAGCTATAATTGATGTTATTTAAAACACTTGCCTTGTATAGGTTAAATGCTTGTCTTGTATAGATTAAAGTTAGTGGTTTATGAAAACAAAGTATTTCTTATTAAGTCTACTCTTTACAAGGTACCTACCAAGGTTACAAGTTCTTTGGCCTCCACACTTTTTAGGCAGTGGGCTTGTGTCATTTGAAACTTACAGAAGACAGCTTTTATGGGGTTTGGTTGTGTTTTGTGTGTGTATGTGTCTACAAATATGAATAACTAAAAATAATTTAATGTTAAAATGCACATATGCACTCAGCTTAAAGACCTTGCAGGAAAAAGATGTTGGCTGTCCTGGTTTCAGCTGGAATATAGTTAATTTTCTTCTTAGTAGCTGATGCGGTGCTGTGTGTTTTATTTGGTGTGAGAATGATGCTGATAACACACTGATGGTTTTGGTTGTTGCTGGGTGATGTTTATACTAAGCCAAGGACTTTTCAGTTTCTCAGGCCCCACCAGTGAGAGGGCTGCAGGGGCACGGGAAACAGGCAGGGGGGACAGCCAGGACAGCTGACCTGAACGAGACAAAGGGATATTTCATATCACTGAATGTCATGCTTAGTATATAAACTGGGTGGGGTGGGGTGTGGAGGGATGTTAGCTGGGGCTTGCTGATTGCTGCTTGGGGACTGGATGGCATCGGTCAGTGGGTGTTGAGTAACTGCACTGTGCATCACTCATTTTCCTTTTTTCTTTTGGATTTCATTCCTCTACCCTTCTCCATCCTTTTCCTTACAACTCTCATAATAATAATAATTATTGTTGATTTTATTTTATTTTAAAGATTTATCTCAACTCTCAAGTTTTACATTTCTTTCTGATTCCTTCTCCCCATCTCTCTAAGGCAGGGAGAGGAGAAAGGAGATCCAGAAGCTGTTGGTACTTAGTTACTGGCTGGGATTAAACTAGGACAGTTCTTCGTAGAGGAGTTAGAGTTGGTGTGAGAACAGTGCTGATAACACAGTGGTGGTTTTAGTTGTTGCTGAGTGATGTTTGTACTAAGTCAAGGACTTTTCAGTTTCTTAGGCCCTGACAGTGACGGGGCTGGAGGGGCACAAGAAACTGGGAGGGGGCACAGCCAGGACAGCTGACCTGAACTGGCCAAAGGGATATTACATACCATTGGATGTCATGCTGAGTATATAAGCTGGGGGAAGAAGAAGGAAAGGGGGGACATTCAGCATTATGGAGTTTGTCTTCCCAAGTAACGATTACATGTGCTGGAGCCCTGCTGTCCTGGGGATGGCTGAGCACTGCCTGCCCGTGGGAAGTGGTGAATGAATTCCTTGTTCTGCTTTGCTTGTGTGTGTAGCTTTTGTTTTACCTATTAAACTGTCTTTATCTCTACCCACAATTTTTTTTCACATTTATGCTTTTGATTGACTCCCCCATCCCACTGTGAGGAGAGCCAGCGAGAAGCTGCGTGGTGCTTAGTGACCAGCCAGGGTCAAACCACAACACTAGCCTAATTAATTTATTGCATTTTTCTATGTCATAAGTCACTGCAGTGCTTAGTCTTTTGCTTTCTGAAACTTTTGACAGGTTAGAAATACTGTATGGATGACATAAGAAAGCTCATTGATTTGCATATATGAGTAAGGTAGACTAATTAAGAAAGGCTTTTAAAAGACTAGAACCTGGTAAGGTCAATGGCATAACAGGATCAAGAGAGATACAGAAGAAAAGACAATTAGGGGTTTTGTTGAGGGTTTCTCTTTACATTCTGGACTCTTGTTGGCTGCCTCATTGAGCCACGCTCCCACAACATCAGATGTCAAAAAGGTAATGTGATTAAGCAGAACTATGCTTATTAGAGGGCATGATAACATTGCACAGATGGAAATAGAGCTGGCAGAGCAGAACAGAACCAAGAGCAATTTTTTTTTCCTTCTGGCTGCCATCCACCACTGAAAATAACTGGATTAATAAACATGATGCAAGTAGTTTAGGACTTATCTGTGAACAAGTATTTTAGGTCCCTAGTAAGTATATGTATTAAACACTCATTTTCTAAAATTACAAAAAAAACCAACAGTTATGTTAAAATTAATTCCAACATCATTGAACAACGATGAATTAAAAATACAACAAACTGGCCTCGAATTTGCTTTTGTCTTGGGATTGTCTTTTAGGTTGTGGGGGGTTTTTTGGTTGTGGGGTTTTTTTATTATTATTGTGCTAGTTAAGCCAAGGCTAGGGATATAACTAAACTAGACAGCTAAGAGGTAAGTAGGAAAGGAGCCTGTAAGCTCTGGGAATAACTCTGCAGCCCCTTTCTGGAAAGAAATACAGCCCAATACTGTATTTGAAATAGCAACTCACTATGATTTGAAGCATATCAGAAGGCTTTTCTGACCCCTATATATTGTTTTCTGTGCTGCTATTCTTTACTTGCAGCTTTGTACACAAATAAAATTGTGGGGGGTTTTGTTTGTTTGTTTCCTGGCATGAAAAAGACTTTTGTTCAGGCTACTAGTGACACTCAACTAGTCATAGAATATGGAAAAGAAGCTAGAAGACCTCCATGATTATGTTAAAAAAAAACAAAAAAACAAACAAACAAAAAAAAAAACTTGGGTAGTTTACTGATAGTGGGAATTGGTTTTCTAATTCAAAAGAGACTGCCTGATCAGGGATATTAAAATTGTAAAACACAAAAGAATATTCTTATTCCAAATACTCTACTAAAAAAAAAAAATAGGGGGGGGGGGGGGGGGAGGGGTATATAGAGAGAAAACAGCAACAACAAAAAGAAACAGTCTTCTTTCAAGTTCAGCTCAAAGCACCTTTATACCTGCCACATACCTGGCTTTTTTTTATCCATATCTTCTGTATCTTAATGAATCATAGAATGTCACTGTATTTTGGTCATTATCAGTAATATCTGAAGGGTAAAATATTTGCAATCTCTAGTTTTCATATCAGTGCTTCCAAGAGGAATTAAATATGAAGATGATGAAGACTAAGACCATAATTCTTAATATAAATTCATATATTATTAGATACATAAATATATAAATTCATAGTGAGATAAACTTGTAAAATATAAAGTTTTTTATCATTTTCTCTTTGCTTTTAGGATTAGTTATTTGAATTATCTGGTACTGTAAAGCATAATAAAGTTAGAAAGCTTAGTTTTTAATGTCAAATAGAAAAAAAAAAAATAAAGGTAGTGAATGTGAGATATACTGATCTTTTTCTTGCAAACTTTTGGGTTTGTCATAGTTATATTTCTGCAGTTTTAGAAAACACACTGACAGTCCGTGAAGAAGATAACAAAGATTAAATTATCTAGTTTTCATTTCATTTTCTTTTCAGCCTCTTCCTTACCATCTAAACCCCACTGCTAGAGAATGTGGAGGTGTATACATGCAAATTTTTAAGAAAAGTCCAATGTTTCATGTGCTATTGGAAAATTATTAGGCTCCACTAACGTTTATCAATTGACAAACATGGTGTTTTATCGATCATAGATGAAAACTTTGGTGAAGTTGTCCATGTTGGTTCAGCAACAGAAGGGAAAAATGTGGTACACCTGAGCAGCAGAAAAATGTAGCTATAGTCCTGAAGAAGACAGTTTTTTCATGTTGTGAAAGTAAGTGATTGCTTTTGATCCTGTTAAATATTTTCATCACCTAGTCATCCCATCACTTCATAAAATGAAGTTTTCCCTAGATTACACTCTGCAATGAGTAGTTTGATAGCTACACCTAAAAGCACAACATACTGCAGTAATGGATAATCTTGAGAGTTTCTATTATTTATTTTAGCATTTGCAAAGATATAACCTAAATCAGTGTTCTAACAGCCAAATATTTTTTTAACTTGAATCATAGTTTTGACACAAAATTCAGCCTTAATTACAAAATTTCAGTAGCACTGTATTTCTTTTTTCATGGGATTGAGAATAGTAAATTGTAAGATATAGTTATACAGTTTAGATTGTTATTAAAGATTCAGGTATATTTTGTGGGGGTTTAAGATGCTTGTTATCTATTTCAAGACCTTCAGTTAAAGGATAAGAGAAGCTTTCCCATATAGGCCTAGTAAAGGTCTTTTTTTATATATATTCATATTCTAAATTGCTTATGATGGGAAAAATAGTGATATTTTCATGTCTTACTAGCTGACTTTCCTAATTCTATTTCTTTGTCACCTCTGTCCTTTCTGGTTTTTACGTAATCTATCATACCTCCTAATATTTATCCCTTCTTTACTGGTAGCAGGATTGGCAGCATTTTTAATTTTTTTATTTCTAAAGAAAGCAGTGGCAAGCAGAAACTTCTGGAGTAAGATCACAATTCTGTCTCACAAACACAAAGACTTTGAAGTAGTACACAGCTATCAGTCTTTTTTTTTTTTTTTTTTTGACCAAGTTCTTGTTCTGCAGAGGCACAGAATTTAACTGAAAAATTCTGAGTCCTGTTTCTCTTTCCAGTGTTGGAGATACATGTCTCTCCTCTCTCATCTTTCATTCATATCCTGCTCATTTAACATATCGGAGTCAGTACTTAAAAGTAATTAGGCAGTTCTTGTACTTAGATAATGACATCCAGGATACAGTGATATCCAAGTTTAAAAAAACCCACAACAGACACAAAATGGGTGTGTGTGTGTGGAATCCTCTAATACTTTGTAAATCAGCTCTTTTAAATACTAGTGTTTGTATTTTAGTCCCTTAGAGGCACCAGGAATTTTACAGACTGCACTTGTACCCAGATTAACAGGTCCAGTAGCTACAGTGACACTGGGAGATGCTGAGAAAAATCAGATAGGCTGTTAGTGAAAGAACTGTGTGGAACTCTACACAGGCCCAGAAACAAGTGCAGATGTGGTATGGCAGCCCACGCTGAGCCACCCGCACCACAGCCCCTTCGCAGCCCCCTGAGCTCGGTGCCCGGCTCCCCAGCGGGAGCTCGGCCGTTGTGGACCAGGCGAGGATCCAATGGCCACCCGAAACCTGACATCGGCTGGGGCCAAGGAGCTGCCATGGGGTTTCGGGGGACACATCCTGGCACGGCCGCCTGCCTCGGCCCGCGCTGTCTGTGACACAGGGCCATGCAGCCGTCGCATGCCCCCCAGAACTGATGTGCCGAGGGAGGAGCGTGCGCTGGGGGGCAGCACGTGCCGCTGTCAGGGAACGGGCTCCCCGAGTGCCCTGTGGCAGGTGGCACCATCGAACAGCGAGGTACCACCCTGAGACACCCACCACCGACGGGTGAGGGAACTACGGACCGAGGGGACACTGCTGGGTCCACGGCGGTGACTGTCTCTTCCAGCTCTGTCCTGACTGCTTGCTAAGTTTCCTTCTTTTCTGTTCTTCCTTCCCTTTCCTATCGCTGTTTTCTTATCAACATTCTGCTCCAATAAACTTTCCCAATTTTTTCACGATTGGTGACATCTGACCTTGTTTGCGCTTGCATCTCAGTCTGGGTGTAACGAGTCCCCCCATCTTGGCCTGTCCCGGACTGGAACATGTGGAAACCTATCTCAGCACTGTTTCCTCTGTTTTGTAATGGTAACCCAACCCCTCAGTTATTTAAACATTACACCTGCATATTATGTCAGGCTCTCTTCTAGAAAAAATCTTATGGCAAAAGTCTCATGGCAGGCTGGCCTATACTGTTGACAGTACAGGGGCATGTAGAAGTCCAGACTTATAGGTAGTGTGATCCTAAACTTTCTTCTTGGATATGATAATTAAATTCTATTAATTTAGACTTGCATTCACACAGAGGATGTACAAGTTTATTTTGGGCTTGAATATCATCCCACGTCTGCAGTAAAATATACGTTTATTTAAAGTTCTTTAAAACTAGTTATAGGTCTCAATTTATGATTAATATATTGATTTTAATATATTATATATATACAATCATTAGTAGTGTCTACTTGTAGTCTATTACAATTCAGTGTAGTAAAGAATGCCATGGAACATGATACTTTTATATGTATTTAAAATTTATAGGCAGAGCTGTAGCCAGCATAAGGATCAAAATATCGGAGGGCATTTTTTAGAGTTCATGACAAAGAAATAAATCCACCTGACTCAGAAATCAAAGAGGAACATCAGAGCTATTGCAAATTCTCCCCATGGGAAAAAAAAAATAAAATATATGTTGAATATTATATATTCATCTGGAAAAAAAAAAAGGAAAATGTGAGCAAAAACTTGTAAAATCCTTTTCTGTCCCCACTGAAATAAGGCTGCCCTTGAAATAATTTTCAGAAGCAGCTTAATCATGCAAAGATATGTTATAAAATACATCAAGAAAGAAAGTAAATAAGAGCACTAAATTTCAATGAAACTGCAGAGGATATTTAGGGAGACAGAAGTAATCTTCAGTCTGACATTTAGTCAAGTAACAGAGGTTAGTCATGGAACATTTTCTTAGTTTTAAGATGATTCATTTTCTTACCATCCCCAGGAAAGGGAATTGACCAGTCTTACTGTAATTAATTAAAATTCAACTGTTATCCAATAATTCAGGTGGCTAGATGTAATTATATGGTTTTCATTATTACATTCAATGGATAAAATAAAGACCATTCCAAGAGGGAAATGTTGTTTAATATGGAAGGTTGTTTAGTAAACTGTAAATACTCTGAGGCATAAGCTCATTACTTCTGTTGCTGTACAGAATAACCTCTCTAATTCACGTTAATGACTTGGAGACCCACCACAAATGACTGAAGTTTATTATGAGACAATAAGTGAAATCAATGGTAAAAGTCTTGTGGACTTGCAATTGTAATTTCATCAGTATCAAGGAAAATGAGAAAGAAACATATATAAAGAATAAGTAACTATAAAATATTATGTTATTTATGTTTTACAAATATATACATTTCTATGGTGCATAGCTTCATTGAAAGTATTTGGGAGTATTTACGTTTTAGATGATACTTCCTTTTCTTTTTTTTGTTCTTTCTCACTACAGATCTTAATTGAGAGCATTTTTTTTTTCTGAGAGTGTGGAGGGAGATACAAATTGTATGATATGCAGATTAATGAAATCTGAACAAGGCTTTATTAAATCTCTGAAGCCAGTAGATTGTGCTGGTGAGCATGGTTGAGACAAAACTAGTCTAATTAATTTCTTTTTAAGTAGAAACAATGGAACAGAGCTGTATAAATTTCCAAAACAAAACAGCACATTTATTTTTGAAATATTTCTTACACTTACTGCAATTGTTGTTTTGTCTATTTAATAATTAAATAAGATTCAGAAACCTGATAACCCTTTTTGTCTGCCACAAAACCATACACTTTTAAAGGACTGATACTGAGGAATAGGTACATATTCATAGTATTAAGTCAGCATTAAACCAGACTGTTGCCAGTGTTGCTTTCATGTTTTCTTTGTATGATGCTTTCTTTATTTCAGTGTAAGTTGCCATTTTGTGATTAGATACAGCAGGCTAGGAACAATACACGCAGCACTACTCTTTCCTGGCTACATTCTGTATTTTTTTCTTATACTTTGTTTTTTCTTGAGACAAAAGGAAGAAATGAACTATTATATCTTAGTGATTAAAAAAATAATAACCCAAATGGTAAACTTTCATTAACTGTAAGTGCTCATCTGGAAAAATCTACTAAAAGTTATATAATATTGACTTCCTGAAACAATGTTCTTTAATTTGTATATATTTTTCTGATACTCTGCTTGTCATCTGGATCTGGACTTAAAGATTTAAAATTCTGTAGAAACTGGAGGTATACAAAGGGAAGGAACTAGTTAAAAATAAGTGGAAGAAGGAAAAGTTACATGGACTAAAGATGTCACAAAAGAATAAATGAAGTGTACAGAAAAAGACACATGGCCACCTAACTACTGGAAAACGTTTCTGCCCATTACCTCTGAAAGATGGAAAATTAGTTTATACATACAATTTCACAAAAGCAGAGTTGTTTATATGTATTCTGATAAGTAGCTTTTCCACAACAGTGGAATTAATTTTTCAGGATTCTGGTAACTTCCATAGAAGAAGGGATTTCTGAAGACTACTTCTGTGAGAAGCTCCAGCTTCTGAATCCAAGCAACTGGTTGGTTGCTTTTTTTTTGTTTGTTTGTTTTCTTTTCTAAGTTAAATTGAATCCCAAACAAGCAGATAGTAATGGTGCTAAACATTTTCAGTGCCAGTCATTCAGGTACATAGAAACCCCCATTCTGAAAGGATTTACATGCTACAAGTGCTACTCTACCTAGAATGGGTAAACATTTTCTTTTTATCAAAGAGAATAAAGCACTGAGGTACCACTTGGGTCTTTGCATCTAGCAATCTGAGACCTTCAAATATATATTTATGACTTTCTAGTACATTTAACCTTTTTTTACATCTAATCTTAGCCCCAGAGATTAGCTGTTCCTTTCTTGTGCTTAGTCTTATAGGTATGTTCCAAAATTCAAGCAAATGCAAACAAAAGTCTCAACAGACAGGAGGGCACTCCAGAGGAGAGAGGCAGAGGCACAGGCTTGCTCCCTGGCTCCGGCAGCATCCAAGAGGGTTGCCTGCGGTGCAAGCAGACTTCAGGGTGCCTGTCTCAAGCACTGGTTTCTATGGCACTGTTCCACAGGCTTCCACAACAGCATCCTAGGGTGGATATCCTCTGCCTTTCCAGCTGGAGAATATTCCAATGTTTTTATTACTATGCACTTATTTACAATATATAAGCCTCCTTGAAACAGACGCTTGAGAATCAAACTTCCAAACATCTAATGAATAGGTTATGCCATTGTTATCAGTTTCTGGTTTTCTGAGTAGTTGTCCTTAAATAACTTATGAAACTTCACCAGGAATGAGTAATTTGTAACGTTACTTAGAAGCCAGACAGCTAGGAGGAGCCTTTGCATGAAGATTTGCATTAAAGTCAAATGTCTATTCATTAAATCAAATACCAATGTCATTTGTATATTTAGATTGTGTAATGTAGACTTTAGAGTGTTATTTATATAATCATAAAATATAATGTAACAAGATAATATTTTCTACTTCCACAGCACATGCCTCCCCATCACCACCATTTGCTTCCAAATGTAAATAACCTACAAAAAGTAACTGAAGTCATTAGTCTTTTAGGAAGAATTATTTCATCCTTTGTTTCAGATCAGGATATTGAAAGCATCCAAGCTACCTTTCCTTTTTAGCTAACAGTCACTAAAATGCTGGAGCTGTGAGCCAAATACAAATGTGAACAGCAGCTGGAAATTGCTTCTCTTTTATATTATAATAATCACATTTGCAGATGGGAAAGAATTAGTTGACTAGATCAAGTGGGCTGAAGTATGTATTTGTCTCTGATTTCTGAACACCAAAGAGCCAAAGTAAAAAAATGCTCCGATGAGGGTTCCAGACATCCTGAAATAAGGAAAAGATACACTGAACTAAGCTTAATTCCACAGATCGCTACCAGTTAGTACACTCTGCATAAACTAAATATAGGCATCCTAATGGAAGAAGCTAAAACTGGGGCTGCTTTTGGAGGTTTTCTATACTTTTGGTTATTCTGGCCCCATTTTTTTGCTTGATAATACAAATTAATTTTTCAGTTAACACTAAGTTCAAGAAAAGTTACCTGCCAGTCCATGACAAAAAGGTCACTTTTTGACAGTGAGACTTTTAGGAGCATAGCTACTAAAAAATTACATTATTAAACAAACAAAAAAAAAAAGGCTTGTATATTCGGTAGGTGTTACATAAAAATCAAGAAAAATATACACTGTAGCATCAAAAGTAAAACATGCATTCCTTTGTAGTGCATTTCACTGAATGAGTTCAACCAAAGATACCGTTGAGAGAAAATACACATCAGTTGTATGAGTTCAAACTGCATTCAGAGGGAGAAAAGGCTCAGTGAAGAGACAAGGAAATGGAAAGCAGATCCACATCCCTGTATTAAAAAAAAAACCCTCTGCCCTTTCTACTAAATAACTCTATCTTAAAGGCACCTTCTGACAGCCGCTCTGACAGAGAAAATGGCCATCAGCAACAACTGGCAGCCAAAGCATATTGAGCTGCTTTGAGCTGTTCTCAAGAGATATGAATTCTAGTGAACAAATCCTTTTGCACTGGCTGAAAAAAAAGCTCAGGTTTTCACCTGTGATCACCAGATATTCAGCAAATAAGCCTCTGCTAGGGCACCCCTCTGCTGTAGAGCATGGTGAGATTCTTTCGAAGCATTACGTTTCTATTGGCTTTTGTACTTTAAAAGGTTAGGAAAGGACTGATAGTGTAGGTTTGGCCTGAATTACTTCTTTTTTTATTGCATAACAAGCTAAAGTTTAATAAATCATATCCAGTTTTCTGTGATGTAAGGAATGTAATACCTTCCTCTAAAGATTTTGGTGGCATTGCTTCCATAGATCCCTCCCATTATTACACTCTGCATAAACTGTATATAGGCATCCTAATAATGATCTCATATAACCCTATGTGTTTATAGATAGATTTATATATATATATTTATAAAGCACACTTACAGATTAAGAAAATTTGGTTTATCCAGCAATTCATGAAAATAATAGACTCAAACTAAACTATAGTACTTTATGGTTCCTTCAAGTGACCATGTAGCATGACATACTATTAACAGGCCATAAACTTAGTATTGAATTTCCAAAACATCAGGACTGAGGCTTGTTGGGCTTAGTCGGTCTGAACTTTATTTGAACTGTCTTGCAGATTTGTGTCACTTTGTTTCACTGTGACAACAATTTCTCTATTTGACCAGATGTTTATGGCTATTTTATTTTACTTGTGTTTATCTTTATGTGTTTTATAGAGAGTAACAAGCAGTTATTTTGTAAAGAATGAGATATTTACAATTCTAAAAAATGCGGTAGAGAAATACAGACCTGGTACAATAGCTGGGGCCTTGGGAAATGGAGACAAAGGATGTGACATAGTTATTGAAGATTTAAATACGTAAATATCTTGTTTAAAAATATTGTCACTTAAGATTATTTATCTCACTGTGAAAACTTCATTTTTCCAAACCAAGGTTGTTGATATGATCTTAGGGAGATTTTCTCTTTCATGATATTGTAAGTAAGACTAAAAGTATAAATCCAACAAAAATATTCCAACTAGTTGTCTTACAAACATTTTCAATCAGATACTGGGTTATAATTTATTTCCCAGATGTCATATATGAATGTTTATCCTTAAATGTAAGTAAGCAAATAAATTATAACAGAACAAAAGAAAAAAAAGTCCAAAACTTTCTTAGCTTTTAAGCCTGATAACTACTACTTTTGATGAAACACAATTTTTCAAGTATTTTTCAGTCTCATTACAGAGAAATGTTAAAAACAACAGCAAAAATTGCCTGAGCAGACAAAGATAAAGAATAATTAAAACAGATTAATGAGGAGCTAAAAAAAACCCAACAATGATTTTTATTTAAATTTTTTAATTGCTTATACACTTACAATTTAAATGATACTGATTTTAGTGTCTCTTTAGAAGGTAAATAAAGAAACAACACAAGAAGAGTGATTTATTTAAATGTTTCTTGTATTTTTTAATCAAATTTCCATATGATCTTCTGAGAGATGTGAAAAGTAAATAAAAACAAGAGATAAGACAGATTTGAACTACAGGTTTTTTGAACTGTGCTAGGAATGTAGATAAAACCCATGTGCCAGTTACACACACCAGTATTATAACTTAGAGCTATCTGAGAACCCGTATTATATGGTCAATATGATTCTATGGAATTATGTAAAACAATTATGCTGTGTAATTGAATGCAAGGCTTTTAAAAGAAAGATGGACATCCTTTAAAAAAATATTATGATTACTTTATGTCCACAATATCCTTAGTAATGTGACATTTTTCTATAGGTGGTTTAGAAAGCTACAAAAAACCTGGATAAAAACTATTGCAGATACATAAAAATTATTAGCTTTTTGGACATCTTAGAAACTTCACCTTTAATAAATATCATCAGCCAATAACTATAACATTTGTGAAGTGATAACCTCATGTGATATCCTCTCTAGAGATAGGTTGGTACAATGTAGAGTTCAAAAGGCCAGTCATAAATTCTTTTTCTGAAGGATACTGATCTCATCCGTATGAGATGACAAAGTAATAGATGTTTTTATCTATGTAAATAAGTAAAATCTACAGGGTAATTTCAATGCCCTGGAAGGTTGGTGTGTGTAACATGGCTGCATATGGCTTCGTATGACCTCTAGCACCAGAATGATCTGTAGGAATTAAACATACCTGGATAGAAACTGTAATGCCATAGAATATCTTCTTAATGGTACGTATCTTAAAAGACCTTGATCTCTTCTGACTAGTCAGTATATTTTCTCTCTGCTAACTTAATGAGCTTCTGGAAATGCATTTATGGACACCCTGTGTTCAAAGCCTCTGGTTATGCTTAAGTAATCTAAGAAAGTAACGTTACTACAGGATCTTATCTATGTTCAGCAGCTACAATGTAAAGTCTATATTTAAATTAATTTGGGTTTGGTTAATTTGCCCACATGCAGTATAATAACAACCAGAGGGTACTGTAGGAATCAGAAATCTATTGCAGTCTAGCTCTCATTCAAAACCAGTATTTTATAATCCTTACTGCAAAATATTTTTTTATTTACAGGGACATATTTTCAAAGATAGTGTTAAACAGCTTATCTTAAAAAATATCCTTTGTGAATATGCAAGTTTTCTTTTCTTTTTTTTTTTTTTTTTCATGAGAGGACACCAGCCACATAGTCTATATGCACATGTTCTGCTATATGGCACCCATTTCCTAGTTAAGCAAAAGGAAGTAGGGCAAACCTCAGAGTTTTTTAAGGATGTGATTCTCAGGAAATGGTGTAGGGTAGGGCTTTTCAAGAAATTCAATGACATTCACATTAAACCTGAAACAGAATATTGAAAAGTGCCTTGAAATGGTTTGAAAACATATACGTCTTTTAAATGGATGGACTAAAAGGCAGTTGAATTCCAAACTGTTTTGGAAAGCTTTTTCTGTTAGTTCTACATCTCTGCACTATAGGTCTGAGATTGAAGAAACTGTGCAAATTCTTTCTTCTGTTTTGTTAAATCAAGGTTCCTTTTTTTGTATCTAAAGGCAAAATGGAGGGCAGCTTAGTTCATAAATAACTATTTTTCATTCTTCCTCACTAAATCTCAATTATATGTTTTTTGTGCAATATAAAAACATGATGCAGTAATATAATGAAAAAAGCATTAATAATTACACAGATGACAAGAACAAGAACAGAAAATACCTGGTGCAACATAAAATTATTTTTTTTTTAAAAAAAATAGCAACGGAATGTATCCAATTACATAAAAATATGTAAACAAAATTTGTTTAAAACACAAAGGAAGATTAAAAACCAATGGTAGTGAATTCATTAATAATTAGCTATTAAACTGAATAAAGGTCAAGACATAATCTAGTTACTAAGAAACTGATTTTATACAGTTTTATTGAAATTCCACATAAATGCTTTTATTTATTTTGTACCTATTTCTTTGCGCAACTCTGAAAAATGTAGGACTGCATGTACCTTATTTTTGTCAATACCAAAGTTCTCATTACCCTGGTAAAAATTTGGGTTTAGTTTACTGTAGTTTCTTTAAACACTTTTCTTGTACAGACTTGTCTTGTGAGCTCATCCACTGTAATACATTTATGCAGCATAAAAAAAGGCAACACATAGGGGTGTACAAAACATTTAAGGAAACTAAAACCATAATTGAGCCCAGTCCTCAATAGTCCAAAACAGTTTGATAGCTTTGTTATAGTCATTGGCCAAAGAACTATTTTGAATATGTTCAGAGAGTCTGTGAATCAGTAAATTGCTGTCTGTAGTGCTGCACTCAATTTTCAAGTTCACATCCACAAGTAGGATAGTTCAAGTTTTACTGTAGTCTTTAATGGGTGTCCCCCTAGCCCTTATCATTTTACCTAGGGTGTACCCCTAGGCTTTAGCTTTATCATCTTATTCAACACTCTACTGCTCCTGACATTCTATGATCTTTTCCCCAGCTATTTACCTCAGACTACCAGTTTAGAATATTCTATAAAGTAAATTTTAGAAGTTTTTTTCTGTATTAAGCCTACTTCCTTCCTACAAAAGAGAAAGGGGAAAAAGACCACAACCCAAACTCATAAATTAATAACATGTAGACAAGACTTCAATTTTGCAACTGTGTATTAGAAGTAGTTCCTCAATTTTTAGCAGAATTTTGTATAAACTGTAATCTTTGTCCTTCCAGTACCTATGCTTCTGGGAGGCTTGTGAGAATACATTTTTTTTATTCTTATGTAATGGTGGTCTGAATCTTTCCACTTGTTATGCTCAATTTTTCTACCATCAAGGAAGATCAGAAAGTACGATCTATGTTTTAATGTTCTCTTTTAACAAGCAAACAATGAAAAAATGTCAAAACAAATAACAAAAGATCATCCTATTTAATATTATCATAGTACTATTCAATAGTTCAGTCCAAAATCAGAGAATGTATGAGACTGGAGATGGCATATCATTGCCTACCAAATGTCAGTAGTATAATTTTACAGAGTTTAAAGGATTTTGTTTATAAAAATGCTTCATAAAATGATTTATCAGTGCAAGTGAAATGACAAGGAATTTCTCAGATTTTATTCTAGAACATGGCAAACTCCTAAGTTTATGAACATCTACAAAATACCAAGGGTGCTGGCCTTTTTAAATCTTAGTGTGGCAGCTAATTGTACTTTGGAATATTTTCAAAAAGGTGGTAAAACTCCTTTGGGAGACCTTAAAAAGAACAACAGGATGGATAGTATGAAAACATAAGATTATATTTTCTTGATGACCATCTGTCCCAGTTTCAGCTGGGATAGAATTAATTTTCTTCTTGGTGGTTAGTGCAGTGCTGTGTTTTGGATTTGGTGTGGGAACAGTGAGGTTGGGGACTTTTTGGTTTCTTAGCCCTTGCTGAGGGAGGGCTGGAGGGGCACGGGAAACTGGGAGGGGACACGGCCAGGTCAGCTACCTGAACTGGCCAATGGGATATTCCATATCATGGGATGTCATGTTCAGCATATGGACTGGGGCAGGGTGGGTGGCTGGGGTGGGATGCGGAGTTGACCAAAGCTGTGGACTGTTGCTCATGGATGGGCTGGGCATTGGTGAGCGAGTGCTGAGAAGTTGTATGGTGCACCACTAGTTTTCTTTTGTCCCTTCCCCTTGGATTTCATTCCTCTCCCTTTCTCCCTTCTTTTCATTGTAACTGCTATTGTTATCATCACTAGTGTTCTTTTGTTCTTATTTTATTTCAATTAGTAAATTGTTCTTATCTCAACCCTTGAGTTTTACATTCCTTTCTGATTCCCCTCCCCATCCCTCTGGGTGAGGGGCGATTGAGCAAGCGGCTGCGTGGGCACTTAGTTACTGGCTGAGGTTAAACCATCAAATTATTTTGCATTTTGAATGCATTTTGAATACAAAAAAATGGTAAATGTAGTTTGTGTGAAAAGTAGGAGCTACATATGGGAATAGCTGATTTTCTGGTCACTAGCAGTTATTTTTTTAAAAGTAGAAAATGGTTTGAATAAAAGGAAGTGAAAACTGCAACATTCATTTTAATGAAAAAATAAATTGAATAAAATTTAAGTGAATGAAGTGGAAACTCCTTTCCTTAAAATATTTTACTTTGATTTTGAAGTATTCTTGGTTTATGTGGGTTTTAAAGTTCTCTCCAAATCAGAACATTTTTCATAATTTCAATATTTTTGAAGCTAGCATTGCAAAATATTCATTGTTCTTTCTGCCTATAAGAGGCTGCAGCAACAAACGAATGTAATCCTGGTTCAGAAAAGCACTTCTGAAGAATGTGCCTTGCTTAAAAATAAACATGGGAGAACCATGTACTATAGCAGATTAGAATCTAATGCATCATAAATATGTGTTGTATTTTGAAAGTCAGAAGGAGTTAAGCTCTTAATTCAGTTAAGTGCTTTTGTAAAACCAGTGCATATATGCATCCTTAGGTCCATGAGGATGCTAGAAAAAACAGTCTTTTATATCCTGCTATTCAGTTGACACAAAAACAAATGGCAAATATTATTTAAAAAAACAAAATTAGGTTGCTTGCACAATAAAGTGTGACACATTTACCTACAGATCTTTAATACCAAGCATTCAACCTTTATCAGTGCCAGTGAAGTTCTTATAAGGATGACAGAATGTTAACAACTAGGAGAATTCCCCAGCCATGAAGTAAAATCTACTTAATACTTACATAAATGTACCATTGACAATACTTACCTAAAGGTACCATTTAGGTCAAAAAGTTTTCTTTTGCAGGAAAGATGAAGTACGAGAGGAAAAGAGGCTATGGTATCTGTACTTAAAACTCGAATAGTTTAAATATAGCTTTATTGTTATACTGGTTTTGCCAGGTTGCTTGCCTAGTTATATAGAGTAACATCTATCTTTGTGAAGGGCAGAAAAAGAGTGAAATCCCCAAAGACCCTTTTGCTTTCAGACTTTGCGAGGAAGTATGAAGAAAAGAAAATATAAGGTCTTCATTTGACAGTTCTGTGCATGTTTATTTACTTTTGACAAATGTAAAATGTCTTGGTGATAACTTTTTAAGTGAAGTTTGCTTTTGCATGCTTTTTTCTCCTTTGCACATCTTTTAAATATGGAACGTGCTAGAACTTTTTTCACAGTTAATATAGAATGATTGTTATTGCAACAGAGGGATCAGAACAGGAGACTGAGATGTGTGGTTGAAAAAAAGCAACAAAAATACCCACACAGGAAAATTCCTTCAAACAGATTTAGGGCTTTATAAAATATGCAGAAATTGAATGGGGGATTAGTTAACCTTTTTAACATTAACCTTCCCTCTAGCTATTTTTTCCCAAAGACTTTGTCCTTGGGGGTGGTGGTGGGGAAGGAAAAGTATGGTTGCCTTTAGAAAAAGGTAATTTCCTGGAGGTTTCCACATTTTTGATTTAGCATAGCATTTCAAGGTAAAGAAAAATCACACGCAAGTTCCAACTTTCAATGCACCTTCAGCCTGATCTGCAGGGCTCAAGCTGTCATACTCAGTCCCTTCTGGACAGAACTGCCAATCATGCTAAACCATGTGAAAGGCTTAGTGACACAGACAGATGTTCACAGAGAATAAGACAGAGACCACCAAACTCATTCATTTGTGAATTTAACAGGATAACATAAGCCTCCAGCGTGAAAGGCTAGTTCATTAATCTGGTAGTTTCCTTCAATTGTATTTTTAGATGATATTTTTATAAAAAAGACAAACAACCTCAGCCCCTTACTATTGCTGCCAAAACCAAACCAAATACACTTAGCCTCATTCCACCCTTCAAATTCTACATTCTTCTGTATGATTTTGTGTAAATTCAGAAAACAGCATTTCATACTAAGATCTGAACAGTGTTTTTCAAATATTCTCTCAGTGGGAGAGAAACATGACACTGAGGTTTCAATATAATAGTTCTAACAGGAGGAGAAACTCAGGAAAAGTAAGTACCTTAATGCAAAACCTGAAATACAGGAACTCATGAACCAAACAGCCTACAAAACATTGCAAGACAAAAGTTATTCCGGTGATAAATATTTACATAGGTCTGATTTTTCCTGAAGTAAGGTAAGAAGACAGTAAGACAAAACATACTAAAAATATTTTCTGTGTCTATTGTAAGGTCATAGACACAAAATGGAACATAACAGTAGCAAGAAGATGTATAATTGAGCTAAAATATACAATCATTGTGCTTTTAAAACCTACTTTTAGTAAAGCCTAGTTCTGTTTCATGTAATAATACATTTTCTTTGGTTATAAGTACGATTTGTTTGAGATGACTTTCTGAACTGTTTTCCCCTCAAAAGCTTACTCATCCACCCTTTTTAAGTTTTTTTTGGCTTTTATGAAACTGTCTATAACACATACAGCAGAAAAAAAGTTCTGATTTTCATACTCTGTTTTTATTAATTATTTTGTTTGATATTTTGCAGAGCCGGTAACCTACATGTTCCATTTCCTGAGACAAAGCTGAGGCAAAACCCAGAGAGGAACTTAAATCCAGCAATGAATTTAAGAGTATCTAATTTCCAGTTAATTGTAAGTATAATGCTGAAGCTGGACTAAATCATCCATAGACGATTTTATCTTCCAGAAATGCTTCTTGGCTCTTTGAGTCATGCACAACTGTTGACCTGTGTGCAGACTTGTCTTTGAGACTGGAGTGCATAAGGAAAATTTAGCTGTTCCTTAGAGGCCTAGGAGGATTCATAGGTTTAAATTCTCTTCATATATGTGGAAAGTTAAGCACATAGAAATAAGATTTTTTTAAAAAATAAATCTTCAACAGGGAGCTACCTGAATTAGTGAATACAAATGGAAAAGTAATATCTCCTACAACATTCTCCACTGCAAATTTTTTTCTTCTACCAGCAGTAAAGATTCATAAGACTGAGCTTTCCGTTTGAACTACAAGTCTGTACCTTTTTATATATTGTAATTACAAAGGAGGTTATTAAAAAAATACAGTAATCACAGTATTAACCCCTATTTCAAAAAGAAAAATTAATATGTTATGAGAGACAGTATTTGAACATCTTTTGCCTCCCGATAAAGAGTTCCATTTAGTAGTGGGGAATAATTGCTCGTTCTATGACACTGGGCTCTTCTATTTTAAATATAATGTCCAATAATGTGGGGAGAGACTTCATGACATAGTCATCATGTTATTTCCTTGAAGGGGCATATGGACTCCAAACCATTGTCCAATAGTACTTTAAAATTTGTATTAGATGAAGAAATTTGAGAAGAAATTCAATCCCCTTTCTGAATTTATATGTAGTAACTTTAAGATCATGCTACCTGTTTTACTTTACCTCAGATAGTTTGGTATTATGGAACGGAAAAAGAAATCGTGTAATTGATAAAGAATGACTATAGACAATTCTACATGCTGGCAGTTATTTCAGTAACCTACAAGAAATGTGAATTTCAGCATACTCACATTCAATCTTTCAGTTCTCAGATGAGTGTTTCAAGTTACCAAACTTGTGAACGCTGAGATGATGAATGATTACTGTCCATAATTCATGGGGCTTTTTTTCATCAGAAATTGCAGATGTTCTGAGACAGACAGTAGGTACACAATCCTGCAAGGGAAGTGAACAAAAGGAATTCCGTTTTTTGGCCCTTCAGTTTAGTGACTTCCTGCTCAGCACTGAAAGACTTCAGTAGTTTTAGTAATAAAAAAAATAAAAAAAAAAAAAAAATTGGAGAAAAATTACTTGTGCTTTTGGTAGATGGCTGACATCCAAAGCTAGGTGACACTTAAGCAAGTGTCAAGCATAGCCAGTTGCTTACATTACCTTTCTATTTTTTATTTGAAAACTACTTTTAACTTCAATTATTTAATTTAATATTAGTTTAGAAATTAAATGTCAGGCCCACTTTGATCTTTGCAAAAAATGCTAATGCACAAAAAAATGAAGAATTGGCCTTTTCCTCTCTTTTCATGTCACCAAAGAAGTCTCTTAGGATCAGAAAACTATTTCTTGCTTATTTCTAGTTAAGAAATACATTCTTCAGTGTTAATTCTTCTCCACATAATCACTAAAGATTTTTTTTTTTTTCTTATGTAAGGACTCAATCTCCTAGAACACAGTGTCAATGATAACTACAGACAGAGGGTAGGAAACAATTTATTTTCAGACACAAATGAAACAATTATTGAAGCAAAAGAGTTATATACTGTATCTGGGAGGAAAGCATTTACATACTTTCATTTCTAGAATGGGCTTCTTGCTTTGAAATGGAAGCAGTTTTCTAACTTAAAGTAGGTAATTACACACTCCATTAAACAAGTAATTAACAGATTACAATTTAAAAAAAAAACTTGAAAATGAGCAATTCAGATGCTAAATGAGAAGCATGCTGTTATAATTAGCATAATACTTTTTGAAATGGATTAACAAATACACAAGGAAAATGGAAAAAAAAAAATCTATTTTCTCCATGCAAAGCATATGCAACAAATAGCATTCCATGAGCCAAACAATACTATAGTATAAGAAGCTCCTAGTGCAAATGCCTTGTGTTAAATTACTTAAAAAATAATAAAAATTAAATAACCTCTTAATTCCCTGAAGAAACAGTTAAAAGTTTTGGAAGATTACTATTACATATGTACCATGCTGGGAGCATTCATTATATGAAAAAACAAAAGGTCAAATGCTGTTTCTTACAAGCAAATATGCTTCTTCTATTAACTTGAAAATACATTTGAAATTTTACCTACTGCTATTCTAAATGCCAGGAAAAGCTACCATAATGCAGGAGCACTATCCGATACTTTATGCTTCTGTCTTGTGTTTATTTTGTACATCTGATGAAGTTTCTCAAAACTAAAGTTTCGTATCATCCACATATGATAGTGAAAGGTGTGAGTGGGTTTATGAACTAATTTCTTCAGCTCCTTCACTCCAGCGAACACATATTGACCACCTGTGTGTTCCACCAGGACAAGATGTATACTTTTCAGCTCCTGCCTTGAAGCAGTGTTAACTGAGCTTGAAAATTAAGGAAATTAACTCCAACAGGAGCCAGATCCTCTGTATATAGTCATCTTATTTAATATTCTTTATAGTTATCTGGTTTTATTTGTTGAAGAGGTGCTAAATATCAACTATAGACAAAAATGATCCAGACAATCTAGTTTAACTTCTTTCCAAAGGTATTTAATACAACTGTTCTCCTGGATTCTAATTTTAGTCATCATTTTACTTCATGAATGGTAAAAAGTCTTCTAAAGTAACAATTCCTCTAACCTAAAGGAAGATTTTAATTATATAAACATTATTTTCAAATGTTCTTGCTTCTATAATAAGGAAGAATTAGAATAAGTACTAATATAATTTTTCATTAATTTTACTAAATTAAAAGAAGTAATATGGATGTGTGTGTATCAGAAGGACAGTAGAATGAAATAAGCAGTAAAGAGCCTGCAAGGCCAAAACTTTGGGAATATATTTTGAATGGAGTCCAAAACACACAAAAAAATATTCATGTTGTGCCACTTCCTATTTTTCATTTTATTTTCTATGAGTTCTTGAATCCAGCTAATGGCAACCCAATCTTACTTGGTTTATAGGACCTGACAATCAGAGCCCATGGCAATATGGCTGCACAGGAGCTATGTTTTGTTGAATGCATTAATGTCATGATAAACTGAATTACTCTCTTGCTAATGAAGTTGACCTCTTCTGGTGTTATTGCTAGTCAGGGCAGTAGAGAAATTCAGATATCTCAGAATCACTCAAGGCTTAATATGCACTGAAACAAAGCAACTACAAAAAAATATTGAATAATACTGTATTAAATACAGTATCCTTGAGTAAAGAAGACTGTAAATCTTACAAAATGGAATTGTTACAGGGCAAATATAATATGACACGTCATATGATGGGTTACTCCCACATACAGAACGCTATTTTCTTCCACTTTAATTTAATCCATAGTTGTTTTGATGAAGTACCAGCTCATATGGCTGGGGGAAGAAAGGCATGAGATGGAATCAGAGAAATAAATGTAGTTATTCCTCTAAGAATCAGCAATACCTGTACCTTATTTATTATTTTAACATGTCTGATGAGAAATGTCAATACCTAATGCATCAATGTTATAAAGATTAGTAAAAGTCACAAAGATCAATGAATGACATAGTTTATGAAATCAAATAAAGCTCTCATTAGTTTCTTTCCTGCACATCTCTTTTCCTTAGCAGTTTTTTTCTTGGACCACTTTGACCATTTAAATACTATAATACATGGTCCTCATCCCAAGATAATGCATGAAAGTAACAGCAGTTTGACAATTTGTCTTCATTTTCCCAGGTATTATTGAATGCTAAAATATGCATTCTCATGTTGTTGGTTTAAACCTCTAAATATAATTCTGGACTTGTTCCATTTATGTAGCTTTATTTACTAATGTTCCCTTTCCCAACAAGTATAGAAGACTATTGTTGAACTGATTGTGTTTATTAAATTCATATTATAATGATCTATTTTATAGAGCTATTTAATTTCTGAAAATTTAGCAGAAACTTTTGAGGGAAAAAAACCCATTCACAAATATTTTCTTTCCAAATATATGTTTTAATGACACATGTCTTTCCCTTGTTATTTCAGGTATAGGTTTATTGGACGTGGAGCTTTTGCTCCTGAAAAGGGAGGTATTTGATCATTAATTATAGATGCCCCATGACACTATAATCCATATATATTCAACAGGAAATAAATGTCCAGAGTTCTTAGTGTTTCTACAGAAAATTAAAAAATCAATTTTATTATCTGCATTTGAGTTATACATTTTAATTTCCAATATATTTTAAATTTTAATATTTTCTTCTGTTCAGGTGAAAGCAAATAGTTTCTAATAAAGACAGGTAAGGGAACTAACTTCTTTCACTAAATTTGGAAGAAATAGATGACAAAGGAGAAAATTCCTATTCTTAATTTGTACATAATTTTTTTCACATAATGGTCCTTTACATTTTAAATGAAATTGTAAAAGCTGTATAAGTAATTTACTGGTTATAGCAGGAGACTATTTCAATTAACTAAAACCCAGCAGTAGGAGAACATTATATTTTTGGTAAGTAGCATTTATAAATTTCAATATGAAAATTTATTTGATTTACATTTTGAAGAAACACACTGTGAAAACATTGCAGGTAATGTCACAAAAACAATGATCAATGTATTTGAAAGTAAACAACCAAAAATTCTATTATGTGAATCCTTATGTTTTCATGCATCATGCTAGCAGATGGCTTGCTCTTGCCAGAAATAACCAAAATCCAGTGGATTCCCCAAGAATATCAATAGCCAACTTCAGGAGTTTTGCCTTTAACTCCAAAGTGACAGATCCTATATATTGCATTCAGATTATTAATTATTCTGTCATTGTTGTGGCTCCTGTTGTAACCATTAGATATCAGAAATAAATGTGTTTTATTAGTATTGCCAGCTACTGCATATTCTCAATAATTTATGTACTGAAAGCAGAATTGTGTCACAGAATATCCCTCCAGAAATTCTGTTCTTTGTATGGGACACAAATATGCCTTTTTTTGTTGCATCTTCCAATGAGGTTTCAGAATATCATCTTTATTAGAGGCAGACACATAACATTGGCATTTCTTACTGTTTTCAGTCAGACTGCAACCTCAGGTGATGTTAATTGAGGTGTCTTCCCTAAAAATAGTCACTTACCATTTTTGCAATCAATTTTTAGTGTTCATCTAAGCAAAGCTGCTCAGTTAAATGTTACTAAAATCTGCAAGAGAATTTTATAAAAGCCTCTGCATTTCTATTTAGATCTGCTAGGTTAGAAACTGGTGACCTGCTCTAGCTCTGCTAGC
>JAVJGJ010000001.1:29459505-29472186 GCA_035590215.1 Microhierax caerulescens
TAGCTCTGCTAGCCAGCATAGCTCCTCTGTGCAAACCGCAGCTGTACACAGCAGTGGTAGTGCAGTAATCCTTCAGTGATAATAGGAATCGTAAGATCTTTATAAAATGTGAATCAGGAGTACAGGTCTCATGATCAGATTCTGGGAGATATAAAAGAAAAATGTGTTCATAGTCTATAGTCTGCCTATACCTGAGTCCATTGTTTGGGTTGTTCCGCTAAAGAATGTCAAGATGAGTTAAGAATGATTTTGACTCCATGTCAAATAGACAGAAGCCTTCTGGATTTTAAGCTTCCTATATAATACAGCGTTTGATCTGCCTGCTGGGATCATCTGAGTGTCTTTCTATGCTCAATTACCTTATGTGTCTGAGGCTTCAACACTTCCAGTATATTGAATATTCTGGAGGACCTACATGCACCCACATTTCTGAAGAATTTGAACTTAAAACTAATATATCTAGATGGCATTAATTACAGAGGGGAAGGATCACAAGTAACAATGTGGATATCGAAATACCTTTTCTTGATATTATATACCAAGGCTACATCAAACTTCAGAGGAGTTTCACACTGAACCTAACGCATGATAAATGCTGGACTCCCAGAAGACACTGCAGCCCCAGCCATCCTGGTTTCACCTTCTATGAAAACAAGGGTGTGAGGAAATGGAAGAACGTGTACAGAACTGCATGCTTTGGTTTCATAGTGACACTGAAACAGAACCAATAAAGGGAGACACCCAGACATCAAGGTTGATACGTAGTTTTAAGACATTGCTATAAACTTTCTGTATGACATGCAAAGTTGATGATGTCATATGACTGTAATCCTTACCTCATATGTTAGCTCTTAATTAACTTCTCAGGAGGAAGACAACAAATATTCATTCCACATTTTATTTAAACAAATAGAAGTTACCAGTTGATTAGGGTGGTGTGTTAAGATGGAGAGCTATAATCTTAGTAGCACATACATCCTCATATTCTGAGGTGCTAGTATCCCAAAGAAAAATATGGACACACACACCCCCAGCATTCAGATATTAAAGCTATAACAGGTTACCTCCTTAACTAAAAATAAAATAAATCACAGAATCACAAAATATTTGAGTTTGGAAGGGGCCTCTGGAGTTTGTCTAGTCCACACGTATCCCCCTACACAGGTAGGATCACCAAGACCAGGTTGCCCCAGACAGTGTCCAGTCAGGTTTTGAGTATTTCTAAGGATGGAGACCACAATTTCTCTGAGCAACCTGCTCCAGTTCAAGCAGTTTAAATGCAAAGGTCATACACATTGATAAGATCCCTCTAAGACTTCTCTTCTCTAGGCTAAACAGTTCCATCTCTCTTAGCCTCTCTTCATGTGACAGATGGTCCAGTCCTTTAATCATCTTTGTGGGCCTGTGGTGGACTTGTTCCGGTATCTCTGTATTAGACATGTAAATCCATGTCTTTCTTGTCCTGGGAAGCCCAGAACTTGATGTAACATTCCAGGTGCATCTCGCTGGTGCTGAGGGGAAGCATCACCTCCCTCAACTTTTTGGCAGTACTCTTAATGCAGTCCAGGAGACTGTTAGCTTTCTTTGCCACAAGGGCACGTTGCTGGCTTGTCTTCAACTTGCTGGCCACGGGCCCCCAGGTACTTCTCTATGAAGCTGCTTTCCAGCTGGTCAGCCCACAGAGTACACTGGTGCACAGGATTATTCCTCCCCAGGTGGAGGACACTACTATTTCTCTTTATCGAACTTGGAAGACTTTCCCTGCCAGCTCATGTCTCAGGTCCCTCTGAATGGCAGTACAACCATGTGGTATATCAGCCAGTCCTCTCAGTTCTCTATCATCAGCAAACTTGCTGAGGGTGCGCTCCGTCCCACCATTCAGGTCATCAATGACAACGTTAAATAGTACCAGATCCAGTGTTGACTGCTGGGATACACTAGTGACTGGCCTCCACCTGGATTTTATGCCACTGATCACAAACTTTTGAATCCAGCTGTCCATCCAGTTTTCAGCTTACTTCACCGTCTACTTATCTGGCCCATACTTTTGCAGCTTTTCTATGACAATCTTATGAGAAATCACATTGCAAGCCTTACTAAAATCAAGGTAAGCTATACACCACTCTCCATTAATCAACCAAGCCAGTCATCTCATCATAAAAGGCTAATAGCAATTTCCAGTTTTGTAAAGCATCAGTCATGGATGAATTTTGCATTTCATCCAGAAAACCCTACAAAGTTCACATCATCTTTGAACTAAGTATCTTATAAAAGCAAGAGAGTTCTGTGGAACTTTGTGGATCACGTTATCATGCAGTTTTACAGTGCAAAAGTGTGGTTTGTAAAACATTCCTCTAAGTCTTTTCATTGCATATAATTTTTCATACAGGAAAATTAGTGTTTGTTTTCTTACAATTCATGTGTCCAAGAAGGAAGAGACAAAAATAACTGCTTTAGCCGTTCCATCTAGGCTTAACAAGCTTAAAGCTACAAAATGTAAAGGTTATAAAAAAATGTGCATCTACCTTTTACAAAGCGAATGAACACTGAGCAAGAAAATCTTGAACGTCCATTGCCTACCTCTCTGGACTGTCATTTATACCTGCTCAAAGAAGGTGTAGAATGCAGTTACACCAAAAGGCTCACCTATTCCAAGTACAACATAGCACTTTTTGGAATTATGATATGTAAAAATACATTATTTCAGAAAACATTTGAGTGAATCATGTTAGCATTTTTGAAGAAGTTAAAAATCACTTGTAAGATATTTTCTTGATTTTCAGAAAAAATGGTAGAAATATTTGTTGTGATGTTTTTCATTGCCAGTCTGAGACAGTCAAGTATTTAATCACCTACAGAAATACAAATTAATGTACTTTAATAAAAATTATACCTACTTCACTAAAGTTCATCATCATCATCATCATCATCATCATCATCATAATACTTAGAGAGACAAAGTGATTGCCAGTATGCCACAGAGCCTTTCCATTTAGTATGTTTGAAGCCGTAGGCAGAGCTCCTGTTTTTGAGAGCTGTATGGGAGATATTTTATATTTCATAAAGTACCGCATCTATTTATCTGTAATAGATTCAGTCAGTGACAAGGAGATCCATCTTAATCTGCGCTCATCAGCATGTATTAAAAGTCTTTGCTGGTCATACTTTGGTATGATGTATGTTTCCTAAGTTTTCAGTGTTTCAGCAAAAGTGTGACACTACGCTGAAAAATCCTACGTTACCAAGATACTTGTTAATGCTACTTGTGTGTAACTGCTCTGTACATACCTTATCCATCCAGCTGTTAATTTATCAGTGTTAGAAATAGGTTTTGAACACCAATGTCAGCATCTTGATACAGAGTGCTGAAACAAACACATTGGTTATGATTTCCAGTGTTACCTAAGAGAGCTGAATGTTTAGTTCCCATTAACTAATATCCATGTCCCCGAAGTGCCTGACTACCTCAGCTTTCAGCTTCCATGAATCTTTAAGGAAATAGTATGAGCTTTGACTCTGCAAAGTTCAGTATGTTTAAATGTTCACACATGGGGTGTAAAATTCTTCTATAAGCTTAAAAAATGTTTAAAAAATACAAAAAAATTATGCAAAAAAGTTAACATACTTCAGAGATATTAGGTATGCCTATTAGCAATATTCAGAATTACTCTGACAGCTTTCATTACATTTCCTCTCCCATTAATTTCTTTAAATATTTTCCCTCTAAAAAACTGCATTCAACTATGTTGTAATTAACTCGGCTGCCAAAAGATATTATATATCATCAGATGCTCACCGGCCTAAGGTAGTCAAAGAGTGGCAGTTGTATTGTTCAGTGTTTAATCAGGTCAAAACTGTGGCAACTTTAATTATAGTTATTGTCAAGACACTACTTAATGCTTGCAATAAACCTGGTCATATGTCAGCTCTTGAAGCTTTTTTCTTAGCCATGTGTAAGTGAGAAGACTGTCCCTCTTAAATTTGACAACCATGACTCTACAAGAAAGATTGGTCTTTTGTTAGTAAATTTGGGATGGTTTGGACATCTAATGTGAGGATAGGAAGCAAGCAAACATATTTAGCTAAAATGGAAAAAAAAAATCTTGTAGCTAACGCAGATAAGAAAAAAATGCAGAGGAACTGAGGCCAGCAACCTACAATTTTTTTTTTTTTTTTTTTTAATCCAAGTATATATGAAAGACTATTTTAAAAGCAAAATGTTATCATGTATCATAATTTATCCGAGTCATCACACTACACTAAGAATGCAGACCTGTCATTCATACATCTGCCACCTGGCCCAACAAAATAAGTAAGCCTAGTGGTACTTTGCCTTTTATGTTTCAAATTTATAATTTCTTTTGGTTCTACATAAATATTACATTTTACCACAATGTTTCAGTACTTTTTCCATAATTGGCTCATTCCCTATTTCCCTCCAGGTCTATCCACACTGTCTATATTCTGCTTGGATCCCAGGACCAACGAAGCCGCTGTGGCACTCCCCTTCTCAGCAGGACAGTGGAGAGAAAATGAAACAGAAGGCTCATGGGTTGAGGTAAAGACAGGGAGAGATCACTCACTGATTACAGTCATGGGCAAAACGATTCAGCTTGGGGAAAATTAATTTATTACTGGTCAAATCAGACTAGGATAATGAGAAATAAACCCTAAAAATTACAACACCTTTCCACCCCCAACTCCCTTCTTCCTGTGCTTTACTCAGAAATTCTCTACCTTCTTCCTGCAGCAGCAGAGGTGGACAGGGAGTGGGGGTTGAGGTCAGTTCATCACACAATGCTTCTGCTACTCCTTCCTCCTCAGAGAAGGACTTCTCACACTCTTTCCCTGCTGCAGCCTGGGGTCCCTCCCACAGGAGACAGTCCTCCCTGAACTTCTCCAATATGAGTCCTTCCTACATGCTGCAGTTCTTCATGAACTGCTCCAGAATGGGTCCCTTCCATGGGGTGCAGTCCGTCAGGAACAGACTGCTCCAGCATGAGTCCCCCAAGGGGTCACAAGCCCTGCCAGAAAGCCTGCTCCAGCCTGGGCTCCTCTGTCCACAGTGCCACAGGTCCTGCCAGGATCCCACTGCAGCATGGGCTCCCTACAGAGTCACAGCTTCCTTCAGGCATCCACCTGCTCTGGTGTGGGGTCCTCCATGGGATGCACATGGGTATCTACTCCACCATGGACCTCCATGAGCTGCAGGAGTACAGCCTGCCTCACCATGGTCTCCACCACAGCTTGCAGGGGAGTCTCTGCTCTGGAACCTGGAGCACCTGCTCAACCTTCTTCTCCACTGACCTTGGTGTCTGCAAAAGGTGTTTCACATATTCTCACTCTGGCTTTAACTGCAAAAGGGATTTCCCACGCTATTCCACAGTCCCACTGCTTCTTAAATATGTTATCCCAGAGGAGCTATGACTTGCTGGTGAGCGCAGCTCTGGCTAGTGGTGGGTCTGTCTTGGAGCTGGCTCCATCAGACATAGCAGCTTCTCACAGAAGCCCCCCTGTGACACCCCCTGGTTACCAAAACCTTGCCACACAAACACAATAAAATTATACATGTCTGGCCCTATAGCAACAGATTCAAAGGATACAATGAGATCATGAATATTAAGTGTTTGGGAAGAAGAAGCGTAATTTATAATTTATATGAGTGAGTGGGGGAGTCACATTTTTTCTTTTACTGTGTCTATCACTGTTTGGGAATATTTTTATAAAAAGTCTTTTCTATTTGTTACATGTAGAGCTTTTATGCACTTTTTCAGGTAGTTTACATTCTGATTATGAAGGCTGAGTCTTCTTTTCTTCATGATTATGTTACTGCTCTGAAGTACACATATACAAGCAGTATCATGAATGTGCTGCCCATCCCAAACAAGAGAGCAACTAATAACCATACATAGGCCAAAGGGAGGGTCCCCTTCAGTTATAAATGTATTTTTCATTGTCTTTTTAATATAGGTGTATGGAACACAGTAGATTTCATGTGAATCTTGAAATCATAAGAATCTCTGATGCATCTATATAATGTATTCCTCAAATTTTGTCATTTAACTTTTTCCAGAGAGATTCTAACAACTGTCCTGAGTCATTCTGATTCATGCATGTCCTGCTTCATTCCATTGGATGAGGTGGATTCCATTTATTCTGTGCCATTGAGCTGCTGGATCAGGCAGCATGAGAATGAAACAAACAGTAAATAGCACTGTGGACATGAACGTTTTCCCTTTATAAACATACTGGTAAGATTATCTACTGTGTGTGGATTAGACAGTATGCAGAGAAAAGCATGCTGTCTACTGCCTGTGAAATAATTCCTCTGGTGAAATATCATGCCAGCATTTGGTTTCAGTTTACCAGAGGCCAAGGCTTACTTTTCACTCCTTGGTCACATGAACAGAATAGTTTTGTACATGGTTCAACCACAAGAAAAGAATGAAACACAATCTGGCAATTGTTTTCACAGATACATGCCAGCGTGGGAAGAATGCAAAGACCTAGAAACCCTGGACTCTTCCATATCGATATTATCACAGACCATAAACTCCCATAACCCTTCACATATTTTTGGTGAATCAATTCATGTCTTTTCCTTTGCTTCTTAGTGTTCAGATTATTCTCCTTTTGCAGCAAAGATTTTATATTCTAATAAAACTGTTCTTTTAGTCTACAAGCTACTGTGTATGTACCTTTCCCACTGTTACAATAAACAATGGATTAGATATTTCTGTCTTCCAGAATTCCAGTGTCCTTTCTAATAATTGCTTTAAATACATATATATATACTTTACACATGGCAAATGAAGGCACAGAGCCCCCATGAGATCTTCTATTGCATACATAAGTGCTGGTTTTATACAGTCACCTACCCAAGTTCTGTCCTGGAAAGAGCAGTTGCCACCAGTTCACACTCCATTGAGTTGTTAACTTCCCCCATGCCCACCTCAGGAGGTCTCTTTTCCCCTGATACTTAAGATGGGGGAGGCTTTGGGCATGCCCCTCACTGCAGACAGGTGTGGCATAATCACTCTGCAACCTGGCACTCAGTCAATGAGCAAAGCCTTTTCTCAGAAAGAGCCCTTAAAAAAGAAGGTCCCACCGATTCATGATCAGTCATTGCTATGATAAGAACAGGCATTATTTTTCACATATTGCAACAAAACCTAGAAAGTTAATGGTAAATCACCTTTTTAATGATTGAAGAAGTGCCTTGTGTACCTCAGTGTAGCCTGTTCCAGGCATCATTTTTTTTCTCCTAACAAAACTAATAAGCCTCAGTTCCCAGTTGCATAGAGGTATAACATGAAACAGGGCTAAAAACGAGTCACCTGGATATCTGTTTCTAAGGAAAAGCTATGATTCTCGGTCATTCACAGCACTAGAAGCCATATTTTGTTTCATATCAAAGTTCTCCAGTTAAATTCACCAGCAGTACATTTTCCCCAAGAAGGATAGAGGCTTAGAGCAATAGAAAAGCCAGCAGGCAATATAAAAAAAGCTGGTAAGGGAAGATATCCACTATTTCTTTTGCCTTCTGTTATCTCATAAAGCCTGAATTCTATAAATGCATGTTCCTTTGCAGAAAACTAAAAGTATCATGGTGCAGACAGCTTGGGTGCTTAGGAACTCTTAAGAAAATTGGGACTCCTGAATTATTTATGTTGATTTTGTGAACTGGAGAAGTAACAGTTGGCTTTGGAAACAACATGGAACCACTCAAGATTTTTAAATCCTTACATATGTACTGGTAGGCTTTAGAAGGGTATACTTTTTTAACTAAAATTTTTACTAATGTATCACTTTTTTTCAGTTTTGGGATTGCAGTTTCTTCACTTCAGCATAATGAATGAAATTCATAATTACTAATGGTAGTTTCTTGGAGAATATGGAGGTATTACTGGAGTCTGAAAAGTTATTAGAGGAGATTACCCTTATCTGTTAGTCTGTCATCATGATTATCTCTCTAAAATCAAACAAGTTATATTAGCTAGGTTTGGAAAGTAGCCATGGGTAGGATGGATGTTCATAAATTGTAAATCAATTAATTTATACTACAGCTATGTAAATCACTATGTTTTAGTGTATGTCACATTTTATTCTCTTTATTAATTTCTTGATGATAAGTTCTCAGGTTGTAGCTTCTAATATTTTAGATAATTTCTATTAGAAGATTATGATACACAAACCATTGGACAAAATAGTATTTTAAAATGATGATAATAAATAGCTTATATTTATATAACATCTTTAATCTTGACTGAATATGCAGTATCTAAGTAATGCCTTATTTTGTGCTACTTCAAACATATTCCATCCCTCATGTGTACCTTCGCTAAGTGTTAATTGCTGTTTTGCTATGAAAGTAGGCAAGTAGACAGGCAGCTCTTCCCATATTAAGAAAAAGTATTAGTAGTGTTTCTGAAGGAGGTATTTTGTAACAAATTTCAGTGGCCATCTGGGAATAATAGGGCCATTTATAGAAAATTCTGGTTGCTTTTCATATGACAGAGTGACAGCTGTGTGGTAAGAAACATTCTGAATATATATATTAAAAGCAAACTCACAAATTAGTCTTTGAAAAGTGTTCTTTTCCTTTTCCTTTTCCTTTGGAGGTACTTTTACATAAAGTTGTATCAGATATTATTACTAAATAAATATTTACTATTTCTTCCTTACACTGTTGCTTCCTTGTGCTGGTGAATAACGCTTATCATATGAAGAAATAGGAATGTCTTCATAGTGCTGTTGTTGTCCACTGACCAGAGAATTAGCACGGATACAGAGATGTGCCAGTCTTCCCCAAAACATCTTGAGTGTTTTTTACAACCTGGTATTTAAAAAATGCATGATAATTATGTTATTCTTATGATGGCAATGACAGCAACAGGAATAACAACAGTAATAGCGACCTCCATTTTCAGTTTCATCATAAATTCTGGCAGTGGATCCCGAGTTAAGTATCGCAAGTTTAACAGCTCTGTATTTAGCACCTCTATCCTGTGAGCAGTTTTATCTTTCAGATATACTGGTGTTTGGATTGATCAGCCACAAATTCATGTGCTGTAAATACTGAAGAGTTTACATTAAAAAACCCAATCTATATTGGGAGTGATACAATGCAGAATGTCACAGTTTAATGTAAATAGAATTAAAATCATGTATCAAATACTTTTCTTCTGTGAACTGCAATGATATCTAGTCTATTAGTGATAATTCATAAATCATTTAGAGGTGAATATCTCAAAAGTAATAATGACCTAATTCTACTTTCACCAAGGTCAGTGGTAAATTTTCATTGCATGCAATGGGAAGAGAATTTGGCCAGTGCTTTGAGAATTCCACCTTTAGGCTAAGCATTATTCAAGTGCTTCATTAAAAATTCTGCTTGTTTTCTACTTGGTTATTATTCCTATGGTGAGCTTAATTGCTACTATATGAACAGTGCATTTGACTGGAGCTATTTATTAGTTTCCAGTTGATAAGCATTCACTTGTTCTACGCAGTTTGTGGTTAAGTTATGTTAAGTAGTACTCTACTTCTGTGAGTGCAGTTCATATGATGAAGTCTATAAGTGTGAAAGCATATAGAGCAATTAGTTTCTGTTATCATTAACAGCTGACAGAGATACCATTATTGGTTCAGATGCTGCAAACTCCTAGTCCCTCTGCTTGCATGAGTAAGTACTACTCAGGCAGTGCATTATGCTCAGCATGTGGTTAGGGATTTTCAGAGGTTGTGTAAGTTTCTCATTCTATACATGTACAACACTCCATTCCAAGTTCACACTGAAAGTGTTTGTCTTTGCAAACCCTTCTTTTCTCCAGTATCAAACTCAGAAAAAAACCCATTATGATCAAAATGGTAGGCAGAAAAATTGCAACAATTAATATAACTGTCAAATACAAGAAACATTATTATTTTTTAGCTTTTTTTCCTGTCTGTTATATATTGAATCATTAAATGTGCCTGCTTTCAGACTTTTGTATTTGGCTTAAAATGTTTAATAATTCTTCCTTTTTATACTGTACAGTTCTGGTGTACTCCAGCTTCCAGTTTATTGATAACTGGAACCTCATCAGGAACATAAGCGCGCTGATCCCGAAAGCAGTTGGAGAAGCAAAGGAGAAAGTAAGTTGTCACATGTGCATTTTCTAAGACACTCACAAAATTATGAACCGTTCAGATGAACAGTGTATGTAGCCAGTGTTATCTATTTAGCTGTCACCCCTCTGATAAAATGTGGTATTGTTTCTACAGTTACATGTTACATAGGTGGATAGTTCCAAACTCTATGTAATACCCAAGATTCAAATACACCCTTCTTTTCAGAATTATTATAATCAACAAATATACCTTCTGGAAATACACTTATTTAACTCTTTATTCTCTTTTAGCATGACTTCAATACAGACACCATTTGATAATTTTCAACATGTTTTTGTATTCTTAAAGAGGTTTTGACTGACAATTTCTATGTAGGCGTGTATCTCTTGCCTTCTCATGAAGTCATTCAACATACTGCAAATATACAAAAGCTGGAAAAGCAGGTATATAATATACTATGTGTTAACATTAAGTATGTTTATTCTTATGGAAAGCTTGCTGCCTATGTTTAAAGTAACATATTCTGATACACACTTTGCTTTCTCATATCTAATGACCGAAACTAGATGTATTTTTTGCATGCATTTTCTTTTATATTTGTCTTCATTACATCACACTGTAACATTAAGTTTTCCATATTCACATCAGAACTCTTCTTCAGGAAAACAGTCTTTTCACTTACTATTTCTAAAAATAAATGTATTCCTGAATTTTGTGCATGGCTTTGTATTTTACTTAAAAATACTATTTTGTCTACCTTAATTTCAAGGAACATTGAATTTCATATATATGAAGATGTCTAGTCTTCCTTCCATTTCCTTTCTGAGTTTAACTCATGTTTTTAACAGATACCATTTGGAGTAGTTTTCTCAGTCAAAAAAATAAAATAATAATTAAAAAAAGCTCTCTTATTTCCTAAGAGACGAATACATTTTTGTGAGTTTCTAATATAGGGGATTGTATATTAAACTGTCATTTAAATTTAAGGTATATATCCCTTAGTAGTTCTGATTAAGTTTCTAGTTAAGAAAAAGAATAGCAGCAGTGGTCAAAATGCTAAACCAGCAATGTTTTCAAAGTCATGTGGTTTATTCAAATGCACATATTTATCTGTGAAAGATCCACAAAAAAAAAAAAAAACAAAAAAAAACCCAACCAAAAAAACACCTACACTTTACTGAGTAAGACAACTATTGCATCTGTTTTCGCTGTATTTGCCCTGTTTATGAAAACTTTCCTAGGACACAGGAGCAGGCTAAAGGCTCCTCAGATATTTTCATGAAATGGACAGCTTAGTAGGCACAGCCAAAGTAGAGGCAAAGACAACTGAGAGGCCATTATGTGGATTAATTCAAAAAGCCATTTTAGCCCTTGGAAGATATCCCAGTGTCCTAGAATTAGGCAATGACAAAGTTGAGCTTTATGTCTCTTGTGTGCAATCACTTACTCCTCCACCTTTCAGCTGCCACTGTATGCCCTTTGGCTATTACTGAGAATGTAGCTGAGTTTTAACTCATTAATGTGATAACAACTCAGCAGCTGACACCGGAGGCCTTATGCTTAATGGGCATGTTCACTGAATTCTAGTGGGATTCCTTTGTTGTGAGTGAGAATGGATCAGAGAGAACAACCTGATTGCTCTGCAGCAGTAGACATACTGATTCTGTAAGAGAGCAGTTATGTGAATGACTCATGCCAGTTGTCTGAAGGAATGGGGACTGTGACTAACTGCTTTAATGCCTCTTTTAATACTAAAAATTTAATGTGACTAGGGAGGATGTAAGGAACACAAGGAAAATTAAAATGAGCTAGAAATATGAATACAAACTACTCTTACACTCTTCTTTCTGGAAGATATTATTTATTAATTCTATATTTTCACGTCAGGATTATGTTTTTATTCAAACTAACAAGACTGGTGTCAATACAAAGTAATATACTTGAAAATTGGCTGCCAATTGTCTTTCAAAAAAAACCCAAAACCAAACACCTCAATTCTGGCGTTAGTCTATTTTGGCTGCTCAGTAACTCAAGTATTTTATACTATCTGAAATATTTTTTTCTTGTACTGTAGTATTTTATGTCTCCATTCACTCATTTAAGTATATCCTATGCCATTTGTCCTATTTATTCTCACTAGTTGCACAGTCAAGGATATTATTTGCTATTATTGTAGAGGTTTGGACTAAGTCTCCTCTATAATAACTTGCCAAGACGTTTTTATACGAAGAAGTGGCAGTTCCTTGACAAAAAGCAGTTCTTTTTTTACGTGGCACTACAGACAGGGGTTTTTTTTAGATATGTCAGTCTACGTTCAGGTTTGTCTAGAGTTCTTTGGTGGTTTAATGACATACCTCCTACACATGAACAGGAAAACAAGATTCCAAATGAGTATTGAGGAAGAGTTTAGTGTATGTAGATCAATTACAGCAGACTATAGCACTGGATTGGAGGACAGTGATACTAAGTGGTCAGGAAGCTGGACTAGATAGTCCCTTCCAACTGAAATATTCTATTCTATTCTATTCTATTCTATTCTATTCTATTCTATTCTATTCTATTCTATTC
>JAVJGJ010000001.1:29472286-29492629 GCA_035590215.1 Microhierax caerulescens
TATTCTATTCTATTCTATTCTATTCTATTCTATTCTATTCTATTCTATTCTATTCTATTCTATTCTATTCTATTCTCAGTATAGGTGTAAACCAAGGGTGGAAATCCATAAAGTAACTATGGGCATGAGTCTCTCCTCAGACTACTAACTCAGAAGTTTAGTAGCAGATGACTTTTCACAGCCTGACATTTTGAGCAAAAGTGGCTTTGGGATTTTCCCCAAAGCGTCAATGGAAAGTGACCCAAAATGTCACAGTTTAGGATGATTTTAGGAAAGATAGAACAGTTTGGAAATATTTTGCAAACCAATTTTTTTTTTTTTCCTAATTCTAGTTACATTGAAGCTGAGAGTAAGATTGAAGAGATTAAAAAAAAAATAAATGGAGTCTTCTGATGTGTGCTTTAACATTCAAAATTACTTCTGCTTTGGCTATAGTGAAAATGTTCCCCAGTGGCATAAAGAAATGAATCATAGTACAACTAAGCATGTGATAAAGTGTCAACACCAATACTGTTCTTAATCAAGTGAAGTAACAACTTCCATCTTTACTGCCAATGTAGTTCTCACCTCTTAAGGCATTATACAGGGAGTTTAAATACCTCAGAAGACTGGGCTTTTCCACAGGAACATTTTTCTTTACTTTGGCATCTGTTTTAGGTCATTTTTGCCACCAGCTATCAATAGGAATATCAAGCTAAATAAAATTATGCACAACAAGGGTGACACACATCACTCATTTACTGAACTATAGAAATACTAGATAAAATTTTAAAACATTGACTTAGAAAATGATCCATGTTTAAATTTTTTTCTTATGTTTAAAAAAATTATTAAATCAAACCATGTCACGACAATGCCAGTTATTCCTCAATAAGCAATAACATGAGAACAGTCATAGGGGAATAGATCCTGCAAATGTCATTCATGTAATTAGTCCCACAGAAACCATGTAGGCTATGGACATGGTGGGGATGATTAAAGTGAGAAAGGTTTGAAAGATCAGTCACTTCAGGTAGGTTGTTACTTTTTATTGTTAACTTAAAAAAAAAAAAAAAAAAAAAGCCCAAATTTCAAATAATATGAAAACAGAAGTCAAATGAAAGTTCTAAATCTTTGGAAACAGTCCTGGCAATATTGATGTTGAATTGGGATAGTGGCAGATTATTTCTGAATCTCTAGTTTGGACACTAAACATTATTTTGCTGGTAGTTCTTACGCTGTTTTGATTTCCACCCACATCCTCATGTCAGCTGCTGCTTCTGGATAGTTTATATAGAATATAGCTGTGAAGGTGAGCCAAAATTCATTTTTGTAAAGGTACATACTCCACTTTTTAATGAGATTTGCAGAGAGCTTCATGAATGGAGAAAGTTCCCTTTTTTAAAAAAAAGCAGTTGTAATTTCTCCTGAAGCAATTGTGTTGGTATGGAATGGGAAAGATTTATGGGCTTTTACTCTTCTTATCTCTACACTGTAGCATCACTGGGATTCTATTGGAACAGCATGTGCACTTACTTGCATGGGTAGTTAAACTGGGACCAAAGATGATAAAGAAATGGAGACAGGACTCTCTGAACTCCTCAGTTCTTACATATCTAGCCACAGTTTGGCCTCCTGAATGTATTTTCAAGAAATAACAAAATTGTGCAATTCCACAACAAATTTTAAAAAGCATTTCTTATCCACTTATCATGGCACCTGTACACGTCCCAAGGTTTTACGGCTTGGTTTCTCAAACCGTGACCATTTGGAGTCACAAAAAGAGCTCTAAAGAAGACATAAACATTAAGACTAAAAGAAAAAGAAATTATTACTCAGTAAAACAGCCATTTTAAATAGCGTGGTTTACTCCCATCTGAATTTGACCTTGAAAACCTGTCATAGGGAGTATAAAAGTAGTTGATCCAAAAAGAGAGTGTGTTGGGAGAAAAGAAGGAATATTACACTGCTGGTTAGTTTGGAAAACATCACGTCTAGTTTTATAGGTAGGACTCCCAATATAAAGGGAGCTGGTACTCTGAATATATTACATTTGCTTATTAGGCACATGAGTTGAATTATATATTGATACATTTGAAGACTTACATCTGTTGGAATGACAAACAACCAAATTACAGTTATACTAGGACAAATCCGAAATATATTCATCTATTGGTGAAACAGAAAGGATACATGACATGAAAGTCAGGAATAAGACTGTTGTAGCATATAATGCAAATTTAAATGATTGTGTAGCATCATGTCTCAGACTGTGGAAGTGGTTCTGATCTCTAGTAATTACGTACTATTGACTTCAGAAAATTTGCTTCACATCTGTACAGTTGTCAACTGTACAAATAAATGTCATGTCCTATAGCTTTTGGAAACAATGTTTTGTTTTTTGTGGATATTTTGGTTGAAAATCTAAGAAACAGCTAAAGCTTAAGGTTTTGGTAAAAAAATCAATAAAGTAAAAGTGAACAGTAGGAAGAGAGGGAAATGCCTTGGCATAATGACTGAGATCATAAAAAACTTGTCAGAGTCAGTGAACTATATGTGCATATATTATGCTGTTCCCGGGATTTGGAAACTATGGATGTAAGGAAGTTACAAATTAAAGTGCAACCAAGAAAGCTACTAAAATAAACTGCAAGCAACTTATCAGTTCATGGATTTTGCATTTCAATACATCCTAAGGGCACTGTTTTAGAAATGAACACTGAAAGTTTAACAGCAAGCACTGTGGGAAAAAATAAATGAATTCACAATTTCTAACACTTCAACTGCTTTGTGTTAAAGATTAATATTTTCTTTTTAAGATTGCATTATATCCAGCAATTATAATGAAAATATTGAAAATTATAAAATTATTTTTCCTGGAAAAGGAGATGGTGTTAATGAATGGTTCAGCATGTGGAAAACAGCATGCTTATCACTATTGACAGAAGACTAACAGTAGAGTGAGTGAGCAGAAAATGCCACTGGAATAAATCAGTAATAAGATTTCCTTAGAAAAGCTGGTAAGTTTTCCATGGAACTCTCTGTCACAGATGAGTGATTTAGGATCAATCAAAGTCATTGTCAACAGTATTAGCAAAACTGGTTTTAATACGAATGTATAAACCTGTGACCTAACAAAGTTCGATGGCAAGGTTCACTGTATGACTTACTGCATGGAAGAAACATACAGACAAAAATTGGATTATAATTGAGCTAGAATGATTTACACAGAGACTGGAGATGTGAAACAGTAAGGAAATCCTCCTGTTGAATCACAAGGTTGAGAGCAGATCCCCTTGCTTTCTAAACTCCTAATGGAGTTTAGGTGTGGGTAGGTCCAATCTTAGTCTCAGGCTTTGACAACAATTTATGCCTAAAGGAATTAACTAAATGGATTTCATTAGTATTTTTTTAGCATGCTATCAGTGACTTATGGAGGACCTGTTGCAAATAAGGGGCCTCTCCACCCTCGGTAAGAAAGGATCTCTAAGTCTCAGGTAAGGAATCTCAAGCCTTGAGAGGCATCCCAGCTCAAGAGGGGAATCACTGGGAAGTGGTCCAGTTGCAATTTAGAGGAAGCTCAAATATGACTCATCCAAAGGTCTGTCATTGGTAAAAGGTCTCTGTGCCTCAAGAAGCAACCTTGAGAGGCATCTCACCTCAAGGGGAGATCACCTGCATGCAGCCATGCTGCCTAGCAGGGAGAGCTCAAAGAAGGTTCACTTAAGCTGTCATATTTATGGGATAACATGGTTGGCTCATAGTCAGATTGTGTACAATGGGAAGGGTATGTGTGAGTATCCTCATACCTACAACTTTCTTTGTTCCTTGACAAATGAGTCTTAGAAAAGCTACCCACTATTCATGAGTTAATCGCATCGGTCTTCCAAGCTCATACACATCGATGTTTGCTGGGTCACTCTGTTCCTTTGTGGGTTTCATTAAGTTCTTGGCCTGGCTACAGCTCAGGCTTTTACCTCCTTTGGAGCCTGTACCAAACTTCTGCTACTTTGGTAAAGGGGTCAGGTGCATCCGTCACAGTCTTTCATGGAGGCAGTTTTGATAACCATACAATAGCTTTATTTCTAGATCTACAAAATTTGTTTCTGAAATAAGTATTATTATTGTTTTGTTATTATGACATAAACATATTTTTCGTCTTTGTTTCCAGGTGGTTTTCATAACTATTTACTATCACCTCACTTTTTCATCTGCATATTTTATTCTAAGTATTACTGAGTTGCAAGGGGTGCAGGATCAGCTGACAGCCTGATGAGTTTTGGGGGGGTTTTGTCTCAAATTTTTGACTAGGGGTGAAAAATACATAGATATATGATATGAGTTTGTAAGACCAGTACCACAGGTGATATTTTGTGTTATTCTGTAACATAAAGGCTTGTTTCAGATCAACAGTGGATTTTTGGTTGGGATTTTTATGGCTTTTTTTTCCCCTCCAATCCTAACATTTCTTACTGTGCTAGCAATTTTGAAAGACCTTTGGTACTGGTTTTACTGTTTTCTTCCTTTTTTTTTTCCCTTCATTTTTTTTCCACTAAGATTTCTATTACTGTATATAGAATTACAATGAAGTTAAATGCAATCTGATGAGTACTTGTAGAGATGTTCGGGTTCTACAAATTGAACAGTGAATAGTTTGGGGAACATGCCTGTCCAAACAGTTATGTTCCTTGTATTTTTTTATGTTAATAAAGTTGAGGAAAATAATTGTCCATCACATAAAGTACAGGCAGGGACATAGTTTCTTGAAAAGTGTAATTGGGCAATATATATATTTGTAAATGCATTCTAGAAATAGAAAAAAAAAGAACCAACCTGTCTCTAAATTTATTTTTCAAGATTTGCTTTGTGGTTTTTGGTTCCTTTTTTTTTTTTTTTTTTTTTTTTTTGCCTTTTTTTCTGAATTATAAAAACATAGCTGTTTTAATCAACGGAGACTATGATGATATATATTTCTTAGATTTGAGGAGAGAAAAATACTCACCCATGAATCTGGATAACCATTTTATATCCGATGACAGGTGCTGAATCAATCTGAATTACTATAATCTTAATTGCAAACCTATTTAGATGCAAGTTTGCTCTAACCCCAGAGATTCAATGAGGTTGGAAGATCAGCTGAAGGGGAGATTTCTTCTGTTTTTGAAGAATATCTTGCAGGTGGCTTGTATTTATTCAAAAGATCGCCTTAGACTGTGAGCTTGGAATAACTCAGAAACTCCCATCAGCTTTAAAGTTTACCTTTGAAAATAGTCTACAACCTTCCTTCTCTCAGCAAATATAATGATTATAGTAAAGTAAGAGTTTTCCAGAATTTATTGCAGTTACATACTTTCAAATTAAGATTTCAAAGACATATAAACACTGTGTTCAATGCTTGAGCGTGTTTGTGTATATTAGTCAGCAAAGTCTTCCACTTATAAAATAACATGTAGCCAGAACATCAAAGTTTCTGTAAGTAGCAGGCAACAATGCTTTCCAGCTTCTTGGGAAAAAACACAGCTACTGTAATTCTGCCCACTAATCTGAGACACTGTTGTGCTCTGCTGGGACAACTGATGAGGAAATAACCCCTGAAACATGAAGTAAACTTAGCATCCAGAATTAAAAAAATCTGTATCTTCACCCATGTTTATACTCTGGAAGCACTTACATTTTATATTGTGTATGGAACTACTTCTAGTTGCTTTTTAGTCAAGAAGTACCTTGCCTTTGGTTGTATTGGTTTATTATTTTATTACTTTATGAGTATTTGCTTAAATTTTACCATAACTTTCAAACTTCATTGCACTGAGTGTACAATCTATTGTTTTGTTTATCATAACTCAGTAATGTCAGCAGTGCCAGCCAAGCTGTTGTCACCTCTGTGAAGATATTTAAGAAAGGACAAAAGCATCACCCAGGTAATGGAGGAGGGAAAAGAAGACAGTGAGAAACAGCATTGTGAACACAAAGATGAGAGAAGGAGGAGGAGGAGGACGTGCTGCAGGTGCCAGAGCAAGTGCTTCCCTCCAGCCCATGGAAAGGACGAGAGTGGGGCAGATATCCTCACTGCAGGCCATGGAGAACCCCGCACTGGAGCAGGTGGACGTTTCCAGGAGGATCTGCAGTCTGTGGAAAGTCCATGCAGAAGCAGCCTTATCTGAAGTATTGTATCCCACTGAGGGAACCCTGTGCTGGAGGAGGAAGGAGCAGCAGAGAGGAACTGTTATGTACTGACCGCAGCTCTCCACGCTCCATTCCCCTGTGCTGCTCAAGGCAGGGAGAGGAGCTGGGAATACCCTGTTCAGGAGTAAATCAGCCTAGCCTGGAAAAAAAGAGGTTTGTGGGTGGGGAAAATTTCTGTTGAAAATGTTTTGTCTTTCTTTCTCAGTACCTGAATCTGTTCTGGCAATAAATACAGTTAATTTTTTCCTTCATCAGGTCTGTTTTGCCCATGACAGTAACTGGTAAGTGATCTCACTTTCTTTACCTCAACCCATGAGCTTTCTCATCCTATTCCCACCCCCCAGGCTGATGAGGAGGGTGAGTGACAGAGTTGCTGGGGGAGCATGTGGCTGCTAGACAAGACTAACTTTGCCACAGCTTTCTAAGCAGCAAACTATTACTCAAGTTAAACCTAAGACCTCTGTATGTGAAGAAGAGGGAAGTTACTGATGTTGTGTGCCAGGGCTAACTCTTCAGTGAATATGTACTGGAGGAAAAAGTAATACTGTCAGGAAAAAGGGGGAGACAAAGCTTCATCCTCCTGGTAGGATTCAAAATGAAGGGAAGATACAGAATCATTCTTACTGAAGGGTGTAATAAAGCCTTTTAAATGTGGGCTGTTATATAACAAACTGAATTCGATCCCATTAACTCAGAAAGACAGATTTACTGAGCTAGATCAAACTCACAATCATATAAAATGACTTTAAAAGCTTTATGTATGTTTGCTTTCTCATTTCATTTATTTCAAAAAACAGATTTTGTTGTAACTCAAAGCTGGTAGATGGCATGAGCATTAATAGCACTGAACATCTGTTTCATTGTAAGGAATCCTCTGAGGAAATACCGCACACAGGAAAACATGAATTTTTTTTACTCTTTTTTTTTTTTTTTTTTTTTTCAGTAAGAGTAGGTCATTATGAGCACCAGTAGTTCTGCCCTTTTCTGCTCTGCTTCTAAACATAGTGTTACCATTTCCACTGCAGCCCTGTTCTAAAAAGGGCTAAAGTATTTTTATTAGTGTCTGTTCTTTCTGTGCTTTATATAAAAGCATCCCTGTAATCTGAACAATAATAACTTCAGCAGTGTTCTTTGCTTGTTTATAATTTTTTATATTTTTTATTTACTTTCTCTTTGGGGACTATGGCCAGTAGTGCTTACTGCACCACGGGGTATATTATAAACAGAAGCTGCCAACAGTGACAATTAAACTACTGAAATAAGGACTAAGAGAATCTCTTCAGGAAAGAATTACAGCTTGTCTCATACTTTATGCAGTATTCTGGTGGAAACATCTGTATACACACATGCACACTGTGCAGGCTTTATGAGAATAGAAGTGTTTTTGCACATTAAATTCGAAGAGGGGTGAAATGGAGGAAACAGAGAATACAAACAATGAAGCTTATAACATGGTCTGTATAATTTTGGGGTTGTGTGTATTTGTTTATAACTGAAAAGTTATTTGCTATTTCCAACTATTAACTAATAGAATGTATTAATTCTACCTAGGACTTTTTCATACTGCCTTCACGTAAATGTCTAGTGTACGCTTGTTCAACCCATAAAATCCAGCTGCTTTGCTAGTAGCAACAGCTCAGATGTTGTCCAGTTTCCATAATGTTATTAGCCAACTAAGAAATAAAGTGCCTAATCTGACACATAAATCCTATTCCCTGACAGATATTTTTGAATTGAAGTTTTTTTCAATTGTCTCCAATACCTGTAACTTCAGATTTTATTTTTCTTATCCATACTTTTCTTCATGTAATTTCTTTATACTTTCATTTTTTTCAGAAGATATTTCAAACAAGTATCCACCCATGTGTATGTATGGTCTTCCATTGCAGTACTTATAAACATATAAATGTTTCTTAAATTGTTTCTATTAATTCAATTATCATTTTTTTCCCAAATAGGAAGGCCTTATAGAGAATAAAATTAATGATAACGCTATTAAGGACTTATCCAAAGCTTTGCAAAACCTGTGAGAAAGTGAAGAAATAAACACACATCTTTAAGGTTGTAGGGCAGGGTCAAAATTGCATGCCACATTTCTTAAACTTATTCTAATAGTCTTTCTTAACTATCTCAGTGTAATACATCTATATAGATGTAGTAACACCCCTCAGATAAACTTGGGTAAAGTAAGGCTTCATTCGTGTTAAGGACTAACTCAAGTGATGGTACCATTTTAATGTAACAAACTGCTTGTACAAGAAAGAAATAAGAGAAAATCTCTCACAGAGAAAAATTTGGCCAAAGAGTACAGTATTCCATCCAACAAAGCTAGAATAGATAAATTATTTGAAATATTTTAATACACCGTGAACTGAAAAGTTGAATCAATAGCTGTTCCAGCCACCTTTTTCAATAATGAATGCTGAAAAATATCTTAAATGACAACACAAATCAGTGTTGTAAAAATTGGGTAATATTCTCTTATACTATAGAAATATTTGGCATAGTCAATGCTTCTTTCCAATAAACCTATAGTTTCTGTTTATTATTAGTTTTCTCTAAAGGCTTTTGTAGTTCTTTGAACAAAAATACCACATGTACGATTTTCCAGGTTTTCATTGTCATAGGGAGGCAGGCATTTCTGAACTATAGCCTGCTGTAGACTTGGCTTGATCTATTCTATTTATTAACTGTGGCTAAATACCTTTTGGAAACATTTATTTTAGAATCATTGCATGTTTGGAGAAAAATATTGTTTCTACATTGACTTGCTTTTGCTGTCCATAATCTTCAATCAGCATTGTATATGTTGCAGAACATATGACCATATGAACCATCTGATTGATTCATGGATAGTACTAGAAGCAGATTATTAAATTATAAGTCTCAATTCAATAAGATAATTTTATTATTTGTATGTGATGACAGACATGATCAGGATAAGAAACCAATGACAGTACTAGAAAGATTAAATAATCTATCAATTCTTGTCTTTGACAAAATATACAGAAAGATGACTTCTACTTAATAAGCAGAGGTGATTTTGAAAAAGTGAGATGACTAGAACAATTATATGTAATACATACCAGAAGGACTGATTCAAAATGTAGCAGTGATCATCTTTTAAAACTATTTGGAAATTGTGATACCTATTTATTTCCTAATAACATTGTGGTTAATTTATTCTCTTGGGGAGCAAGAAACCTGAGCTTAATGCCTTAAAGTTCAAAGCCTCATTCCCCAAATTTCGAGAGAGTAACTTACCAACATGGTAAGGACTTAAAGCTTTAAGGACATGGTAAGCTTTAAGCATTCTGTTGAAGCTGAGAACTTATAGAATGGAATATAATTTCTTTATGTTGAAGAAAAAATGTAAGAAAAGACAATGATATGTAGTCAGTGGTCTAACATGTTCTTAGCTTAGTTGTGCTTTCCAACAAAATAAGCATTTACCTAAGTTATTAGATAAAATACAAAGAAAATTATAGGACTAGGATGCTCAAAGCAACAATTCTAATCCCCAATGAGTGTGCTAACCATTAAGTTACGGAATCATACTCCTGTGTATGCTCCCCTTTTCCCTATTAATCCCTGATTATCTCCTGTACAATTGCACTTCCATAAAGTGAATAGACTGCCTGTTTTCCACCCAGGCTAGGCAATTAACTGACAGTGCTCTTTGACATTATGGAGGGCTGAACCATCACACCCTGATAGCAAATGCCCTTTTCCTGGGCAAGCGATCTAACAGTTAGGCATTGTAAAAAAGGTAGATGGTGAACACTATATCTCTTTCTGTGGGTGCAATTAAAACAACCAATGGATTATGCTCCATTTTTTCCCCAAATATGGGTGTTACAGAATTATTTCAGACTATGGATCTTAATTAACAGCTGAGGATGTTCCAGAATTTCTATGTTAATAGTTTTGGCTGCAGGAAGGGTTTGGATTTCAGAAATGGCTTTCATAAAGAACAAAACCCCTATGATTTATATTCCAGGAAATTATGGCTACATATGTTCCCGAAATTGAAAATCAATTCATATGTATTGAATTTTATGAATCTGTGTCTTCCAGTCAGCTTGGTTAACATGATCCTTCCAAAGCATCAGCCAAGGGTCTTCCTGTGGGTGGATTGTTTATTTGTATTTTGACCAGCTTCATCTCCCTTCAAAATTAGAGCCTCAGACTTATGTTGTTGACTAGATCATTCTCCAGATACTGTTTTAAATACTATTTTCACATTCTTTCCCACCTTAAGAATAGAAGGTAGTTAACTGGGCTAGTATAGGTATATCTGGGCTGTAAACAGCAGATTTATTTTTTATCAATTTGTTGCTATTAAGTCTATTACATAATTTATTATATTAGGTTGGAGTCTTTTGGAGATTTGGTTTGGTATGGTTTTATGGCTGTGCAGATGGAAACCTGTTTGGTCATGCACTTTGTTTTTCATAGCTTGTGCTGATGGTACATCTTTCCTGTGTTCTACATCTGCCAACCACAATAGTTAGTTGGGATTCTGCACTTATTTTAAAGTTTTAGAACCAGGTACTTCTGTTATAACCATGGCTGAATGTTGACAGCTCGGAGAACACACAGCTAACAAAATCAGAAAGTTTTTGGAACTTATGAGTTTACCAATTATATTCAACAAAACAAATTAGTAACTACTATAGAAAACAAACAAACATATATTCCTAAGTCCAAGAGCTAGCTCAGAAAAGACTGAAGGCAGAAGGACACAAATAGATGCCCATGAAGCCTGCCTGCAGATGAGCCTGGTGAAGCATTGCTAGGTGAAGTCTCATATACTATTTAGAGCTATCACAAAATTGAGTATATCAACCTCAGTATAAAGTGTCAGGGCCCTGAGGCCACCACAGGTTCTAGCTGTCCTGAGCAGTCTCACCAGGGACCTTAATCCACACTTGCTGCCTAGTAGCTGCAGTTAGATTCAGGACTGGGTGCCCAGTCCTTGTCTGACCTATGCAATGAGTGTGCCCGTCTCCAGTCCTCTCCCTCTGGCACTGTCTCCCAGATGGATCTGGGTAGTAGTCCTCTGTGCTGTAGTCCTGACTCTAGCCTTGTCTCCTGGAAGAACTTTGGACTCACATTATAGCCTTGTCTTCAGTCCCGTCTCTGGCTCCAACTCCTGTTCCTGGCTGGACTCTTTCTGGGTCAATCAACAGACCCTGGTACCAGTACACACCTGTGCTCACTCTGCTCAGGCCCCCTGGGGCTGTGCCCTGGCTGTGAGGGCACTGCTGGCAGGTACCGTGGTCACCCTTGGCTCCTGGATTACCAGCCCTTCCTTTGACCAACCCCATTCCTGCAGCTCTATGGCATGGTTTGGGCGTGCTTACTGTAGTCAACCCAGCTATTTTTGCTTCCAATTCTCAACTGAAAAACTGGAGTCACTGCAGATCCTCACTTATTTTCAAGTATGGATGAAGAAGGCAAATGTAAAGATATGATTCTGAGAAAAATCTTGTAAATATATTTTTAATTGACAATGTATCGTTTTTATTTTGTTCAAAGACACTTCTACTATGAATGGTGGCAGAGAATAGAACAATTGGCCTGAATCAGCACTGAATTAGCACTGGAAGCTATGTCAAGGCATGTGGGTGACAAGGAAGTGATTACAGACAGCCAACATCGTTTCAAAAAGGGCAAATTGGGCCTGGTTAATCTAGTAGCCTTCTATGACAGAGTGGATAAGTGCATAAGATGGATAAGGGAAGAGCAGCTGATGTCATCTGCCTTGACTCCTGTCCCATACAATATTCTTGTTGTTAAAGTGGAAAAATGTGGGTTTGATGGATGGATATTTCAATGGGTAAGCGATTGGCTGGATGGCTGCATCCAAAGGGTTGCAGTTAATGTCTCGTTGTACAAATGGAGATGAGTAATGAATGACATCTGTATTGGGACTGGTGCTGGTTAATGTCTTTATGAGTGACATAGACAGATTCAGTGCACCCTCAGCAAGTCTGTCCGTGGGATCAAGATCAGCGGTGCAGCTGACACATTAGAGGGAAAGGATGCCATCCAGACAGACCTTGACAGGCTGGAGAAGTAGGCCAATGTGAACCTCATGAAGTACGACAAGTCAAATACTAGGTTCTCCACCTGGGTGAGGGCAATCACTAGTACCAGTACAGACTGGGGGACTGAAAGCAGCCCTGTGGAGAAGGGCTTGGGAATATTAGAAGATGGAAAATTAGACAGGAGCTGGAAAAGTGCACTTGCGGCCCAGGAAGCCAACCATATCCTGGGCTGCATAAAAAGAATCTTGGCCAGCAGGTGGTGGGAGGTGATATTCTCTCTCTCTCTACTCCACTTTTGTGAGACCCCACCTAGAGTAGCACATCCAGCTCTGGGGCCCCAGCACAAGAAAGACATGGATCTGTTAGAGTGGGTCTAGAGAAGGGCTGCAAAAATGATCTGATGGCTGAAGCACTGCTTCTTTGAAGGAAGGCTGACAGAGCTGGAGTTGTTTAGCCTGGAGAAGACAAGGGTCCAGCGAGGCCTCATTGTGTTCTTTTGGTATATAAAGAGGGCTTATAAGAAGGATGGAGAGAAACTTTTTCCCAAGGCCTGTGGTGACAGGACAAGATGTAACGGCTTTAATCTAAAAGAGGGTAGATTTAGATGGATATAAGGAAGAAATTTCTTACGATGAGCATTGTGAGACACTGGAACAGGTTGCACAGAGAAGTTGTGGATTCCCCATCCAGAGAAATGTTCAAGGCCAGGCTGGATGGGGCTTTGCGCAACCTAATCTAGTGGAAGATGTCTCTGCCCATGACCAGAGGATTGGAACTAGCTGATTGTTAAAGGTTTCTTCCAACCCAAATCATTCTATGATTCTATGACTTTATGAATTCATCAGTATTATGTTTTAAATTCTAGCTTTATGGTGGGACTTAGTGGAGGTGTATATTAATAATAGAAAGCCAATGTCCTAACCACTTCCCTGTCAAACTGAACAGGTGAATTAAAGCTCAGTTTACTGAGCAGAATCTGCATAGTACTAGAAGGGAGTTTGCTATGTCTCTGTCTCTGAACTATGGTTCCCTCTCCTCTCCCTGCCTCCAGCAACTTAACAGACGGAACTAAAAATTTTCATTTTACAGAGAAGAACCAGCAGTTAAATTTAGCAGGTGAGTCTTTTCTTTCTCTCCGCTACTCATGAATAAAAGCAGAAAGCATTTAATATGTCAAAAATAATGGAAACTTTCCCTAAGGATATTTTCCATCTTGGCCTTTTCTGTCATGCATTCTCAGGCTCACATTACTTTTCATGTTGTAAGTTGTTGTTAAGGTGGAAACATAAGTAATTTAAAAGATAATATTCACACCATTTTCTTGGAAGCCATTAGCGTTCTTCACTATCATGTTTTTTCTTTTTCTATTCATAATAATAAAGCTAAATTCCTTTTTTTAATTTTTTTTTTATTTATTTCAGTGTAAAAACATGTAACACTAATGGATTGGACTGATTTCTTCCTGTGTTAAATCTAACACTTATGTAATAGTTTATACAGTTGGTTGCCTTAAAAATAAAATTAAAAAGTGATGGAAAAAAGGAATAATGGAAGACAAATTTTATCATATCATTAATTAGTAAATTTATTGGCACAGACGTGACAATGTTGCTGACAATGACTTTGGCAAAGCCAGATTCCTTTAGTGTTTGAGAAGTTAAGTGAAGCAATGAGAAAATGCTATTTGATTTGCAGCTATAAGTTAAAAGGCAATGGTTAAGCACACAAAAAAGCAGAAATCATTACCAGAGAACAGCAGTTGGAATGAATGGAAAAAGGCACAAGCAAAAGCATAAGCTTTGCAAAAATTAAAGGTACATGTTCCTTTTTTCCTTTCCTTTTTTTTTTTTTTTAAAAAAAAAAAAAAGAATTATTTTTATATCTAAGGTTTTCTTTCTCAAAACTAATTGCTTTAAATAAGTTTCAGGGACTAGTTTCTTTATCACTGTTACAGATAAGCACAAGTTTTCATGTTTCCTTTTATTTTTCATGGTAAATTAGGATTACAGTATTTATTCATCTTTCTAGATTTATCATTGGTACGAGCTACTGCATCACATTTGGAAACAGATCCAAATGGTGGATTCCTCAATATTATTAACTTGCTTAAAAGATTCTTCTGTTTTGACAAATTATTTCTTTTCTTATGTTCAGATTTTAAAGACCATACTCCCTGAGTCTCAAAGCAAAGATTATCAGAATATCTGATGAGTCATCTGAAAATGTAACTGAACAAGAATTGCATTACTGGCTTTGTTCCAACAATTCAATATCTTAAACAGCATTTATTCCCTCCCTCTAGGGATATTTTATATATTACAAGGCTTCATTTGAATGTTTGCTGACTAGTTTTGACCAGACTTGCTGAAAGAACAAAGCTATATATAAATCGTGCTTGCACAAAGAGATTCTGTCCTTCTTCATAAATGTACACTTGACAAAATATAAAATAAAAATGCATACGAAGATGCTTCCTTGGCAGCTGAAGCTCTAAAACACAAGTTTTATTCATACATACATTCACACATACAGAGCCTTCTCTGAAATGATTTAGGCTGCGGTAGTTGAGAGCTGAGAAAAATTTAGCTCATTGATGTGAGGGTCCATAGAGAAGCGTAGAACAGTTGTGGTCTGTGGATTTGTGGCAATCACATAATCTCTCCCACATAGCAGATCTCAGCTGTTCCCTTTCTTGCTAGCTGTAGTAGAAATAGAACTTTCTCTGATGAGAAAATTTAAGCTGTTTTGCTCATGTCTATCACTTTACTAGACTTTGTTAGTAACTTCATGAACATAAAGAAAAACACATCAAGTGTGAATTCATGAATTCATAATGTCCTTTTAGCTCATTACACTTGGAACAGGATTATTAACTCATAATTCTGGTTGGAGGGTTATGGTGTCCTTAATGTTACAGTTTCCTGGTAGTCAGGGAGAAAATTGTGCACATAATGCAGACTAGGTGAGGTTTATGTCACAGCTGGGTTAGAAAAAGACAAGCTAGGCTAAGAAATTCATGCTCTATCCAATACTGCTTGTCACATTTTAAAGGCTGGATGTGAATGAAAGCAACTTTTTCTAGTAAATCTAATGTGATGTTATAACGTGAGAGCCTAATTCTTCTATTTTTATACATGCAGAGTAACCCAATGACTAATCCCTGACTTCAGAGGAATAATTCAGAGGTGATACATGTGCAATTAGTGTTGCTTTGAAAGCAAGGATACCCACATTAATCCTAAATTAAGAAAATACATTGAATATCTAAGTAATAGAAAATCCACCTCCCCAGTTCTTTTCTATGTAAGAATGCCCCAAAAGTAATCCAAGCACTATCTTTAATTTTACAATGAAGCCTGTGAAAGGGGTGAATATAGATCTAGGAATAGTTCTTATTTAAACTTTAACTATCTGAAATTAGAATTCTTGCAAGTGTGGGATATACCCTGAATTTTTAATTTTCTGAAATACCAGATATATGTCCTTGGAGATAGCAAAAAGTACTTTCTATAATAGAACTGAAAGACAACAATCAGAAGTTAATGTTTGTGCCAAGCCACCAGTTTCTATTATCTGCAGAATTTTAATAAAATTCTTGGGAAAAAAATGCAAATGCGTTTTGGTTCAAATGCAAGACATGAGTAAAAACCATAAACAATTAGGTTAAATACTTTTGTCCATGTAATACAGGAGGTCATTTGAAATATGATAATATACTATGGTTTCCTTAGAAGTACATTGAAATAATGGGAAAACTCACTAAAAAGAATACCAATCAAACCTAAAACAACAAAATGTTACAGCCATCAGAAAAGCTTCAGACAAAAGAAAGAAAAGAAGCACAAGGATACCTTTTGAATGAAGGTGAGTTTGATATTGGTTGTGAATATATTGGCAGTGGCTAAGGATAACATTCTGAGTTGGGAAAATTTACTGGCTCTTATCAGATACCATATATCTGTAAGCTAAAACAAAAATCTTAAAGGATTTAGGCCCAAATTCTAGGATTTTGTGCCACAGAATGGAAGTCAATAATCTGTAACTAATATTTAGGTTTAAATATTTCAGGAAAACTGTTAAGAGCCTTAGAACTAGATCCAAAATTATCTCACTAAGTAAGAAGACACAGACCTTGTACTCCCAAGGCAGATTCATTTCATCTAACTTTAATTGGTGTATCAAACACAAAAGTTTTTTCCAAGAGGCATAGTAGAAAAATAAGCATCACCAAAAAGGTTTTAATCCCACATGTTTTTGAGATCTATCTTAGAATGGTGTGAACCAGCTTCTGAAGTCCTGCTCTCTCTCTGCTGATTGATAAAGTGATTTTAGTGAAGTCATCCTTCACTAACTCTCAGTGAAGGTGAATCTGAGAGATGTCAGGGCACAGCTATACAGGGATAACTGGTATGAAGCAATTAACAGCACAGAGAAGATTTGAATCCTACAATACGTTTTACTTGAGGGTACACTTTAGCCTTCCCTTAAACTACAGCCATAATCTTTTTCTTGAAGGAAAAGTACCAATGCTTTTTGCAGATGTCTTCATGCGCCTCACTATACTGATGTTTGAAGCCCTCCCCTAATAAATGGAAGTTTCAGTCTGGTGGCATTCGGCTCGGTACCTTGCCACATTCCAGCCCCTGCCTATAGAGTACTCTGAGGCTAGAAGAACATCCTTCAACCTTCCAGTTGAAGCTGTGTCACTTCTGGATTCTATTATGAAACACAATCCAATTCAGTTTATTTATGCCAAAAATAAAATGTAATGGAAAAAAATATTTCTTTCTTTTTAGTACGCTTATCAAGAACAGCAACCTTCTCCGTGTTCCATTAACTGTTCTATACGTTATGCAATGGCTGCTTCATGAAAATTGGTGGACAGTCTTATGAAGTTTCGGTTTGATCTCAAAACGAATCTGATTACATGTTATGCTTTCAGTGGTGACTATAGCACAACTCTCAGAGTACAAGAGATATAAAAGTTGACATAAACTACTTACTAAGCTTTTGTCTGAACTACAAAATCCCTGAGTTTCAAGTTCTTACAGGCTAGGAGACTATCTAGGAAGCGTCATATAAGCTACCTTTTTTTTTTTATTTGTACACTTCCTTAGGTACCAAACTGCAAGCTTCAGCCTAATGTCAGAGTCAGACTACATGATTAGATGTAGTTTTGCTTTTTTTTAGTATAGTTCATAGCTTAGTAAAGGGAAATAATGTTCTTATTTGGGCAATACAGGATTTATGTACTTCTTACATTAAAAAAAAAATAGTTGAATTTGTACGTTTTCACCTGCTGCTATACCACTGGCTCTTTCTCTAACACATGGTATTTTTAATTTTTTTCTGCAGAATAACGGATTTCAACATAACTGGTATGAATGGGAAGAAATTGATTCTGGATCCGTGTTTTCATTGGTGAGAAAAGCACTGTAGATATGGAAGTAGAGGTAATGACAGTGCCATAATTGCCCTACTGATACAGAAAGCAGTAGCTATACCTGCAGTTCTCAGGAGCCTCACACTAAGTGAGAAAGTGTGTAAGGTAAAGATTGAGACCTACAAAGAAGTCACAAGTAAAAATGTCTGGGTTCTGACTTGGTGTAAGAACTTTGTTATTGTTAGCTGCATATACATAAGGGCCCACTGAACCATAAGCCAAAATGAAGTCCAAAACTGACTCATTTAAATGTTAGCTAAATGAGATTTTAGTATCTTAATTGTCAAATCAACTGTATTAATTGAGCTGAATAGTTCAATTAGCAATGAACACAGGATTTTCCCTTCGAAACAGAAATGGAACTTCTGCAAACCAGTTAATAGAAGATTTAATTATTTAAGCATATAAATGATGATGATGATGTTGAGAGAACAGTAGTATGAGGCATAAAAGATTACAAGACCTAATAAAAGCAGAGTTACGAATTACTTCAACTAGTTTTACACAAACCGGTCTGATAAACCATTCACCTAAAAATATTCTTTAAAACTTTTTTCTGATGACTCTTACACTAGAAGCACAACGGTGATGTGTAAGTGGCCAAAACTTTTCAAGAAGCCTTTCCAAAAGCACAGACTGTAATGCAGCTGGGCTCATAAGAGGTAAAGTAGAGAATCCCAAGGGTCTCTGAAGAAAAGGAGCTCTAGAAATTAAAATAGTAGGCTGGAGACTAAAACCAAGCAAATAAAAACTTCCCAAATCTACATCAACCTTATGTAAGGACTGAAAGAAAACCAAAAGCAAGCCCATTTTAAGACAAATATTGATATTTGGAAAAAAACCCCCACCAAAAACATTAAATATGGTACAGTTAGTATGGAACTGGATTTAGTAGCCGAGGAGACCCTATGGTTTATGTTTTCTATATAAGCTCTCTGAATATGGTTGCTATAGTTGAAAAATATGACAATGAGTGGGTGCAGACAAGGGAAATGCATGCTACATCATGGTGAGATCCACTGGCAACCATATGGTCTTCAACCTTGGCTGCCCCAGTGGCTCTTACACAGACCCATCAATAGCAGAGGCTTACCTTCAAAGAGGTCAGGAATTTTGCCATCTACTACAGTCACAGAGATTTAAGTTTAGTCTTTCATTAACGTTCATGTCAATTATTTTTTGTGATTTGGATTACTTTTTGGATGGGAGGGAATATCTATTTTTTAACATGACTCACACTTCTGTCATCCATCACAGTGCTCTCTGGACTATTGTAGAAGAATGTAGATGGGTTAATTAGCATTGATAACATACAGCTGTGGGCTGGCTTCAGAGGCGGTGAGTTGGTGGATGTAGATAAGGAGCAGCTGTGGCTGGTTCTGGTAAGGGGTTGGGCAGCTGAGGGAGAGAGAACAGTCGATGGAGAGAGAGGAGGAAGAACCAGAGAGAAGAAAGAGCGTGTGTGCCCTGGATGAGGTGACACAAGGAGAAGGCAGCAGAGGGACTGGCATGAAGGGTATGTTGGTACGTGATGGTAAAAGACCTTGTTACAGCATGATAGTTTGGAGAGGGCTGTGACATATTATCCAGGCCATCTCAGAAAAGATGTAGGTGTCTTTTCATGCTAGTTCTGGTTTTGCATTGAGACAAACTCTCACAAGCTTAGAAAGAAACTGTTTAGAATAAATTCCTTAAAACACAAGAGCCTAATGTGCTGCCACGTGTACAGTATGTAACAGAGTCGTGCAAAAGCCTAGGGACAGCTGCCACCACAAACTCAAAAGGTCTGACTACGTGGTCCAATGTGTTTGAGAAAAGAATTAAGATATTCACTGCTAAAATGAAGACCTTCAAGTCTTTGAAGCTATCATTTTTTTGCCACAATTTCCCTAGTATTATTAGCTTCTACATTTTCTGTGACTTCTGAAAGTCATACTACTGCTAGTGCCTTATTTCCTTTCTTTTAATGACTACTGACCTTAACAGCTCAGTATCCTACTACTTTTTCATATGAACTCCAGAAAACTTCCTTTAAACTTTGCTTCTTTTACTTTCTTTCTGAGATGCTCCAGACAATTTGTCATCAAAAGGTGATTTCCAGTTGGCACCCTGTATTCCTCTACTTGAACATGATGTTACAACCCAGTAACTTCAATGTTTCTGTCAGGTAGGTTTCTGTGTCCAATTTAAATTCTACTTGCCTAAGAGCTTTCGCTGTTGGAACTGCCCTAAGTGTTCACACCTTTACAAGTGACATTTTCTCATTTAACCTTGACTCATATCTTACTGTATATAATTTAAGTGAGAGGTTCTTATAATAACAATATTAATTTTCTAATAAGGTAGTCTGAAATTGTTTATAGGTCCCTAAACTCTGTAAATTATGGTGTAGAATTATTGGATGCAACAGGTTATATACAAGACTTGCCCTTAATTCTTACACTCTAGCATCTAAGGAATTCTGAATAAAATACTATAAGACTGAAAACACAAAGAAGAGTTTGTCATTGACACACACAGTGTAGGAAGGTAGTAAATATCACCTTTAAGTTAAATTAAAATAATGCACTCAAGCCTTTAAAATTGTAGTCATTTTTCCCAGCATACCTCTTGGGGGGGGGGGGGGGGGGGGGGGGGGGGGGGGGGGGGGGGGGGGGGGGGGGGGGGGGGGGGGGGGGGGGG
>JAVJGJ010000001.1:29492729-29503832 GCA_035590215.1 Microhierax caerulescens
ATACCTCTTCTTCCCCCCCCCCCCGTTTTTCTTTTTTCCCTCCCTTTATCAGCCAAGCTTGTGATTTACTCCACAATTTCCACATCTAAGGATGAAGACCTTCCACCTGCAAAGTTGCCTCAGACTTTTTTTCACTATTAGCCCACTTTTTGCTATAAACATTTCCTGGTCTCTTATTAAAAATTGTCACTGATTCACAGAAAGCATCATTAGTATTCAATATCCCACTGTCAGTGACAAGCAGAATCTTGTCAGGTTTATATATCAAAGACAAACAGTAAATGATTCTTAGACTAGCTTGACTTGCTTTTGTGACCTTATTAGTTATAATCCTTACATATTAAAAAGTTTGCTATAAGGAAATCATACTTATATGACCCTGAAATGAAATTACTGTCCTGAACTTTCAGCTGATACAGCACTTGGCTTTTTTTGCATTTTACTTCATTTATTTATCCAAACTGGTATTCTCTTGCCATTGTGAAGTGGAATGAAGCGGTATGAAGATTCTGACATTGGAACACAGTAAAATGAAACACTCTGAGTGTTCTGATGTACGTTTCCAAGTGTGTAAACCTGCTGGTAAGGTACTTGAGAGGCACTGCTATTAAATTAGGTATGATAAGCAATTTTTTTTGCCATTAGAAGAACACTTTAGAAAGCCATATTCCTAAGCCCATCTGAAGCTGTTTTGAGATTATATTGATTTTAGAGCCATTGATATGTTTCTGTATGTTGTCTGCCAAAAACTTATTTTAGTACTTGAATAGCTACAGAATTTACATATAAAAATCTAAATAAAGGTAAATACCCATCTAGCTTGTTCTAGCTTATTAATATCTACATTAAAATAATCTTTGAAGATACAGAGCCAGCCTTTAAGTTTATCTGCTGTGAGATTTTGCATTCACTCTTTCTTGATGTTTGCAAAGACTATGTTCTTTGTAGGCCTTCTCTTTCATGCCACTTTCATAAACTGTTGTTTCCATAAAAGATTCAAACTCTGTTCTGCTCAGTAACCTTAACAACACAGAGATCCTTACAACGAGATTTCTGAAAGTACAGAACATATTTTGATTCATATTTGTCTTGTTTCTTTAGTTGTATGGAACTATATAAAAGGCAAAGATACTGTCTATACCTTCCCTAACTATTATTTATATTAATAAACTAAATAAACCTTCTCTTTTGTCTTAATTTTCTTTTGAAACAGCTTTATGATGTTGCTTTTCCTTGGGTTTGGATCAATTTGAATGTTTTTGGAAGAAATAATAAAATAATGTAAAATTAATAATAAAATGCCTGCTAATAAAATGACAGTACAGGGTGGTACTCATTCAGATCTAAAATTAATTATTCTTTGAATTAAGAAAGAGAAAACCGTAATAAATAAAACCATTTAAGCCTGTAATGTTGGTCATTTCTAGTCCTCTTACAGGATTAATGGCCTTTAAATGCTCGCTGTGTATGGCATTTGCAAAACGATCATAAAATGCAGTGAACATAATTTTTCCCCACCAGAGAAGCACTTAAAAAAAATTACGTAGACCAAAATATTCTGGAGTTTTAATGATTTGATCACTCCAAGGAAATTGAGTGTGTTTTCTAAAATCACCATTTCAAGTAGAATGGCTTCCTGGAGATATTCAGGAAAAATACCTTCCATAATAATCTCTCTGAAACCTTCAACATTAGATGAGCTAGAGCATATTTTTCTAAATAAGTGAATATTGATGTAAAGATTTGGAGTGATGAATAATCCATTTTTTAAATCCTATAATTTTAAAGCTTTTTCATTACAATAATAATAAAGCTTATTGAAAACAACTCCAGCCTAGAATAAGCTTTATCATATTAAATTTCAGAGGATTTCATTGAGATCAAAACAGTGAATGGTAAATACCAAACTTAAATATGATTCATTCTCTGCTACTCCTTAACAGAACTTAGAATTCAGTTCAGCTGAACTCTAGTTTGAAATCCTTGGGAACTTGTCAATGTCAGGCTCTCAGCTATGTTTTTTTTATTCCTAGTGTCCAAGTTCTGTGGCACTGAAGCACTAGAGTCCTTATACACAGTGTATAAACTAAATTGACATCTAAAACTGTTATATGCACAGCTGCATTAAAATTTTGTAGTTAAAACAGAAACTAATCAGAAGTCGATAGTTGAAAAACAAGTTCTCTGAGCTTCAAAGCAATCTCTTCCCCAGGACTGCAAACTTAACCCACTCCTTTGGCTTTTGGAGGGTTTTTTCATGGGAAAGCATTTTTTTCTGGTATATATATTTTATTATCCCTTATTTTACTGCACACCCATGCAGCTGCATACTTTTTTGAGGATACATAATATTTTTTTTGCTGTTGTTTAGTATATACATGGTACTTCCTCAGTAAAATGTTGATCCCTGCTGCCCAAACACAATGAAAACAAAAATTCTCTGTCCCCTAAAAGCCTACTTCCAATCTGATCAATGGTCAACCTACATGAATGATTCAGTTTTTAACTAAATAATAAGTAAAAAGTTCCAGCAGGAAATAGCTAGTAGCCTGCGCCCCATTGGAGGGAAATTTTTCTGGACCTGTACAGTATTATTACAAAGGCTAGGTTTTCCAGTCAGCACTTTATATGAATGTCGAAAATTCATTTTAGGCTAATGTGATTGCAAAGTGGTCTCACTAGGAAGTTCAGTTTTCACTTGTATAGATTTGCAATCTCATTTACTTGCGTAGACTCACTAATCTGGTTGTAATCATGTTACTTATCTTTTAATTTTGTGTGTGGCAGATGTACATCAGAAATGACATACAGGTGGGACTATCATATATTAAATCAATTTAATCACATTTAAATATTTCAAGGTTTGGTCTCTGTACAAAGCTGGTTCTTAAACAGGCAAACTAAAAAAAAAATCAAAGTCATATTTACATACCTATCTCTAAGCAAAGTTAAAATGTTTTAACATTATAATTGACCTTAAAATAATACAATTATTGCCAATTATTATGAAGCCTCAGCCATTTGATTATTTTAAAACTGATATAAGAATTGTAATGCCTACTGAAGCAAATAGGTATTTTCTGCCTAATGAAGGGGAAATTAAAGTCTTTAATAAATTTATATTTATAATTTAATATTTCATCTTAATGGAGATATTACTATGCCCTCTCAGACACATATGCACAATGCCTAATTAGATTTCCTCATTTGGTTACAGGCCAAGGGACTTGAACTTGGATAAAGAATCTAGGAAAACTATTGAAACTCCTTACATGATTTTAGGTGTACCTTAATTTTCTGTAGCGTTGTTATTTTTGGTGACTATACTTCTGAAGGCAGGGGTTCCTCCAGTCTCAGTAAGGCTGCTGCTACTTCATATCGGGGGGCCTTCTAGTGGCAGCAAGGCTGGTAGTACTTCAGGTAATATCATCCCCATCCCGTCTGTCAGTCCCTTCTCCACTATCAATTTTTATGACATTTGCTGGGAGCACCTTATTACTGACACTAAAATCTCTCTGGGCCTACTTCTTCAGAATAGTGACACATAATGTTCTAAAAAAAATTTTGTAGCTTAACCATAGCTTCAGAACACTGTGCAAGAAATACTTTATAAAAACTGTGTAATAAAATATTTTTATATGAAAAAAAGAAATTACATATCCTCCCCAATAATTAATACATACCTTCCAAATAGCATACATACAACTTGTTTAGATAAGTCACTTTTAGCATATATAAATATCAAAGACTTGATATACCATTTTCTACACCTATTGTCAGGGAGTTGCCAAATCTGACATCAACAGAGCAAGGCTGCCACAGCTTCATGCCCCTGGGTCCAACCAGTAGCGTGTATTGAGTAGGCATGAACGTAAACACTCATATACAAGACATGTTCACCAGTGTACATAGCCAGCCACTCTGATTAACACATACAGGCACATGCGGCACTTACACAAACACCAACACCTTTGTCCTGCTGCCTTCTCTGGCTGATCAGGATAAAGATAACATATTGGGAATAGAAGAAGTATATAATCTTCACCACTACAGCAGCTGGGATCAGACACTCAGTCTAGCCAGTTGCTGCCCCTGGATCCCAGTCTCCCTGGACGGCAGCATCTGGCCGTGCCACCTCCAAGGCCACAACCCTACTCCACTCCAACTGCTGGTATTCATACCTAAACACATACACACACACACTACGTATCCCTTCAGTAAGTATCAGGTGCAGCAGTGCTGGATCCTCCCCCTCCCTCACTGGCCTCCACACAGATATTCACAAACAGGTTGTGCCCAGTCAACCTCTGCAGCCCACAGTGTCTCCAGCAGGTGACTGGTCCCTCCAGTAGCCAGCTCCTCCAGCTGCCTCAGTGTCCTGCTTTCAGCTGGGATAGAGTTATTTTTTTTTCTTAGTAGCTGGTGCAGTGCTGTGTTCTGGATTTGGTGTGGGAACAATGTTGGTAACACACTGATGGGTTTGGTTGTTGCTGGCTGATTTTTATAGTAAGTCAAGGACTTTTCAGTTCCTCAGGCCCTGCCAGTGAGAGGGCTGGAGGGGCACTGGAAACTGGGAGGGGATGCAGCCAGGTCAGCTGACTCTAACTGGCCAAAGGGGTATTCCATATCATATGACATCACACTTTGTATATAAACTGGAGTTGTTGGCCAGGGGCTGCTGATTGCTGCTCAGGGACCAGCTGGGCATCAGTCAGTGGGTGGTGAGCAGTTGCACTGTGCATCACTTGTTTTCTTTCCTCCCTTCCCTCTAGATTTCATTCCTTCCCTTTTTCATTATAACTATTATTGTTGCTATCATTATTGTTCTTTCAATTTGATTTTATTTTCAATTAGTAAATTGTTCAAATCTCAACCCTTGAGTTTTATATTCCTTTCCAACTCTCCTCCCCATCCTTCTGGGTGAGGGGGGATGAGCGAGAGGCTGCGTGGGGCTTAGTTACCAGCTGGGGTTAAACCACGACACTCAGCCACACACCCACGCGTGCACACAACTGTCTAGTCCCAGCTGCTCACCAGCTAGTCTGACTTGATATGCGCTAATGATCACACACTGACTTTGGTACCCATATGCATTATCACTGCTTGTGACCCAGGCACACAGACCTTCTGGCATGCCAGTCACTGGCACTTAGATCTTCCATACACATACGTGCACACACAAGAAAGTCCCTCACCCAAGATAATAGTTAGAAATGGAATTTAATGAGAAGATAGGATAGACTGTGGCAATGGATTGTAGGTCATGGTCAGGCAAGTGCACTGGCCAGCATTGTACAAGCAACCAGCCTCTCCTATCCCCTTCTCCCTTTAGAGAACAAGTCTTATAACAAGCAGCTGAAAGAACTGGGGTTGTTTAGTCTGGACAAAGGGAGGCTGAGGAGAGACCTCATCACCCTTTACAACCATCTGGAAGGAGACAGTAGTGAGGTGAGTTTCAGTCTCTTCTCCTAAGTAGCAAGTGATAGAACAAGCGGAAATGGTCTCAAGTTGTGCCAGGGGAGATTTAGGTTGGATGTTAGGAAAAAATTCTTCACTGAATGGGTAATCAAGCACTGGAACAGGCTGCCCAGGGAAGTGGTTGAGTCACCATCCCTGGAGGTATTAAAAAGATGTGTAGATGTGGTGCTTAGGGACACAGTTTAGTGGTGGACTTGGTAGTGCTAGGTTAATGGTTGGACTTTGTGATCTTAGGGTCTTTTCCAACCTAAATGATTTTTTGATTCTATTTTTCCATCTTTGCTGCTCCTCAGAACACCTCAAACACCCTTTGCTCTCCTTTGGTTCTTCCCTAAACATCCTGTTGTCTTGTACAATCCCCAAAAGTGCTTCTCCTGCATCCAGTTACAAGACCCACACTCCTTTAGGCAGTAACCACCCTCAGCCCAAAGGGTGAAGCAGAGAGTGTCTCCCTTTGACTTTCCTGTTGAGTGTCACAGCTGGCCACTGGGACTGGGAGTCCCCTGTGATGGCTCAGGGAGGGCAAACACAGGGTGTTCATTTCTCTGACTGGCTTACTGGGTTTCCTCTGCATGTCGTCCTTCCTTGCTCCTTCATATTTGTGAAGACTGGCCTTTTATGAGTTGCTCACTCTCCAGGGATGGGCTCAACAGCTGTATGAGGGTCTAATCTGGGGTTTCACACATGCCATTGCTCCTCAGCGTTCCTGTGTGAGTGCAGATTAACTTTTTATCACATTAACTGGACACAGATCACTCAGCTATGACATAAAATGACAAACTAAATGCTTGACTGTGACTGCCCATCATGAAATTATACTAAATACCAAATTCGTCTATTTTTAACCTGTCTCAGAATCTTGACAAAGTGTCTTAAACAAGCATCTGATTATGTTGACCGTTACATATCCTCTTCCTACTGAGTCCAGTTTTCAACTGGTTTATGTAAGCACAGACATTTTAATCACTTTCTTGGAGTAAAACAACATGGATATTGCAATGGCATCTTCATGTTCCTCTTCACCATCTTTTTGCCTCTTTGTTGCCTTAATACTTTTGGTAAGCAGTAGAGAAATATCAAGCTTAGTAGAAAAGTCACAATGCTATGTGTTTTTATCTGAATTGTTCAAGCTGAAATAAGAGAAATCATAATGCATTATTTATTAATAATCTAACTAATACAAAGGAACATTCATCAGAAAATATAGGTAAATAAAAAAAACCCCAACTAGATTCAGTAACAGAAATTTAAGAATTTTTATACACAGCAACTTAGAAAGCAAAATTAATTAGGTCTATATTACAAGCTAAAGCTAGCATAATTGTCAGTCAGATTGCAGACAGACAGCACACTAGAATTGGCATGCAGGTGGAAGACCTCCGTTATAGTTATGCCCTTCAGCTGCTAATTCTTACCCTTTTGCCAGAAGAAATGGGAGAGCAGTAACCTCCAGCAGAGTGGTTCCTGTGATTGATCCCTCGACTTCTTCAGGCAAAATCACCCAGGTAAGCACAAACAATTTAAGCAGTTGGCTTGAGGCTAAAGACAGATATCCTTTTTCACATGTAGCTGTGCTGGTGGTTGTTGTTTCTAGTTGTGTCTATGCTACTCAGAATGTCTAGCCAAGCTGTAAATGTCTCAGGGCTACTGAGACAAGTTAGCTGAGACCTACATATACACTGTTAAATCTCAGTTGTTAACCTGTTGGTAGCAGATTCTGAGGTAGTCTCTGTTACAAGCAGCCTGGTGGTTTTTTCTGTATCATTTGGAAACTTGACTGGCTTTCCTCTGAATGTGCAGTAGACAGAATTTGTCAGAAACACTTTACCAGCTGATCTGTGAAAAGGGGTAAGCTCCAGCCAGTGAAAAAGGGACACATAACTGCTACTGCTATATCAGCACCTGCAGAGGTGTCTGTTTATAGCTTTAGGCAGTTAAGAAGGACAAGGGATGTGATCCATGATTGACATACTTTTGTTCACAAGTGAAGAGGTTTTACAAACACCGTTATAAACCTGCATTAGTTTTGTTTGAGCCGCATGTTAGAAAGACTTTCTATACTTGTACAAAGCATGCTTCTCCATCCATGCGTCATGGTGCCAGTAAAATATTTGATATTGCATCATGTTTCAGATTCCAAATGTAATATCCAAACAAATTCCCTAACTGAAACCGCTGTAAAATTATTATGTAAGAATAAATGTTTACTTACGTTCTATCAGCTGGTATCAAACCTAAGCCTTATCTAATATAGTGCATTTAGATGTGAGGATGTTAGGAAGCCAGCTGCAAGAATTGCCAAACCTTCCTATTCACAACACAAATCCTCCCTCTTGTAAAAATCCAGACTTTTCAGAATGTAAGAAACAAAGAGAATGATTTTATGGATAAATCTAACCTTTATATTATTAAATAAAAGAAAATAACTTAGCAAGGGAAAAACATATTTTAGTATTTGTGAAACACTGGACACAGGGAAAGATTTTGTTAGAACCGAGTGTATTATAAATGCATTAGCTATAAATATTGTGTTCACTTTGTAATTGTGGTAAAACTGCTGCTATGCAGCAATGTTTCCTTGGTCTGAATAGATTTAGCAGAACAGACCTTTTGCTCAGGCCTCTGCCAGCCACACAGTAAGGAGAGGCTCGGCCGCAGCACACCCCTAGCAGAAGAGCAGTCAGTCCCTTTTGCCGTTGTCTTTCAGTTGCTGTAGGTCGGTGTGTTATCACAGCGCACGTTCTGCATGTGTCAGCGATACAGAGGCTGTGGCTCCAGTCAGCGATTGACTGCAATGAACGTCATTCAGTAAAATGCACTGAATGTTTCTTCAGCATGATTAAAAAAAATGTAACAAAGCTGGGTGTGCTTAAGTGAGCTAATAAAGAGGCAGCATGAATACAGTAGGGAGGTCTTTATAATGGTCAAGTTACTTTGTGGTAGGACTGCTAGCAGAGACTTAAGCAGATATCTTCATCAATAGTTACAGTACTTACAGAAGTGAAATCAAGCTGGTACTTGTAGATTAGCATGCACTGTAATCATAGAGTCATTTTGTCATATGGAAATACTCCAATTCTTTAAGTTTCCCCTGCAGTGGCATTAACTCTGGCAAATTATACTTGTACTGGTGTTCATGCCCCTTTTAAAATATAAACACAAAGTAAATCAATTATGTGTTGATTAGAATTAATGCTTTCCTCCAATAGCCCCAGGGATCATAAGTAAAATAATGGTAGTGAATAAATGTCCTTAAAGATAAGGTACAGTAAAAGCTTCAATCTTAAATGCTGAAAAATTTGCTGAGATATTTAGTTCCATATACCATTGCTAGTTAAATGAGTGGCAGATTAACTTTTACCTTGATTGCTGCAACTTCTCCTTTAGTCTCTCTGATGCTAATCTTAGCTCTTCAATCTATTCAAATCACAGCTGCTAAAATTATCTTTCTCATCTCTCATTTCTTCTGTTACACGTCAATGAAGAGTCCAGGTACTGATACCCTCTTCCACAGTGCATTAGATGTAAGATCTTCATCTTCTTCAAGACCTTATACAATTTAGAACTAATTTTGGTTTATGACACCTCTTAATCTCTTCTCTGCTCTTCCACAGATGAAGGTCTTAATGTTCTGTTCTTTCTCCAAATTCCACTTCAGATTTTAATGCTAATCCATTTCCATGCAGTATACTCCCTGTTCCAAAATTTTCTTGCTCAAAACTGAAGAAAAAAAGAAAAATCTTCTCTGAAGTTAGTGTTAATGATAACAATAAGAGAATAGGGGAGAATAAAAAAGAAATAGTAACATGAACTTTTACCACAGTGCTTTTTTTTTTTTTTTTAATTTTCTTGTGCTCCTACTGAGAATATAGCACTGCCACATTTTGTACAGTAAAAACATTCACAGATAATTATTAATAAAGATTGATAGTTAATAATAATTCATAATACTATACCTGTCCCTAATTGTCTTACTAATGGAATACTCTCAAGAACACCCTTCTTTAGCAATATTTTTTTCTGATTTAGTATGAAAGAGAAACTTATAAACCCAAAAGTTCAGGTTATGTTCCTGAGATGTAATTTAACTATGTACACTAATGGCCTGCTTTTCATAACAAGTGGGTGTTCAGAGTCTTTCACTGGAGTTGCTAGATGCTGGAAAAAAGCTTTCCAAATGGAAAGCCAAAAATATTCCATCTCCTTTCCAAAACTATTTTTTGTGTACTACATACATGCAGTAGCATTAATTGGCTTGTTTCTCTGTTAAACCTCTTTGCAGCCCTCAGTACAAAATGTCTCTTGGAAAACATTTCAACATTCATTATTTCTGACAATTTATCATCACTATCTCATAGTTAGTGTGTCAGTGACAACAAGTCTCACAGAGAACTTCTAAATGGTGTCTCCTGGGATGAAATTCCATGGCATACTCAACCTTACTGCTAAGGTCAATGACACAGATTTGCTTTCAACAGTGTAATCCAGGCCAAGAGTGACAGCCAGACTATTCATCATGACAGAATAGAGGCAGGTTTGAAAAGGCTTTTCATTTGTAAATGACAGAAATAAACTCTACTGGGAATTCCAAACTTTGACCTGCTAGAAGCATCTTTGAACAGAATGGATCACTACTTCTTGAACTGGTTTAAGATGTAGAAGGTAAGATGTTGGTGTTTTGGCTCCATTATTCCCAGTATAACTAAGTAGAAAGGTATTCTTACAGAAATTTTTAGTGCCTTTCCAATGATTCTGGCATCAATCCATGTATTTATAATCCTTCTATAGACAACGTCACTTGCTATTGACAGTCTTACTAATAGTTTATTTCCCACTCTCCTATTTTAGCAAGCCCCACTTGATATTATAATTACAATGTCGTCTTTCAGTTGCAAACTTTCTGGAACAACTTAGCCACATGTTTAGGTATCAAGTCCTTAAATAATTTAAAGAAAACACAGAGTAAATTCTTTCATCAGGTGGAAATTTTCTACATGCTAAAATAACTCGGAAACTGGGTGGGCATCAGTCTACCTATGGAAGATGGGGAATGATTGCCTTTACATCACTTGTTCTGTTTCAGTTTCTTCTCTCTTTCACTTAGCCTTCACTTATACAACAATTATTATTATTTTATCTTGATGCACAAATTTTCTTGCTTTTATTTTTCCTTTCCTCTTCCCCCATTCCTCTGGTGGAGGAGAATTGAACAAGCAGCTGTGTGGTGCTTAGCTTCACACCTGTGCTAACCCATAATAGCAGGATAAAGCATTCTTTCAGCAAATGGGATACCAGGATTAAGCCCTGCTCTCATTCTCAATGAATTCAGATCAGAGTCCTTCCTGGGAGATTATGAGATCTCTGCAAGGTTATGATTATCATGTTATGAGCTAACTATGTAAATTCTTTTAGTGTCTTTTTTCAATGTCATGCCACAAGCCAAATCATTTACATTCTTTCCTATCATTGGTAGTGATGTCAAATCTTTTCCCTGCATAATGAACACCTTCAAATATAGTATGTCTCATGTCATCAAAAATTACATGTCAGGTTCTTGTCGTTTGTTTTGTTTCTTGTAACCTACCCTTTTGCTTTTCTATTACAGAGCTAAAAAAAAAAAGCTCA
>JAVJGJ010000001.1:29503932-29553347 GCA_035590215.1 Microhierax caerulescens
TTCTTGTCGTTTGTTTCGTTTCTTGTAACCTACCCTTTTGCTTTGCTATTACAGAGCTAAAAAAAAAAAGCTCAGTAATTGGCAAATGATTCTGCTGTTCAAATGCACTACTAAATAGCATTAGAAGTTGATAATTGCTGAAAATATAATGGAAATTTTCAACAATTTCAGTTAATTAAAGGTTTTTTTTTTGGTTTTTTTTTTCATTCTAGTAATTATCTGAGGCTTGGTTTGGTTTTTTTTTTCCTTTGCTACTAGTCAGAAAAGAAATTTTATTTCAGTCTGAAAGGTCTGTATAATTAAATCACTTCTTAATTTTAATTCTTCCTCTACTCTGTATATTTATATTAAATCAGACAATCCTTCTTTGTTATTTCTGCTAAGAGAGATTTCAGTTACTACACATCAATGCAGATTTTAATAGGGGAGCCAAATGACAAAAATGCAAAATTCTGATCCTATGGGACCCATACATGATTGGGTATCATATTTCCAAATAAATTCAAGTGTGCTATTTAGGCACGTGTACAGGATTTCCTAATTAAAAATACCTAAACAGCTTAAGAATCTCTCATTGAAAATAAAGTTTTGATTTAGAGAAAATTAGGGATTTAGTCTATTTTTTCATTAAATGATCTTAATTACTTTGTGTGCTTTGATTGTCTCTCAGAATACTCTGATTCCTCATTTCAGACAATTTTAAACCTTCAAAGTACTCTAACAGGTTTCTAGCTAACAAGTTTTTTATCTCCGAACTAACAATTCTCTGAAAGAAACTGGAGAAACTATGTTTCCAGCAGAGCACATAACCTTAATTGCTATAGCTTTCTACCTTCGTAATTTTATAGTGATGGCATGTCAGTCTGGAAAGAGAGTTGTGTTCATGGTAACCCCATTTTAGATACTTACCTGGCTTTTGGGTTTGCTTTTTGTTTGTTTGGTTGGTCTGTTTTGGTTTGGGCTATTTTTCATAACCTATGCCTTAAACGTTTTCTAAATACAAATTTACTTTAAAGCTTATATGTACTGGGGCAAAAGAGCCCTTTAAACCCTCAGATGAGTAGCTGGTTCCAAATTGAGAAAAAAAAATTAATCAAGAGGACTCAGTTATATGGCTTCTTTACCACCTGGCAGCGTTTAATACACGGCAAAAGGTGTTTACCTTTAAGTAAAGATGTTTGTTTCTAAGTTAGTTGCTTCCTAAGGAGTTAGATGGCCTATAAATCAAAGACTGATTCATTTTGGAGACAGAAAAATGAGATTACTGATGTGTTTTGCTCTTTATCTAGAAGGCAAATGTGCTCAGGGTTATTAAGGTGTTTGGTGCTAAGCAGTGGGCTACTTGGCAGTAGGTTTAGCTAGCCTAGAGGAAGGAGGCAAAGGTGAGATGGATTGTACATGGAGCAAAGTAACTCTGGTAATGAAACTGGATTTTACTGTTGCCATTATGTATCTACAAAGGACTCCTGTATTATTATGCTTACTGCCTTGGCACAACAACTTAAAAGGCAGTTATGTGTCTTCGAGAGTCTGTTATCTTTGCTTTCACTATTGCATGTTTCCTTTTTACTAAAGCAAGGAGAAAGCTGGCACCTAACTGCTCAAAACTGATATTTCTATTCCTTGACACCCCACCCACCCAAATGAAAACCTAAACACCAATTTTCAGGGTTAACATGAAAGGTCTTAAGTAGTTTTCTGTTTTCCTCCTGTATGCTCTGATCTTAATAGAGTGGTTCCATTCCTCTCAATTTCAGGATCCCGGGAAAGCTTTAGCAAAAATCATGCCTATTATAAATTATGTACTGGGTGGTATTATCTTCTGTTTTGTGGTCTGTCTGCCTAGCTTTTACCTAGTAATCTTCCAATTTGATCATGTGCTGAGGAAACAAGTCAGAGTTTTGTGCTATCATCAGAAAAAGAGGTTTAAAACCCATATTACATCTTGCTTGGGATACAGAGCAAATAATGGGATTTTCTTGCCTACTCTTGAAGTCATTGTTTTGTAGAAAGAAATGTAAAACTGCTAAGGTCGTGAAGCTCAGTTGGAATTCAGTAGTGCAGTGGTTAAATCCCAAAAGCAAAGCCACAGGCCAAAAAAAAATAAAAATGGTTTTACTGGTAAGTAATTGTTACTGGTGCTGAAGTTGTGCATGAAAAGTCCATGTTCATTCAGTAACTTCAGAGCAAATGCCCTATTTGAGTGACTTGATTTATTTATGTAGTTATTTGTAGTACAAAACAGAATATAACTGTATTAATGTTGTAGTTGCCTGTGTTAAGTCCTAATACAAAGTATGGAGAGATGTAGATATTTGAAATAAGAGTTAGACTGCAGGAAAGGATCTTTCTTCTGACTGCGTTTTGGCACCCAGTCAGGTTGGTCATGATAGCTCTTCCCTATCACAGAATCAGAGGAAATTCAAGGAACCCCTTGTCTGAACACTTCCACAGGAACTAGTAACTGTAATTCTATTTGATCCTTAATGACAGTATTTTAATAGACATCTCTTTGTTTATAAAAGACTACACTCAACATCAAGCTATAAGTGACTCCAGGAAGGATTTTCCTTTCTTTTATTTTTCTCCTCTTCTCCAGAGGAAATAATTGCATTTTCTCTCCTACCCTTTATGTAAAAGGAGCCAGGAGGTTAATACTGTTCTAGTGGGTAGGACAATTAAGTAAAGAAAGAATGACTGTTATCTCTCCTGATGAATATTCAATTCTACAAGTTTCAATGTAGTAAGTCAGAGCACCTTACTGCGGAACTTTTTTCTACTGGATAGGTGTGCAGAAAAATGGTATTTAAGCTGCAGAGCAAGTGCTGCTTATTGGGTGTCTGCTTTAATAGATGGGAGTGTGCCCTAGCCCTTGCCTTGAAGGAAATCAAAGCTACTGTAATGGTCCTATTTGATATATGGAAAGTCTGTTCCAAAGAATTTCTATTTCCTTATTAAAATCCAACTTGTTGTGTCTGGTGGGCTAAATGCTTCTATTGACTTAGTCTGTCATATTTAAACTGCATAAATGAAAATTGATTTTTACTATAACAATTTTTTTTAGCTGTGTCCACATTCTCCTTAAACGTTTTACATGTGTTGTTGTTTGGGAGCATGTTCCAACTGTTGCTCAAAAGCTTAAAGTTGTCAAAGTCTCCCAGGTTCGCTAAAGATTGAATTTTGCTGTTTTATTTTTTAAATGTTGATGATGTGGTTTGGTGATTGGTGGTTTGTTTGTTTGTTTGTTTTTTCAGTATAGCAACAACAATTTTAATCAGAACAGTTTCTCAAATTAATGGAAGTGCTTAGGCATTTAAAATATGACTAAGAAACCCTCTCTTAAAATTGCTTAACTTTCCTGAAGTTGTATTACTAGTAAATGTATATCTTTGCTATTTCAGAAGGTTTTTAAGCTGAAAATAGCTTATTCATACAGTAAAGGATCTCTCAATAGAAATACAGTGTCTTCCTCTGTGTGACTATAGACTATAGGTTTGTTTCACAGTGCTTGTTTGATTCCCCCTTCTTGCTTGTCCTGTATGACTAGTCACTGAGCAAAGGATATAAAGGTGAGGCTTCTGGATCCCTTAATGCTACAAAAACACACTGATCATTAAATTACTACCTGTAATAACTGTTACAGTTGACTTCTGGCTATACTAGGAACCCCAGGTAGAAGAGGGAGCTTTTACACTGAACAAGTGAGCAGCAAGATGCCTATAACTTTGATCCTATCAATAAAGTTAAGCAGTGGTGAGTCAGAATAAGAATGTTTCAGTGAGCAAAGCAGAGAATTAAGCAAGAACAAGTTCCATTCCTTCTCAGATAATCTGTTTCCCTATTGTGAATTTTTAAGTAACTGACCATCTGTGCAGAGAGGTTTGAATTTGAATTCAGGAATACTGGTAGACCACAGGTACAAATATTTAAAGTTGACCTCCCTATAGTCAAATTAATTAACAGTGCAATTGACCTCTAATGGTGATATACACTGGATAAAAGAGTATTCAAGTTGCACCCTTAGTCTAAAAATATGTCCTCTTCTGCTATCTTACTGCAGTAATACCACATAGAAACATTCATGCTAAATACTTGGTGGGTGTTAAATGTCTGTTTTTAAACTTGACCATGCAAATACTCCAGAAGGCCATGTGCAACAGGCTTGCCTTCCATAGCAGTTTTGTTGTGATTTAACCCCAGCTGGCGACTAAGACACCACTTCTTTCCCCAGCTTGTATATACTGAGCATGATGTCATATGTTGTGGACTACCACTTTGGCCAGTTCAGGTCAGCTGTCCTGGCTGTGTCCCCTCCCAATTTCTTGCACCGCTCCACCCGTCTCGCTGGCAGGGCCTGAGGAACTGAAAAGTCCTTGACTGAGTATAAAGATCACCCAGCTGAAACCAAACCCATCAGTGTGCTGTCAACGTTATTCTCACACCAAATCAAAAACACAGCACTGCACCAGCTATTAAGAAGAAAATTATCTCTATTCCAGCTGAAACCAGGACAGTATAAGAAAATCGTCTGTTGCTTCTGCTTGAGTATGACTTGCATACTGAGTGACCACTGAAACTTTGAGTTAACTTGCCATTTTATGGGAACTCTAAAACAGGTTAATGGATAAAGCCTTCTGAGTTCAAATAAACAGCTTGCATAGGTGCCAATTGTAAGGTAAGAAGCCCCACTTGGTTGCTACCTTCAGTATTGTATTCCAATAGCTTGGATGCATATCTGCTGGCAGAAAGCTAGCTACAGTAAATTCAAACCATTGGCACCTAAAGTCATGTGCACACTCAGATATACTTTCTAACCAGCTATTCTTTCAATGGGGCCAAGCCAATATTCTTAGGGAAAACCTGATTAAATGACAACTGTTCAAACAGAAGATCTGATTCAGAAAATCTGTTTTGTAAATTAGCATTCTACCACATGCTGAAACAGAGCTGTTGAGTAACAGGCTCTCTGGCCTTCTAGAAACCTGTCTACCTAAAAATGTGTAATACTCATAAAGGTATTTTAAATAGGCAATATCAACCTGTGAACACCTACAGAAGTCTTCTAGTGCAAAAAGCCAACATGTATTAGATTAAATACAGCAGAGTTTTTTTTCCTGATTTCATGTGGAAACAGCTACCTTGGCTGAATAAGTTAGCTTTAAATTAGGAACATACTTGGGTATGGTGTTGTGGGGGTTTTATGTTTATTTACATATCTGTGTGTATGTGTATATACATACATTTATAATATGCATGGTAAATGTGTACGAGTGTCTGTGACTCTATGCATGTCTGTGTATGTATTTATATTTAAGTTCTCTAGAGGTACCTGGCACATGACCTCGATTTGAATATGGAAGATTCTAGTTTAGTGAACGCAGATGACCCAAATTATCAAGTTAAACTCCATAACATTGAATTCTGGCAGGTTTGCAAAATACAGTTGTTACAGATATGAGTGACAACACGACTGTTTTACAACAGTATATGAGAAGAGAACATAATTGAGAATTACTCAGCTAATAAATGGAGATTAATCTCCTGAAAGATAATCGCCTCTCATCATAACCTAGGAAGTTGCTGTTCAAGTGTAGGCAGTTAGGTACCCCTAGGGATGACTTAGCAATGGTGTCTCTTATAGCTTTATACAAATGTCTCAATTCACTGGAGTCTAGATTAGCCAATTGCTTCTTATTCTTAGTAATTAATACTTAAGATGTATTAGCTTTGAGAACACTGCAGAAATTGCAGCTAGATTACTGGTAGTAAGTATGCTCTCACTTTCTTAATGTAGATAGCCTTTGTTTCTTATCCAGGCAAATTACTTTACATCTGCATTCTAAGTAATATGGTCAGTTGTGGAATACTTTTTCTCTACTCGTTCATATAACCTTACTGATATTATCCAAATAAAGAGATGGAAGCAGGTGTAACTCATTTGTCAGGTTCTTAATTTAATGGCAAGGTCACATCCCTACTACCTTTAGAAAATGTAAAAAAAAAAAAAACAAACCACAATGAAATAGAAATATATATATATGTGTGTGTGTGTGTTATAATGCTTCTTCAAAGTCAGCTTGTTCAGACTCTTAACACCAAGAAATAATAACTCAGGACAAAATAAAGCTGATGTTTATTGGTTTGGTTCTGTTTTTTTACAATACATGATTCACTAGTGATCAGGGAACTGTACACTGAGAATCAATGTCAACAGCGCAGGAGGCATGCCAATAGCTATACACTTACAAAATATTAATAAATGACCACAAATTTGTGAACACTCTTCCTTAACAAATTCCCCAAAGTCTTAATGACATGGGCACGTTCACAATCACATGCACTCCAGCCGTGCCTCACAGGGCATATGGATTACACTAGACTCCACCTCTCGGCATTGTGGGGTACCCTACCTGCACACACCTGTGGTGGAGATGTGGGTGCTCCAGCCTTATGTGTACCCATGCAGCCCACTCTCTGTGATTTGCTGGTGTGCACACATGTGATGAAGCCCCCCCAGGAGGCCAGATGCCACCCCAGCCCCAAAAGGTGCGTGTGCCTCATACCATTAACCTAGGAGATGGTGCAGACTCCTTGCAGTATCTGATGAGGAGGCCACTCTGTCCAGCCTGAGTAAAGGCTGTTATGTCCCAGGGAGGCTTCTGGCAGCACAGAATGATTGTAAATGTATTCCTCTCTTCTCACACAAACTTTCGTACTTTCAGATCTCTTTTCAAGACAACTCATCTGTTTTTGTTTGGTTGGGTTTATTACCCAAAATTTTCATGGTCATTCCTTGATTACTGTTTAATCCAACAGGTATTCATCACCTTTGTTTATCAGTGTGGGTTTTCAGTTGGTTGGTTAGGTATGGGGTTGGTTGTTTGGGTTTTTTGGCAAGTATCCTCTCAAAGAGCTTTCAGTATTCCATTCATATGCACTGTTTGCATTCACATTCCTATCTTATCAGATATTGTTACCAAGGTTGTTTTACCAAGGGAAAGCCCTTAGGGTTCCTCCATAAAGATGTAGTACTTCTAGTTTTTATGCCACCACAACATTGTTACAAGAGTAGCCTGAACTTAGTTTGCATACAGATCCCATCTGTATTAGTGAAATATTGAAGTCTGATGACAAAGGATACTCGAGATCTCCCCAGACAGCTAAAATAACAGAATGACACCATATATCCTATATTCAAGCAGTATGTGTATGTGTGGGTTCTTTCTGTGTAGTTAACCACATTCAAATTCTGTTCTTCCAGGCCCTCTAAACAATACTTGCTTATGGCTTGCATTAACACAGCATGAGATGAGATTTAGTGCACAGTTTTTTCCACAGGTTGGAATAAAAAATGCACAACTAATTTTTAAGATCATCTTCCCGATGTGTTAGAAGCAGGGAAAATAACACTTAGAAGCAGCTTTGTCTTCAGCTGTTGAAAGGGTAGATTCTTGTGGATTTGATTTCTACAGTTAACCTCGTGCATAAGTGATATTTTGTTGGGTTTGTTTGTTTGGTTTTTTTTCCCCTCAGTACTGGTAGTGCACACACTCTGTCCTCTGTGCGTTATGACAGCTGTGATTATGAGCCTATGTAGGCTCCATTTCAGCTATGTTTTATTTCCATTCAAGATATCTGAATTCATTTTACCAGAGTAATGTGAAGTAAAAATAATGAAGAAGCTTAGGTTATTCTCAAAAACTGGTCTGTGGAAAATTTGTTAGTGTAACATAACTCCTGCCCTGCTTGTTCATCTTCTGGGCAGATAACTGCGTGAAAAGCTAACTTACAGTCTACTTGGACTTACCTGGTTCTTTACTGTCTTGAGACAATATAACCTGGTGTGCTATGGCCAGTGCTTACTGGAAGTGAGTGTGCATGTAAGATGTCTGGTGGGAGTGTACTCTAACTACCTGAGTTGTCATTTATCTGGCTAGCAGAAGAGTGGCTGTCAGGCATCCTAACCTCCTACACAAGCCTAAGACTCCAGACTGTGTATCCTAAGATACACAGGTATCTCTTATTTCAGCTGCTTAAAAAATTTCTAAAATTTAAAATCTAAAAAAAAAGTTAAATAATATGATGTGGCTTAAGCTGAGCTCATGCCCCAAACATATTGTAAGGAAAAATATTTTATTCCTGTTCTTTCAGCTGGCTCTGTTTGTCTTTCTCTGCAGTAATTCAATTCAGTTTTACCAATCTGTTGGACAGTTTTTTGGTGAATTAGGGATTTTTGTGTTTGTGTTGTTTTGGGCTTTTTTTTTTGTTTTTTTTTTTTTTTTTTTGTAGGTGTGCATCTGTTTTTTCTGTGTGGTGTGTTTTTTTGGGGGGCAGTTTTTGTTTGGAGTTTGCTTTGGGTGAGTGGTTTGGAGTTTTTTGTTTGTTTTGGGGTTTTGTGATATATCTGGTGCAGTTGAAAGGATCAAATGAATGCCAGTGGAAACCGGGGAGGCAACATGGGACTGTTCTTCTGGAAAATATGTTTAAAGTTGTAAGAGGTATCAACTTTACCCTGTATTCCCTGAGAAAATGCCAGATTCATATGTCCATACACAACCCCCAACAATGGAGTCTCAAATTTGAACTGAGGACCCCATCTTCTGCTGTAGTAAAACAGTGTTTGAGCTATAAACGTTTTATATTACTATACACTAGAAAACCAGAATATAACTAAAGGAAAAATAACCCATCATGGAGTGTGCCCCCAACATCCCTTTGCACTAATGTACTTTCATGCTATTGGATTCATCATACAGAACTGTGCTTTTGCACAATAGTTGCTATAATGTGCCTCTGGGCTTTACTGTAATAAATAATTACAACCATAATAACACAAACCAGGCACAGCAGCTTTCATTTTTTTTTTTTTTTTACTTTAGAAATGAATCTGCCTGTGAGGCAATTTTCTTTGTTATACATCACTTGAAAACATTTTGCTTGCTCTTACTCTACCCTCATATTTTCTTATTTCAAGCTCATGTTCAAACAGTTTTTATATCTACGTAAATGTTTCATTCTTGTAACTTGATTTTAGTGAACAAAGAACTAGGGTCATTTCCATGCGTGTGAGAATGTAAAATTTCACAGACAGACATTTGATCAGGAATTAAGCTGCAAAATAAAGTGCAGTGAATTCTTTCTTTTGGTGTGATCTCCTTAATATATTACTCAAACAGTTTGTTGTTGTGCATGTGAAAGTCTAAGAAGCATTAGCATTCTAATGTCGTTATGCGCTTACTGAAGGATCAAGGGAGATATGATCAGTCATGGTCACTGAGTTTATTCATGAATGGGAAGTGCACAGAAGGTGGAAGTAGAAATGGGCTACCTAGGAAGATGAAGATTTTGCCTGAGCATGCAGGAATAGAGCTCGGAAAGCCAAAGCTTAGCTGGATTTGAAACTAAAGAGCAATGTGAAAGGTATTAAGAGTTTTTCTTAGTTCAGCAGCAAAAGGAAATGTAAGGAAAATGAGGTGCTGCTTGCTGTTCAGTGGGGCAGGTGATGAAGGACAAGGAAAAGACTGAGGGCCTGAAAGCCCTCCCACCGCTTGATTTTGCTCCTCTCCCTCCATGTTCCAGCCTTCACTAAACAGATAATGCTCCAGGTCCCTTGGGCCCCTTTACACTCCTAGTGGATGATGAGCAGAAGCTATTCCTCTCCCATGAAGGAAGCTGGGGAGAACCTAATCCTACTGTATATACACAGGTGCATGGGACTGGATGGCATGCTTCCGAAGATGCTGAGGAAGCTGAGCAATGTTGTTAGAGGACATTTTTTTTTTATTATATACTTTACATAGACATTAAAAAATAATACTTTTTATAAACTCTTATAAAGGTCATGGTGATAATCATGAGGAATTTTGATGACTGTACAAAGGCAGATGTCATGTTTATCTTTAAGAAGGGCCAGGAGAACTCAAAAAGGTACAGGCTGGTCAGTCTGACCTCAGTGTCTTGAATGGGTTAACACTGATGTCTGTATTTACTAATTTGCTTTCACTTGTGATAGGTCTGCTCTATGATTCTGTGCTAAATATATTTTTGAAGAGGGCATTGCCTACTTCGTGTGCTTAAGACGTTCGAATTCTCAAAATCCCATCAAGCTTTGGATATTTCTTAATTGCTTTAATTTTTAGGCCTTTTAAATTAATTTTAACATTTATGATTCCCTCGCATGTAGTTTCAGTGCAGCAATGTTATTTCTAGCTCTTGTCCTATTGTTTTGAGGAGCATTTTTCATTTTCTTTACAAGTGCCCTCCACAACTTATGTGTCAGAAGGTGCTGCTATAAACCACCTGCCAACAAGTTCCCATGGAGCTCAAACACCCACATTGGCCTCATCTCAGATCTGTTCAAGTCATATGCTCTCACCTTCTGGGTACTGCTGTTTCTATTACAATGTTATAATAAGAGAAATCCAACTTCTTTTCTTGATTCTTGAAGTACAATTGTGACAACATCTTCCTATTCTAATCAAAGAACTGTAAACATAAAGCTAAAGGATTCACGAGGGTGGAAGGAGGGACGTAAAGCTCTATGACTAGGAAAAGAATGCAGAACCTGGTCTGTTTTGTATTCATTAATCTTCCAGAAAATTCAATTTGTAATTAGGGCACTCCATTCTTGTCTTTCCAAATAAGCTAGATGCTGTGCTATAGTCTAATAGGAACCTCAAAAAATAAAAGCTGTGAGGAAGAATATGCTTGAGGTATATTGAAGCAGCATGAGTAGGTATACCACAGACATGCTGTTTCTAGTCCTTGCTGAAGGACAACACGGAACTGTGTTGGGACAGCCAGTATCACCTCTGTAACCTTTTATGAGCAGGGAAACGATTTCCCTAGCTGCAGCTCAAAGGCTGCTCTGAGTTGTTCTAACTCCATAATCAAACTCAAAGATGTGGCGTGAGTGACACCGAGTAATCTTAGGCTAGCTTTCTATTTTGGGGAATTTCTCACTTTGTAGCCTTTCCCTGTGCCCCCTGCAGTGTTGATCATGCCCTATTCTGACCTGGAGAAACAGCAGGAAGGTACACCTATTTTAAGGTGATAAATTGTCACTTGTTGCATACACTGATCTGAGCAAAAATATTTTCTGAAGTGGCTTGTTTATGTTATTTCAAAACAGCAGGTTCATTATGCTTACCAAGCAAGTGATTTATTTTCTCAAACACATTTTATTAAACAATTTTAACTTGAGCAACATAAACACAAAATCTTAGACCCCCTCTTTGAAGAATATAATGTTTTATGTATCATTATGGGAATTTTTTTTTTCTTTTTTTTAGAATTAGAAAAGATCATATGGATCCAGTGAAACTAATTCAGGTAAAATCAGTCTTAAATGAGAATAAAATAGTTACATATTACATTAGAAAGAATAAGTCTTACTAATTTCCAAGATGGCAGTGCATTGTATTCATCTTGATGTTTTATTTCTTGCACTCTTGTTGGGGAGTTTTAGGGAGGCACGTAGCAGGGCCTGCATCCAAAATTTGGACAAAAACTATTCTAATACAGATGGAACTCTATTTCTAATTATTCACTCCTGCCAAGTGGTCTATAAAAGATCAGCTCCAGTCATAGGCTTCATGACAGGTGGGAAAACAAATTGCTCAAGATAAGACGCAAATTAGGGACAAAGTTCAGCTCACTACCAGAATATATAATTGTATTTTGATATGTCACAGAGTATGACAGTCTTAGCTGATTTAGACTTTGTAAACTTGAAATGTTTGGCTGAAAAATGGTAGGAAAGAGATGTATAAAAACTTAATTCTTGAGAAATGTAAATTTGACCTTGAAAAATAAATCCAGAACAGGTTAGGAAAACACCTTCCTTGAATACAATTTTAATTTACAATAGTGTACTGATTATTTTTTTATTACATTTATTATATGGATGAATATATATATATTTACGTATATAAAGTGCCTATCAACATATTGGTAATATCCATAAATGTGCCACTGATAGTCTGAGGGACACAAATTTTAACATATGAGCTACAGCAGAATACAAAATATACTGCATAATATGCTGATAACAAGCAAAAAAGCATTAATGATGATGACAAAAAAAATCCCCGCCAAACAAACAGTAAGACTCCTTGAAAAGCAATCCCAGCACAAGAACATTTGAAGGCCTGAATACAGTGTGTAAGCAAAGAATATGATTAAGGGTGTGTGGCTGCCACTTTGCAACACTTCAAGGGCTGTGCAACATAATTGGTACTGTAAGTTGACATCCCTAGAGTAGCTCACCATTATATCTGTTAGGAACCTGAGTTTGATCTATCATTCCTTGGGTACGCATTTCTATGTATACCTGCTTACTGCACATTTAATGCTGTATAGCCATAATTACATATGTGATCTGCATGCATGTAGATCACCTATCACAATGCTGATTAATAAATGCAAAGGCAGCTTTTATCAAAGCTACTGATCCACTGTAACTCAGCATCTGCAGATGCCAGGCTAATGGTAAGCATGTATGTAACATGGATTTAAGTGGTCAGTGTTAGAGGATACTGGCCAAGCAATAGGTCAGCAGATGGAGAACGGTTATACTATGCTGTTTGGTATCGCTTATTCCACCTAAAGTTGAGCTTGCCCTTAAATGTTTTATTCTCCCTTTAGTTCAAGGCTTGGCTGTGTTATGTTTTCCTCCTCCATGGCACAACATTTGATGGAAAAGCAGTGGTTTTATCTCAAACAATACGGACACTCAAGAGCTGGCCCTGAGAAGGTTGGATTGCTTACACTAAGCAGTGTGGTGAGGTGCAGAGGTGCTCGTGACTCTTGACAGTATTGTAGCTCTTCCATCAGTCATAGCGTCACCTTTAGTCCTGTCTGCATGGCAGCACTACTTTGCTTATTTGTTTCTTAGCTCAACACAGCATTGTACAGTTTGGATGCAAATGATTCCTCTTCATTTCAGCTAAGGGGATCTTAAGACCAAACAGTATAGTCTTATTTCAAGTTTGCAAGAAACAAAGTAGGAAGGACAGAGGTAGAGGCAGAAGGCTGGTTTGCTGCAAAACGCAAAAAGATGACCAAGGTATTACGATGGCTGGAAAATAGCATATGACTCCATCTGTCATTTGGAAACTTTCTTGAAACCCTAGAATTGCTTTCAAAGTCTGGAATATCAGTATCAGCAATAGATTCAGCTGGGAACACATCAGACCCTCTGCAAATGTGCTTCGTACCTGATTTATGTGTATTCAGTAAGCCCAGCCCCTCCTGAGTGTGAGGCTTAAGATGTAGTACACTTCACTACTCTGTTGCCTACAGATCCTATACCTATGGAGTTATCTGTGAATGTAATGCAGTGAGTCTCTGCATAGACTTTCAGGTGACACATTTACTTTAATATCCTATATGATTCTTCTGTCTGCAGGGTGTTTTGGGTAGCAATAGATCGTGTCCAAAGCAATATGACATAAATTAGGTTAAAATATTTAATGATATGTCTTAGGCAAGTAGGATTTGCAGGACTGGGTAACCACAAATCTGGTTTTGATAACCAGACATATACCAATGGAGCTGAATCACTGATTGTCTTTAAGGATTTGACCCTATTAGTGTAAGAAATTTAATATATTTTATTATGGTGCCTATAAGTGAATATACATATTCACACATCTTTAAAAGGAAATGAGATAAATGTCTGTTTAAAGAATTGTTTAAACAGCTACAATTTCACGTTATGTCTTTCAGCCATGTGGAAGCACAGCCAAGCTAGTACTGCATATTTAAAAAAATAACTGGAAAATAATAGGATCATAGGATGATTCAGGTTGAAAGGGATCTGAAGAGACCTGTAGCCCAACCTTCTGCTCAAAGTAGGGTCAGCTGTGAGGTCAGACCAAGATGGTCAATGTTTAAACCAGGTGGTCCTTGAAAACCCCCAAGGATGGAGACTGCACAGCCTTTCTGGGTAGCCTGCTCTCATGCTTGACTAGCCTCACAGGGGAAGAAGTTTGTGTTTATATTCAGCCTGAACTTCGTGTGTTTCATCTTATACCTGTTGCCTGTCATCCTCTTCTGGAGTACCTCTGAACATCCTGGCTTTGTTGTCTTGGTGACATTCTCACTGGTACTTGGGGGCTGCTGTTAGGTTGGCCCAGAGCTGTCCCTCCTCCAGCTCCCTCATCTCACAAAGCAAGTTCTCCAGCTCTGGACCAGATGTGTTAAAATCAACCCACTTTGTCAGCCTCATCCTTCTATGAGGGAGCCCTAAACTGGCCATGGGACTCTTGATGTAGTGCTGAGAGGGGAATAATCACTCCTGTGTATCTCCTGGTTGTGCTTCTGTTAGTACAGCCCAGGATGCTCTCATCTTTCTTCGCTGCCAGGGTGCCCTGCTTGCTTATGCCCAGCTTGCACCCACCAGCACTGCCAGGTATTTCCAGCAGAGTTGCTCCTCTGACAGTCAGGTTCCTACCGTTGCAGGGTGCTTTTCCTTTCCAAGCACAGGACTTGGCATTTGTTCTCACTGAGGAGCCTTGGTGAGGTTTCTGTTACCTGTTCCTTCATCCTGCCTACTCTGGATGACCATCCTGCTTTCAAGTGTATCAGGTGATCTACTGATTTGACATCAACTGCAAGCTTGATAAGAGTGCACTCCACCACCTCTGGGTCATTGATAAAGTTAAACAGCACAGGTCCAAGGATAAACCCCTCTACTTGTCACTGGTCTCCAGGTAGGGAAAAAACCATTAACCAACACCCTCTGAGTTCTATCAGGTTTGGGGTGGTTTTTTTTTTCATCCAGTTAGATTTTTTAAAATTTTTATGCATCCATCGAGACTGTAACATCCTAACTGGGATGTAAGAATAGGGCAGGAGACAGTGCTGAAAGCCTTGACATCAAAGAAAATTATCTCCACTGGTCTTCATCCTGTGGATGAAGATTCATGAATGAAGATTCATCCATAAATCTGTTGTTTTTAGTTTTAATCACAGGAAGCAAAGAGGTTTCTCAGTATTGGTTTACACTTGGCCAATACTGACTCTTCCCAAGCACTTTTTCCTCCATGTGCCCATAATTATGTTTCAGGAGGACTTGATCCTTGATTTTTCCGGGCACCAAAGTGAAGCTGGTTGGCCTGTAGTTCTCCCAAGTTGACATATTTGCCTTTTTGAAGACAACTGCAACATTTGCCTTTCTCCAGTTCTCAGATCTGGTCAGCCTGCTGGCAAAGCTGCTCTTGCCAGCTTTGTCTTCAGCCCTCAGAAAGGGGCCCCTGTGGTCTAAAAGCAAAAACGCTCTTGAAGACACCAGCTACATAAGCCCCTAATCAATTTCCTAAAATAGCTGAGACCATATACTATAGTTTGCCATTTTTTTCTGATGAACCAGCCATTGAATCAAACCTGTGGAAATATAATCATCCAAACCACAAAGAACACTTGGCATAGTGGATTTCTGACCTATAGGTTATGTGCTGATTTACTGTATCTGAGGTTTTGGACAACAAATTTCATTGCCATTCTTGTTAGGTTAAAAATGTACACTTTAAAAATTTTCAAATAGCATATCTAGATACAATTTTTAATGCAATAGGTACTAGAGAGTATTGTAATTTCTCAGGACAATTTTAAATCTCACTGCACTTTCTCTTTCAACTAAATTGCTGCTGTTGTTGGGTCACTATATTTCTTTCAGAGGCGGAGTAAGGGGAGACTTGAGATACTGCTGTCACATATATCCAACCCTTGCTGTGTTAATCCAACACTGACTGCTGCTTTTTCTCCCCAGGAAGCACTTTTTAAAGTCTTTAAGTGCTATTGAGAGCAAGAGGGTAAATGTTCTGTGCTGACTTTAAGGTCAGTGAGCAAAAGCAGAAGTTTCTGGAAAAGTTTGAGGGGAAAAAAACCTAACAAAAACCTGTCAAAGGAAAATTGCTTTTCTTTGTCTAATGGACAAAGGTCTATTTTGCCAGCATAATGTGGTACCAATAGTATATATCAATAAACAAAATAATACACACATATAGTTTACAGTTACAATAAAGTCATGCATTCAGGCAGATCCTTTGAGGCTCTGAAAACCTCCCAATAAAGTTTTAAGACACTTCTTTTTTAGGAAGACAGGTTTGAGAGATTTTATGTTTCTAGCATTCCAACAAGGCGATATTAGAGTGCACTAGAATATGGTATGTCTAGCAAGGAAGAGAATTTATAAGGAAAAAAAATGTAAAATACAAAGGCGGTTGGCTGTATTCCTCCCTCTTCCTTGCAATCTGCGTATACTGGGATAAGTCTGTTCAGAATTGTCCCTGTGCAGGCTAGTTCCAGTTACATGGGTAAATTGAAAACAGAATTTGTGTAGTTACTCTTTGGTGTGTATATTCTGCTGTAGTGATCCAGGGACAAGATTTTATTTCTATGACTGAGAAATGTGGCAGCTTTCTCTGGAGTAGGCCATGAAAACTTTTGTAACTTCTCACTTCTTATATTAACAGCCTTTCCCTTCTAAATGATTACAGTAAGAATTTGATCTACTCACAAATGAGTAGCAAGGATAACAAATAAAGGTATTTAGACATACCTGATTCCTTTTCATTTTCACAGTTGTAGCATGAAAACAAAAGATAGAAGCTGTAAGAGTCTGCAAAGACTGCTATGTTTCTGTTGCTCAGAGGCAGGTCTCTCACTGAGGCGTGATATCTGATCCTAGCTTTTTCTACAGTAAATCAGTACTCTCACAAAAGTGGTAATACATCTTTGGAGCTGAAGTACGTCTCCTCCATGTCAGACCGTATACTTTAAGTTGCACAGGTTTTAAGAGCCAAAATAGATTCTCCTGTCCAATCTTCTGCAGAGCATACCACAGCACAGAGCCCTGCACCATGTGTTGCAAACAAACCTCTTATCAAGCCACATGAAGATACAGGAACTAGTTCTAAATCCTTTGAGTAAGGTAAAAGTCACATACCAGGCAACTTCGTCACCATCTCTGTGCACTGCTGCTTTGTTTACAGGAGCAATATCCTTTCAGGGAGGTCCATTCATTTCCATGCTGAGAAAAATACCAGAATTTGTCTCTCAACAGATATTGCTGATTTGGGACTTAATGGCATTACTGATGATAGTCCAAGAAACTTCAAGCACTGAGAGAGCTGGGGGACGTGGTTGCAGAAATAAAGCCTTTTTCTTTTCATCCTTAAGATAAACATCATTAGTAGTTTTCTTGTAGTATTAGTGGCAACTGTGTTTTGGAAAAACAGTATAGAACAAGAATATGCTCATATTTCCCTGCTTTTCAGAGCTAAGTATTAATTCAGTTTGGTCACTTAAAAAACTGCATTTCTTTCTTTACAGACTTCCAGCTGTGTAGTCATTTAAGCCTAATCAAATTGTCCAGTTTCTTAACTTTGACCAGAATGCACTTTGCTTCAGGCTTATGTGAATTTGTGTAAATGCTAACTTTTTATTCATTCATTTTAAGGTTAAACAGCATGCACTTCTGAATTCTTTAACTTGTGCTGCTGCATGGAATGTAGGATTAGTTTATTTTGAAAGCAAGATCTGGAGTTTGAAGAGATTGCAGTACCATTGCTGCCAAAGGAAGATTTTTACATAGCTGAGGAACTCTTAAAAGAATTTTAGTGTAAATTAAACTAATGTATCTTCACATTTTAGTCTTAGATTTTCCTGTCTTGTTATAGCATGATTTTTAAAACCTGCTGCATGACTCTAAGTTCTTTGAACTAAAATAATACTGACTTGTATTCAGTGAAATATTTATGTTATGCACATTAGCTTCATGAATATCAATCCAGATTTTGAATTTAATTTTAAAGAGAAATAGTATGAACTGAAATTATTAGTATATTGCAGGTTAACCTACAATGTTCCTACTGACTCCAAAATGTAGTCTTACTGATCCACAATTACTTTCTCCAATGGAACGTGAAGGTGAAGAAATACTTTTTTATTTTCTTGGGGGGGGGGGGAATTGTGTCTTTTCATTTATGTTGGAGGATATAGCAGAAGTTCTAATTACATCATTGATGCTAAAAGTTGTAGCTAGAAGCTTTAATACAACAGACACCTCCAAATACTCCAAAGACCACAAACATTGCCTGATGAGAACTCACATAGTGCTATATTCTTCAAGTATTTTCTACTGTCTTCTGTTTTTGTACTTGTGCTCAAAAAACATAAAGTTTGAAATAACACATATTCTTAGAAACTTGTTTGCAAATGCTTTTGGTTTGTTTTGCCACACATTTTTGTCTATACTCATCCCCACAATTGGAAGTGCACAAGACAACAAATATCTGTCACTGATTTCAGCAGGAGTTAAATACTATCTTTAAAAAACATGTAATGGGCTGTTCACTGTCCAAATAAACCCAGTAACAGTTCTAGTGCTTACAGCCTACATAATTCTGTCAGTCTAACTATGTGTTTTCTGAGGCACAGAGGTTTTAAGTTTAATTAGTAAGTTTATTGCAATTTGGAGAAAAGAAAACCAAACTTTTTTTTTTTCCTTTTTCTAACATTTTCCCACTGAAAGTTTCCTCAGCAGAAGAAACGGTATCAAAAACATTATCAATAAGAATCTGCTGAAGCAAAGTGTATTGGTGTGCTCATTAACAAAATTGTGGCGTTGAGGGTTGGTCTTTCTTTGTGGGTTTTTCTGCCTGTTTGTGCATGGGTTTGGTTTGATTTAGGGGTTTTCAGAGAGAGAAAGAGCCTTTCAACTCAGTATCCCGCTTCCAGTAGTTGTTAGTGCCTGTTTAGGTAAGACAGCAGTAGAAACAAACAGGTCTGTCTTTTACTTATGTTCTTCTTAACTTATGTCATACATAAAAAGTAACAATCTAGAAATTGGGGGGTGGGAGGTGTGTTATTTTATTCTTTATGTGAGCCAGATTCATGGGATGCATCCCCAAAATCGATCTCATCTGACAATAAATTGAGCAGTTTGTTGCACTTTGAGAAAACACACCATCTTCTATATACCTTGAACCTATTGCTTGATAATTTCAGATGATGCTTCATAGCCCATTGATTAAGGGAAACTGAGTTTTTCCCATTTCTCTTCATACCATTCATGACTTTATACAGACCACTGCCAAACCTCTGTTTATCCTCTCTAGACTGCAAAGTCCTATTTATTTGATAACTTTGATCACACTACTCAGCATCTCCGTTAGTGTTTATATCCTTTTTAATATAGAGGGGTGGTGGTCAGATCTGTGCAATTATTTGCTTTAAGCAGCAGAATCTATTCTGTTTGATAATCCTTCCTCAATTCTAAGCCTTCATTCTGGTGTTTTTTTGAGTGTCACTGAACAGTAAACTTCTGGAAACTTCAGATCCCATCACTGTGCAAGGAAAGATAAGATATATCATTTCTGAGTGTTCCTGAATTGATTTCATCTGCAGTCACTCAGTACAGAAAAAATATTCTGTAACTCTCGGATATGACCTTCTAAATCTATGACTAACGAAACTCTCACCTTTCTTTATTTCTTTCTGAATTCTTAGTTTGACTAACTGAGTTTTCTTTGGAACTGAAAAGTGGTATTTAACTTTTGTATTAATACATACTAATGTATCTAGCTGACATACATTACAGCACTTCATGGCAGCTATAGTCTGAATGACATATTCTCCAGGTGGCGCTTTTACATTATTTCCCTCGATCAGTTCTATGCCCTCCTAAATGAGCACTTTGCTCTAGCTGTACCATTAATTAGTCATTATTATTGTACTGATGACACATAAACACAATCAGAATATTCAACAGAGACATCCAAAGTGATTTGAAACAAGCTTAACTTACCAGGGTTGTGTGAAAAACTATTTCTTCTTTCTTGTATATATGAAACACTGTGAAATGTACTTCAGAGGGACCTGGAGCATTTGCACGTTTCCTTTCGTATCTACATTAAGCACAGATTAGAGCAAGAAGAAATGCACTGCTTGTTATTATAGGGTTGTACCCTGCATGTGGTTTGTTCTTTATCACACACAGCAGCTTTTCAATCCTCTCTGGAATTCAGGATTTTATTTTTTTTATCAGCATAGCACCAGATTATTCTAAATTCAAGGCATATTTCTTGTTCTAACACCTATACGGACCCTTTAATATTCAAACTCATATTTAGAGATATGTGTGAGTGAATCTACCATGATTTTATGCTCCTAAAGATTGGGTGGCAACATGATGCCTGCCAGATGCTCAGAGGTCAGACTGAAAAAGAATATGAAATCATTCATTGTTCCAGGGCTCTCTTCTAGTTCAGAACAAGGTGGGCAGAAGCTAAGTAGATGCCAAGCTGATTCCAGGAACTGTCAGCAAAAGAACATGAACTAAGATTAAAAGAAGAATCATCTGACTTTTGTCCTAGCAACTGGTGTGAGATAGAAGGATAGAGAGAAATTGAAGCAAGCTTGGTAGTTACCCTGTTTTCTAACTTTGTGATCACCATACCCTGCCACATTAAGCAATAGCCACTAATTTATGTATTTGGTTCTGCCTTACTAAACCTTAGAATAGATATAGGACCTCATGCTGAAGGTCCCTGTTGTCCAGCATTCTGTCTCTCTGACTTTGGTTAATGACAGAAGTAAACAAATTTCTGGAATCTTGAAGAGTACCTTACAAGCTGCTTCAAAAGCCAGAGGTGAGAGGTGTGTATATACATACAGACAGACACACTTAACTGGTATTGGGTCTCCACCTGTTTTTTCGTTGTTTGTTTTTTTTTTTTAATACCCCTTTCTCTTTTTTGCTTATTCAATTTTCAGCCTCTTCTGTTTTGCTCACACCTAAACAATAAATCATTACAGTGTGCGCAGCACTTTTTGGATCTTTTCAGTTCAACGGGATCCCTTTCATCTTATTGCAATTTCTTCACTTATACATGTCTTATCAAATATATATTCAATTAACTAAAAGCAGACTTACCACCATAATCTTACCTCAGTTAGAATCAGCTTTGTTTTCTGGAATCATGTAATATAGTTACTATATAAGAATCAAAAAGCACCAAGAAGATGTTTTACCCCAACTAGACTTGGTATGAGATATAAAACATGCAAGTTCTTCAGGAAGAAGTGGAGGTGTACGCTTTTGTGGGGAAAAGACAGACTCCAGTATGAGAGATTCTATTCATGGGATTTTCTGTAGGTGCTGGAAGCCCAGAGACATAGGTAATAAAGAGACAGCATATTTTTCCTCTTGCTGTAGTCTTTCCTTCCTTCCGTGACTCTCCACAGGATTTGGAAAAACTTTGTGATTCATTCTTATTTAAGTTGCATTCTCCATGACACTGACCTTGCTGAGTGTAAAATCTACCAAAGGAGAAGTAAACATGCTATGCTAAACCTGCTTTTATGCTACTTTCTTCCCTCTGCAGTATTCTGGAAAACAGTGATAGCTGAAAGTTCTAGATTTCATTGGGGGGGGGGGTTGTTTTTGGTTGTGGATTTGGGGGTTTTGTCTTTTATGCATGATTAGAGTGTAAACATGAAGAAGTTGGTTTCATTGCTAAAAGTAGAATGGAAATATGAAAACCGTATCTTGGCTATCTCAGTCTTTCCAAACCAGCCTTCTCCCACAGTGAATGCTGTAGAAGCCTGCTGAAATTTGTTTTAGTAAGTTTACAAAGAAGGAATAGTAAGTTATAAATACTTTTAACCGTTAATTAAATCTTCTCAAATGTCACCTTAAATAGAATCACATGCCTTATAATTAGTAAGAATCCTTTCTTAGAAACTGCAGTACCATACTGTAGATGGCTACAAATTATGCATTAATATCTTCCTATTTTAGGATCCTTCAATCAGTTTGAAAGGCCTAAAGGGATTTGTTTCTAACAGTTCTGTACCATTACATTATACTTATTTGCTGTTCTTTGTTCCTTCTTCTCCCAGAGGCTATTCCATACCACTACAGAATAGGTATTTTACCCATTTCCCCCCTCCCCCATGGTTTCCTGGGAAGTATGTCTCAATTTTTAAACCAGCTGAACTTGCTTTAGAAGAAATAGCTATATGAACGGACTGACTGGAATCGTATCACTTTACTAAGCAATATACTAAATATTCTTGTCTAACTCTGGTATTGCTTTCTTCTTTTGCATAGACTAGATGATTTGCACATTTATGAACTATTAAGCATCTTCTGTACACTCCCCTCAGGAGGCTCAATAAAGACATGAAATTATTTCTGCCTAGGTCATATTTATTAATTTCAGTCTCTGCATAAGATTTACATTTTTACTGCAATGCAGGAGGGAGAAATGAAACCAGGGTTAAAGGGGAGCATAAATCATTAGCTTTCGCCAGTTTATATTATCCCCTCTTACCACTCTCGGTGGCTCAGAAAATTTATTTTATCTTCCTGTAATCACCTTCATGGATGCAGTTGGTAAAAGACAAAATAAACAAACATAAAGTCATGCCTTGCATACTACATCTAGTATAAAATAAACATGAAAGCTTCATTGAAGCTACTCATTAAAATACTGCTACTGCTGCAAGAGGTTGAGGGGTAGCTCGTTTGAGTCTGATGTGGGAGATCTGGGGTCAGTTGGATTGAATTCTCTCCATAGGCACGCAGATTCAGACCTCTGCTTATGGAAGGGAGAATCCTTCCTTGACACATTCATTAGAGAAGACCAGGCAATGTTAACTGAAAGCACAGCCAGAGAAAGAAATTTGCAATGTAAAGTTTATTTAAAAAAAAAAAAACAACCAACAAATAAATTGCAGCCAGCCTGTATTCACAAAAATCAAAGCCAAATCTGTAACTAACGTAAAAATAAGGTAAAAAGATAGAAACAGCACTTTTTGTGGTGTTCAGTGGGAAACTGTACACAACGATTTGCAGGGTCGCTGTAGCAATACTGTATTCTGTAGAAAGCAACAAGGGGGGGTGTGTGTGTGGGGGGAGTTCTAATCTTTGATCCTTCTCCCCCAAAATCTACTCTTTACATACTACAATTGATGCAAATTCCGACCTAATGGCTGTTTTGGGATCTGGGTTGGATTTGGGTTTTTTTTCAAACAGGCAAACAAAAAAAGTGTGTGATCCAGGCAGCTAAGGAATAAACTCTTTCTGCCTCTTAGATTTTCCTTCTTGAGGAGGGTTTGTTCTAGATCTGCATTTATGCCAAGATGGATAATTTGTTTCACAGCTAGAAAGAACTGGAGGGGTTTATTTCACATTTAGCTCTAAAATGCTGCATTAATTGTGTTGTTCTTTTCAGCATAGATGCTTTGCTAGCATTTCAGGATTTGTTAATATTTCCAAACTTCTTGGGAAAAAATAGCAACCTTGCTCATAATTAGAAAATTGCAATTTACTCCATAATGGAAATAACTGAGGTTTTATTTAAGACTTCTTATTCCCTTTAATATGAAGGTTTTAAACACTTTAATAAGAAGCCCTTTTGAACAGTAATTGGAAACAACTGCTACCATTACAAGTCCTGTATTTCTACCACAAAAACAGCTGTATGCTGTCCTGAGCGATAATAACCTCTACTGAATTTAACTCCATAGACAGGTAAAACTTCAGCTACATCAGCAGCTGAAGATGTGGCCAGTTACAACAGCAGCTTCATCTTGCCATGCAAAATATAGTTTAAATATGCAAACTAGCATGTGATTTAATCCAGTAAATGTAGAATAGCCTATCAGAGAAAGTACACTGGCAAATGGGCAACTGGTTGAACATGTTATATTTTAATTTGCAGAGACAAAAATGACAAGCAATTTATTTACATAAAACTGTACAAATGCAAATTAAATTATGTAAATATTTCATAAATAGAGGTGGACTAGCGTTTAATACATTTTGCCATGTTTAGCATAGTTGCGTGCATAGTGACTCATAATAAACAATGATAAATTGTTCTCTGCTTCACTATCAACATCCAAGTTGCAGAACAATAGTCAATGATTAATATTACAAACAGATCGTACCACACTAAATGCAAGTGCTTTAAAATTTAGGAAAAATTTGTCTGAAAGCATACCCCAGGTAGCTGGTGAATGTTGTCGTCTTTGTGTTTATGCTCTTCAGTCAGTAATACAACTTAACTGATGGACTTTCAGTTCTGTTATTTCATCTGCTTCCTTCCTTAAGGAAACACTGTACATATATCACCAATGAAACAAATGGAAGAATATGTCATTGTTCAAGTTCCTTACAAGTGTTTGGTGATGGCTGGGGTTATGGCAAGTTCATATTCTTTATTTTCCTGCTCAACAACTTCCTAGGGTAGCCTTTCAGCCAATTATTTCAGTCCCATTTAAGTTCTTCCCCCACATAAAAATAATATTTAACTTTTTTTTTTTTTTCCTGAAACTCAGGCAGCAGGCCAGTCAGAAACCATATTAAATAAACATAGTGGATCTGAGATCCAGAATGAGCATTAGATTTTAGACCAAAGCTATTGAATTTTCTAATACATATAAAGTTATATATTAACGTATCAATCTATAAAGGTGCCCTAATGTAAAATACATGCAAAGCTCATTTGAGTTTCCCATGGAAGGAAATAAAAGAATGACTTCTATACTGAAATGTGATGATGGCTAAAAGCAATTAAAAATAAAAATGTCAATTTTCCTGGCAACGTGAACTGGCGACACCTTGCTAAGTAATTATAATATAGACTGATCAAAGTTTTCCAGGCAGCAGAATTAAAAAGAAATGAAAACAACCCCCAAACCCCACACAAATAGTAATAAAAAAAAAAATCCTCAAGACCTATTTAAACCACAGCCTTGTGTTAATAATGCTTAAGACTGGTCCATTAACTGAGTTTGGCAAAAGGCTTCTTTTTAAATATATTATTTATAATTCCTCAGAAAATAAACACAGGTAAATATACAGGTTCAAAAAAGTTGGGAATAGCCCATTATCCCTCAGTGTCCAAACCCAACTACCATTTTACCATAATAATAGGTATAAAAGGCACAGTTGCATATTTTGCATTCACCCTAATTATTTTTTATCATTTTATTAGTTTATTTTTATACAAAAGCACTCTATTTATGGAGTGGCACCAGATTTAACCTATTTCAAATCAAGAGGAAAAATACAAACACAAAATATATCTGTGTGTCATGCCAGGTCAGAAGAGTAATCAGCATATTAATAGTGGCTAGTTCCACTACAATTAATGTGAATACTTGAAGTAGAATCTTTTATTATTTTTTTTTCCACACCCATTTCAGATCTAAGGAAATGCACACAAGTAAGGTATCTAATGACTGTTTTATGTGGTGCAAAAATTGGTGAGTGACTGCCGATCCATTTAATCTGAAGGTCTTCTATGACCTGTATTATTAGCCTTGTAGAAAAAGTGTCTAAGGATATATAGAACCAAGCTACCTAATTTATTTTTGTGTGTGTAATATTAAATAAAATCTTATTAAAGGAAAGTCAGTTGAACATTTGTGTTATGCAATTGTGTATTCTGTTGAAACGTGCAAGAAAAATGTGTATACATTACATAAGCATTTTTAGAAGCATTTTTAAACAGGTACTTACAGATTATACAAAGCAGTAACTGCTGTATGCAGTCTCATAACAAAGTACTAGTTTGCATCTCTCCATATTATTTAAATAATTAAACAGAAAGATGTTCAATCATTATTAATCCTTGATTTTAATATTTTCTTTCTAAAATGTGCCCATTCATCATAACTGCTATAAACAAACTAATGTTACTTGAAGGAAATAAACTCAAGAGAGGAGAATGAAATGGCCAATAATGGCACATCCCGCTATATGGAGAAGTGAATTCAAAAGATAAATGTCATGAGTTGTATTGATTTACCAACCTCTACTTTAGGCTGTTTAAGGTTATTTCTATGCAATTCTTCAAAGCAAGAAACTACCCAAAGCTACATTGTGACTACAGTATACTAGAGAGCCATCTAGCCATGCCTTAATGCCAGGTTACACATCCAGGGATTTTAATGCTTTTCCCCTTGAGCCGTCCTTGCTGTGTTGTTCGATTGTCGATTTCATCTGAATGTCTGAGCTCAGTCTGTCATTATTACTGTATCATCAGCTACAAAGCAACTGGTTGAAGTTCTCCATGTTTTGTTGCTTTTATTGCACAAAAACCTGCTTCATTTCCTCTTCCTTTCAAGAAGCGCTGGCCATGAGAATCGTTATAGCCCAGAGCTCTGGCATATCTTGGACTCCTTCTGACTTACCTTGACCTGCTAGGTGAGTATCGTACCGCTTTCAGACCATTCTCTACCTAGCCTAAATGTTCAGTCTTGGCATCATTTAGTATTGCACTTCTCTTGGTATTAATGCACTTGTGTTTCAAGAAAACCTTCGTGTATATTTTTTACATAATCGAAGCAATTAGTAAACTGCAACACTGATGACAAAAGGCTTGCATTCTGTAAAGGTTTTGTATTTGACTTGTAATACTCTCTTGTTGCTACATCATCCTATCGTCCATCCTTTCCACCCCACCAGCATTCTCATTAATTCAGGCTTCTACTACTACCATTAGTTATTAATTTTGATCTTAAAAATTCCCTGGAACTGGCATATGCAGCATATCGTATGCAGCATCTGCTGCAACGTATCATGTCATTACAAAAAAACCCACATTAGTTCCTTTGGGCATTCAACTGAACCGCACCGGAAAAAAAAATTGTCATCTGGACTTGTGAACCATGCTGCTGTACAAAATGTACCTGAAGGTGTGTTATGAGTACAGGTGTGTGTATTTGCGAATTTATTAGTTTCCTAAGCCAAGCCCCAATACTTAGCAGTTCCCCTGATCCGTTGTGTGATCTTTGGCCTTTTTGTTATTACGATCTTCCCAGCTAGATGTTAGTCTTGCCCACAACAATGATTTCAACAGTTTATCATTACTATCCTACAGTAAATATGTTACTAATTGTGTTTATGTTGAAGTCGTCATTACAGAGAACGAGAGGGAAGGAGAGAAAGAGACACGGCAAGAACATGTTTGTTCTATGGATAAAACAGAACTGGAGTTCATGAATCAGAGGAAAGTATGCCATGGTTTTGACTGCAGTCTCAGGCCGAACGTGTTTCTGGTTGCTTCCAGCCTCAGATGAGGGGTGAGAATATTAAAGCTGTGGTCTTCACAAAGTGCCTATTAATGATTATTCCTTTATAATTATCTCTATATCTGAATGGTTTCTGAAGGATTGTCCCTGGCAGGGATCAGCAATGTTCAGATGATATGTTTTGAATACATTTTCCCTGACCTGTTATCTTCAACAAGCCAGATGACAATCAAACAAAATGAGTGGCTTAACTCATGCTTCTGCAGAGCACAAACACCAGTGTGTTGTGTTCTTTATAATCAAGCTCATTACTATGGGAGGAATTTGCAACTACAGATTTAGGAAAATAAAAATCAGTGAGGGGAATTAGACATGCAAGTAACAACATTTTCTACATTGTACAGTATAGTCAGACAGACAGTATAATTAAGTGCCTGCTGTGGAGGCAGAAGGGGCAGGCAGATCTTTTGTCTCTTTGGTGGCCCCCTCTTTTTTTTGTTTCTTATATTCTATTAAAATTGTTTTGATTTTAAGATTTTTGCCCCTTTTCTTTCTTAGAATATGAAAGAACTTTGTTGCTGCTTTTTAGCCTACAGGTAAACTTCTCTTCTAGTTAGAGTATTGACAGGAGATGGCTTGTATTCCCCTGTCTGTGTAAGGGGGATATCCTCTGGATTGCCTTCTTCATTTTTGCTGAAACTGGCTGCACTGAAGGTCTCATAGGATGAGGTCAACTTTTTGTTAAGGAGGTTTCTGTTGCGGTCACCCATGAGGGAGGCTTCTCCATTGGCCAGCTTTTCTTGACTGCCCCGTTCATCAACAGGCATGAAAGTGGAGAGTTTTGGCTGGCTCTTCTGCTTTCTTTCAGGAGAAGTGCGAACTGGCATCCAGCAGGAGTCCGAGTGGCCGTATTCATCACACTCTCGGGTACACTTCCCTGTCAGGGCTACATCTGGTAGAGGCCTTGAATCTGAAAGTAAAATAGAGTTGTCTTTACAAATAGTACTACAATGACTTCCAGTGAAACTGAAAATCCTTAAATTCACAAAAGGTATTTTTAAAGATCTTGGTAAGAATGTTGCAATAAATTCCTTGGTATTTTTTTTTTTTATTACATTGTATGTGCCTATAGGCAACAACCATAGCTCCTCAACCTCCAAAACTGAAAAATAAGATTATTAAGCCATTTCCTGTGCTTGTAAATCAATCTCAAAAGCATTTGGCATTATATAATGAATAATTTTTGATGTCTGAAAGAGTCAACCAAGCACTTCATTCCGTACTGTCAATTTTCATTAAATTATTAAAAATACCTTTCTTTGAATTTTTTGTTAAAAATGCTTTGAATTTATGAGACAGGAACCTGAGGCCTTGCACCCTGCCAAATACTTGTGAACATGCTTAATGCCCTGCAAGTGACCAGCTCTATTATGACAAAGAGACTAAATATGTACATAATGTAAACCCCTGCCTGTCTTTGGGAGGATCAGGCACTCATTGTTAGTGTGCATTATGCTACATGAATTGTACAGTCAATAGTTAGGAGGAGCATACAAAAACCCTGCTATTGGTTATAAACTTAATCCAACATGTACGCTTAAAGCTGTCCTGTGTGTTGTGTTTGGAGGGACAGGGAGAATCTGAGTGCTGCCCAAACAGATGCACTAATGTTTTATGTGTGCCTTGTCTTAGAAAGTGTCTTGTTCCAGATCACTGTGTCCAAGCTTTCTGCCTACTGTACTTGTAAGAGCTTTCCCTGAAAACTAGCAAAGGTCAAGGGACTGCAGGATTGACTCCTACCAGATAAAAACACAGTTACTTTTAAATATTTATATTTTGATATTTGCATTTCAACTGAATTTAAAAGGTACCTGAACTGTGTAAAGCACTGGGTAAGATTCCGAAACCTGGCTTTTATTCAGTTATTATTCAGGTATACTGCACTTTATGGTCTCTACAAAAAATAACTGGAGCTTCCCACAAAGTAACAACACGGTACTCAAACCATTAAAGCTGACAAAGAACAAAAATCAACAAGTAAATTAATTGTAAAGAATATGCATATTATTTATTAGTAACAGATGTCAACATTCTTATAGAATCTACCGTATGTACTCTGAATCGTATTTCAGTATGTCACTGATTTTGATGAGGAAAACAGCACTGATGTGTAGATAACTCACTCTGCAGCTGAGATACGTACATAAGGTTGGGAGGAGGGAACAGGATGTTCCCCCCCCCCCCCCAGTTGTACTCTTTAAGGCTTTTGCACTTAGACTCAGCCATGATTCTCACATTTTTTTCAGTGAGGAATGCAAAGGCTATGGACAGTTATTAGCCTATCCATTTTCAGATGGCTCTGTTCTGGAGACATTGACAGAAGATGGGGACTGTAATAGGAAAATTCTCTATTTGTCACCTACATCTAGTATTATTCTGGCACTCCCTAAAGGTAAGAAGCATAATTAACTGCTGAGTTGCATGTGGTGTGCTTTGATTTTCAACAGAAAATCCTTCTTCATATTTTGACAATAGGGCAAATCCTCTTCCCATCTAAATCTCAATAAACTCCTTGAAAAGCAGTTTACTTCCAAACAATGACCATTAAACATTATGCTTGCTACTAGTATTTCTATTACTTTGGCAGACTATTAGCAAATGCTAATCAAAGCAATATGTCTGACCTTTATTTAAAACATAGGATTATGTGTGTATTGAAAAGGATTTTTTGTTGTTGTTGTTGTTTGGGTGTTTTTTCCAGGTTGAAACAACTAATGTCTCATTATATCTGATTTTTTTTTTATTATTTTTTTTTTTAGTGCAAACATCTCTTGAACCAGCATTAATTGGGTTGATATAAATCCTTCCCTTGCTAGCAGTCCTTGAATCACGCACTTCACCGTTTTGCATTGTAGTGTATCCCCTGTTCACTTCTGGACAAATATTAGGATTCTTGTAAAGTGTGAGGATTCCCTGTACAGTTCAACCTTATAGTGCTGCTTCATGAAGCAAGGTCTGAATCAGTAGGTGGCTGACTCCCCTGTTGCATTAGGTGATAAACTTCATCTTTAACACCCACAGAAGAGCTCAGGGAGACACTGGCAGGGTAATACAGCCCAAATAGTACCTTGACAGACTATTCCCAGGCCCATCAGAGAGGCCATCAGCCCATCAAAGACCAATCTGGAGGTATGCTTAGGCATGTAGGACACATTATGGGATGGGGTGGGGTGGGGAAGCAGACTGGGATAGCATAGGACTTATTCAGTGATGTTTAGGGGAGGAACCAAATGGAGGTCAAGCAAGGGTTTTGAGTCATTTCAGAAGGAACAACAGTGGGAAAATAGAGAGATAAGGGGGTTAAAGGGCCGTCACATGTAAATAGTTTGCTGGTTATTAAGCTTGTCTGGTTGTGTCTTGTGCCTGATCAGCACTGTCCTGTCTTCTTAGTAAATTCCTTTCTAACTCTTTCCTGGGTATGGGCTCCCTATTGTGTGCATATGTGTGTGTGTGTCCACTCTCACTTAGTGGACTTGTGGACTCTTTTCCAGCCAAAGGGAGGAACAGAATGAGGCCACTGGTGCTGTCTGTGTTTGTGTGGTTGCACTGTGTGATCTGTGTGGCCAACTGGATGCATTTGGTGTATGTGTGTGCTCTGTGTGTGTGCCTACCAGGAATACATCTTCATCTTTGCTACTGGTTGGACCTGCAGACATGGAGCAGGAGCAGCAGCAGCCTCGTCTACCTCCAGCTGTCAGATCTGGTGCGATATATCTTCCTCTAAAATACCCTTCAATTAATATTTGGTGTGTACAATTAATGTAGCCTTCTACTCCATTGCTTTCTTGCATCTCTTCTAAGAGCTTGATGCAGTACAGCATGTAAGCACACATTTAATTTAACATGTTTTGAAATCTGTTGTATTTTAACTGCTCTTCTGTCTAAAAGATGGACGTAACTTCAGCATCTGGCAGGGGGGAGATGTGCGGGAAGATGTTTCTATGTGTGTTATATTAGAAGATGGATAAAACATCTGGTGCTGTCAGGACGAAACTAGTACCTAAACCAGTCAGTTAAGGAAAACTTGGGTACTTTCTATACACTGCAGTAGATCGCAGAGATTTAACCTTCATTTTGAATCAACTGCCTCACCACTTCATCTACAAAGTAATTAACAGTATTTTGCTAATTCCCTGAACAGACTGACCCTCTTTTGCAGAGCAGTGACTTTATGCTCCTTTTTTTTTTCATTATCTGGTCCATGGAGTTGTAAACAATCTCTGAATTGGGGGGTGGGGGGGAGTTGTCTTCTAGCATAATATACTTTCAAATATATCTATCTCTAAGTGACATGCTCTTTTAAGTACTTCTCAGCTTAAAAGTTAAATACTTTAGTAACAACCACAATGCTAGCTGACAAGCCTAACTGAATATGACTCAGCAAAGAATTTCTCAGTACAATTGGCACATCATCATGGAAGAGTACAACAGATTCATACAAAGTTATATATCTGGAAAAGGACTCAAATAAGTACTTAAAATGCCAGTTATTAACAAACAGATTTTATCACAATGTAAATTAGTGAGAAAGTAAAGCTGGAGGGATAATATTCCTTGTCATACAAAAAAACCCTGTAGATATGGGTTTAGGTTTTAACTTTATACACAGACTACTCAAATTTAAGCTTTTAATTGCATAAAATTATCTTCAGAGTTACAATGGAAGATGTAATATATGTTATTTTCAAACATAACCTCTTATGGTGTCTCTACATCAGAACTAGGTATTGCTTGGCTATTTACAAAGCCATTGTAAGCCCACTCCTTAAAATGAAGACATTTAGACAAATTTTTATGTATACATGTAAATGGAGACTCTAAAGTGAATATTTATAAAGCAGATTTCACTCGCAACTGCTCAGACTTCAGTTTAGTGTTCTCCAATTATTATTTTTTTTTAATTTACAGGGTCTTACAATCTAACGTTCTCATTGCATCTGATATAAGCTTTCACCACCAATTTCCGAAGTTAACTAATAAGTATATTTTTTTAAAAAAATAATGAATTTTATCATTAATCAAACAAATCTTAAAAAAATTATGGCTAATTTCTGAGACAGTAATAGCTTTCCATAAGACTTTGTACAAAAGCATGCAAATAAGCACATAAATAATAAATTTCATTTATGTTTCTGCTAATTGTAGGAAACTTTAGGCTGTTGTTTTAGGGCTAGAAGTCTTACTAGTTATCAAAAAAGGAAGGCACCTACCATGGCAGTGTGGAGAGGGGAAATATGTTTTTCTATATCCAGTTTAAAGCTAAAAAAGTTAGCAACCAAAATATTCCACCCAAGTAGATTTCATTATTTTCTCTCCTCCCATTCCTTACCAAAGAAGGTCAGTATTTTGCATCAAGTACCCAGAAAGCATTATGAACAAGTCAACAAGTACATGTTACAAGTTATGTGCTTTTTTATAGGCACCTATTGCAGTAATACAATCAACGATGCACATTCACTCTGGCTCTGCTCTGCACATTTTTTAACCACCGTCCTCGTACAATATATTTTGTAGAAACAGCATTATCATTTAGTTATTACATGGTCCTAGCCCATAGTCTTTTTTGTAGAAAGATGCAAGGAGATTTCATTTTCTCAACTTTTGTAAACCACACACAAAGCCTATGGCAACAACAGACTTTAAATGTACTTAGGCAGTCAAAAGCTCTGTTCCATTTGTCCCTGCAGCTGTAAAACCCTCTGAAGCAGTACTGACACCCAAGCTAGATACAGTAATTTTAACATTCCCAGAGAGAATGCTGTGCTCAGAAAGTATTCCTCGCTATAGAACTTTTCTTGGGGGAGTACATGACCACAGTAGCCATACAGTACTGCAGCAGTGCAACAGTACTTGTGTAAACCATGCAGCCTGGTCCACAGGATCTGAGGAGTCACTGGCAGATGAGTTTTAAATAGTATCTATGACAAATCAATGACTACATGCAGATTTTGCTGCCTTTCCCCTTTGATGGATCCATAAAATCCCTGCATGGTTCCAGTTACAGAGGACCTGTCAAGAATGCCTTCACAGTAGTTCCAGGCTACTGTGAGAAAAGAAAAAGGAAAAGGAACTTTCATACAGTAATGATCGAAACCGTGGTTTGGATGAGCCACTTTTCATTCTGTCTTTTCCTTCACTCTGTATACACATATACTATATTCAGAGGACCATCCAAATTCAAGTGAAATACCAGTAAGGCTATGTAATTAAACAGGAGTCCATTTACACAGCTTTTATATTAAATGCTTGTCTGTTTTATGAGCTGTGTGATTGGAGACAGAATAGACCTCTTAAAGCATAACAAGTATTGACTATATGATCAGAGAACAATAATGCAGAAAACAGCTGAGAGGGTACACATTGTAGAAAATCACTGTTAAAGGGGGGGAAAAAAAGCTAAGCTATAGTGATACACAGCTACAGCAGTACTGTCTGAAATTCCTGCTTCCTAATTACAGTAATTCAAGAACTGCACCCCAGTTAGTGCTGTGGCATATTCTGACATGCCAAGACAGTATTAAAATACTTAAACATGTTTGAAGGCATCAGCAATTTCTTTCTGTGCACCTAAGGCTAAATACAGTTAAACAGCAATTGAACATATCTCAAGAAGCATTTAGTGCCCCAAGGCTTGGACTGCTGTCATTCTGAATGCGGCATTATTGTGTACTGCAGAGATAGTGCATGCCATCTCTAAAACAGTCTTACCGAATAAAGTCAGACACAAATCCACTGTTTGAGATATGCCAACTGCACTGAAGTAATGAATATATTAATTGCTTTTGGACTAGAATAATTTCACATCTGTCGTGCCCAATTCTGAAACTATTTTCAGTACTTAAGAAAATACTTCGGAGTACAGAAAGTCTTACATGTACATTGATCGAATGATTAATACTGTGAGATGAGGTATGACAGAAGGATATACAATAATGAATTCCGAACCTTTTTGTTCTTTCAATATGCAAGGAAAAAAAGACATGGAATGAAAGTGAGAATTTTCAATACTTTACTTGAAAAATAGTAAAATAAAAGTATCCCCTAAACAGTTCCAAAGAACAGCAACACTCACTGCTGTAGTGTGTCAGAATTCCAAGTACTTCGCTGGTTTCAGAAGAGACCAGAGTGGAATTTTCAAAGCAAACAGGAGATACTGTATAGTCCTCTACCACTAAAACTGATAAAAATAAACCAAGCAAATAAAACACCACCATGAGAAAATAGGAATGGGTAACTGATTATTTAACATTTGTAAGAAGCTTGTGCTAGATGAATGAAAGTGAGTTAGCCAGAAGAGAAGGCAGCAGAGGGAGAAAACAACGCTTTTCATGTACCTAAAAGGCTATAGTAAAGGAAGAGTGAGAACAATCTGTTTCACATGCCCATAGTGGAAAGGACCAAAAGTAATGGCTTGATTGCAACAATGACAAATCAGGCTAGAAGTCAGAAAAAAATCTTTGAGGATAAATGTAGTGATGAAAGGTTACAGACCCTCCGCCTCTGGGAGGGTTTTACAAATATCTAGAAAAACATCTCCCAAGGCTAACATAAACATGGCTAATCCTACCTTGGTAAAGCAAGGATGCATTAAATGACCTCTAAAGTTTCCCTTCAGCTCTGCAATTCTGTTAATATGATTACTAACATTTATGTACTTCAGCCTCAATCCAATCCTTAACTATTTCTGGGTTAAGATTCTTGACTTATTTTATAATAAATCAAGCTTAGAAGTTGGGCTTAGGTTCAGTTAAAAGTCCATTTTAGAATAACATCCTCCTTAAAATTTTATGTTAATAGAATTAAAAACCAAAACCCAAAAGGTTTGGATCATGTGAGACAGGTGTTAGTCAAAGGAATACAGAAACAAAAAGCCAGTAATGCTAAAAAATCCCCATTCTCAGGTTCCAACATGACAATCTAACATTTATAAAATCTTCTTGCCTGAGTCCCATTCCATTCATTCCATTTTACAGTTTCATCAAAAAGTTAAAGACTGAACACTGCTTCTAACAGCAATGGTACAAAAGAAATATCATGCCTCTGAAGTCTGTTAGACCTGGAAGTTGTATGAGAGGCTCTGTAAAGCAGAAAATTTCAGCAGCATTTCCTTATATGAAACTTTGGGAGTTTTCACCCTTGCATAATACCTGCCTCTGTTTTAGGGCATAAAAGAGTCAAATAAGATAATATATAAATTTTTAATCATTTCCTTTGTTTAATTAAACAGACCGTACCAGACTACATAGCTACTTAACATGACCCTGGCTTAAATTCCACAGTCATTTCTATCACAATTTCCTCCAGCAGGTTAAGGTACAATACTCTTTAACTGTTTATCTAATTATAAAATAACTCTATTAAAAAGTTTCCTACCTAAATTAATGATTGTACTAGCTCTGTATATTGCACCTGTGATCTTCAAGGAATCATCACTATCTCAGAATTGACTTAAAGTTTGTTTATATCAAAACCAGATCTATGGTGCTGATTTTACACTAAAAAAAATAGTTGTACCCTTCCAGGCCCAAGACATATTAATCAGTTGGTTTTCAGTGGAAAGCCATAACATAGGTTGAATACACTATTATGTGTAAGTGAAATAAAATTGAACAGACTTAATTCTAGACAAATACTAATTTAAAACACTGATTACATTATACTATAAAAAGGAAGCACGTTAGAAACATATGACTTTCTCTTATGTTGTATTTATCCTGTAGTTCAGACTTTATTATTTTATTTTTGTTCACAGGACCAATTGCATATATATAATGACGACTAATAAGTATCAGCTTATGTGTTACCAGTGGCGAGTGTTGTACTAAGTATACCATGCTGAACTAAAATTTCCTAGATTTTAATTTTCTAGATTTAAATGTAATTGCTACAAGAGTCCCAGTAATCCTGTTAAATCCTTTGATAGCCTGATTTACTTCTATCACTGAAATGGCAACATATCCTTCAGAAAAGTAAGACTTTATGGCTTTCTGAAGTAGCATAGACATTAAGACGTAGGCAACAGCTAAGCTTTCTAATTGTTCTGCCAATCTGATGCTAAAGCATTAATGTGTCACTGCGTAAAATTACATACCTTTATTTTTTTCAGTAAAACGTGTCACTGCTTAACAAACTCTGAGCTGAAACAATTTGTGGAGGAATTAGAATGTCAGCTCTCCTAAAGATGACTTAAGAAAAGTCTGAATCAGGGCTCAAAAGTCAACATAATTTCCTTGATACTCATGCCAAATTGATGGAGGTGCAGGAGCTCTAACAGAACAGAGTAGCTAGCAGCCATTAATAGCTCATGTCAGCTCTATACTGTGCCTCCCTTTTATTTTATGTCCTGGCAATAAGGATTTAATAATATATATTTTTTTTAACGGGAATGAACACCAGGTAGGAAAACTAGTGCCTTTGCCACAGAAGAGAAAACAAGATTAAATGATTTCCCCTCATCTCCCTCCAATTTATGCCCATGTCATTCAAAAGGCAACTTCTTTTTTGAGATACTACAAGCAATGTTTTCTAGCTGCATGAATTCATTACTGCCATTTAGGAACTAAAAGCACAATCCCAAAATATGTTCAATGTCATTAAATCTCATGGATATCTCACAAGTATCTGAGAGGATATCTGGAATCAATAATGAATGTTGGATATATAGAAGAGAAGTCAGTCACTTGCCAGAGCTGCAAGCTGGTTTGTAAGCTTGGCATTTGTTGAAGTGATACAAAAATGCACTAGGTACAACTAACGTTTACGTTCAAAGAGTGACTGGTTAAATAGGCATAACCCCCCCCCCACACACACACATGGCTATTTAACTGTTTATCATAAGTAATGGGGTGGGGGGAGGGCAACAAACAACCAACAAAACTGAACCATTGTGGCTATGGAAAAGAACTCAAACTAAAATAAATGTTCTGGTTGAATGCTCCTGTGTTTAAGAATTTGCTTTAAGGGAGAATACTGATTTCTCTCTCATGCCTTTCAGTGAGTTACTTTTACAGAATTATTCTGCCATGACATAGTAACTTGAACTGATTATCTTGATAGAACCGCTGTATTCCTGAAAATGAAATACTTTATACAGTTCTACTTCATGCAGCAACACATTGCTGGATTCTGGACCTTATTTCATTCCTGCATATAAAGAATAAAATATTATATAATAGCCTACTAAATAGTAGTACTGCTTTCATAAAAAGAGAATTACTCGTGTTCCCAAGGGATTTTCTGTGTGACTCACGTAATGTTTATTTTTTTACAAGTCATAGACTCTCAAAGGTTAAACTTGAAAAGTAACTGTAAAATGTGCTAAAGCTTTATTAATTTTTTATTATGTTATTTTCAAATGGCGGGAAGAAGAAAGTTCTCCATGCTCTGCATGCAAATGATCATCTAAATAATGCAGAGCTCAGCAAGAAGCAGAAACAAAAACAAATAACTTGTGAGTACTTGATCTTTTAGTAGCTGTCAGGAGGTAGTTGTGTTGTATGGAGAAATGTAGCAGTCATGTGAAGTATCCATTTAACCTTTTACATCACATAAAGGGAACCTTATCCTACACAATGGAAACAAACACTCACTTATCTGGTCATGTCATACATGTTTCTCTCACAAATAAACTTATAAATTTGTAATTTTACTTACTTAATCATGCTAGCAAGGACTGGGATACAGAACCAAATTTAATTCAATTCAGTGAATTGAAAAGAACAAAGAATGTGTTTTCATTCCTTTAGCAGAATATCTACATGTCACCAGACCTAAGCAAATATTAAAAATAGAAATAAGACTTCTCATTTGTTATTGTATTCATGCACATTTTTCCTGTTTGTATAAGTATACCCCAGAAGAAATGGGTTAAATTTAAAAAAAAATAGTGGTGTTCATCTTCATTCATCATGAAGCATAGCATAAGTATAAAATCATACAGCACAGGAGTAAATGGTAATACTTCCACCTCTCACAGAGAAAGGACATGATTTACTGATCAACTAGTTACAGACTCTTGTCTTTTGTTCCATGTCAGTGACAAAAGCCACAGCATCACTCTGGTCTTTAGATCATTTATTTTGGAATCCTTAACTTTTCCTAAAAGGTAAAATCTACCCTGAAATTAATCCACATAAGTAAGTTTGTACTTCTGTTACAAGTCCTGCTGCTTTCTCATTGAGCTGATGCAGGGGAGGGGGAGTGCTGAGAGCTTTTTCGCTATTGTTGTTGGTTTTATAGAAGTATGTGGAAATCTTCCCACCTCAAAAACTGGAGAGACAAATAGAGAAAGATAATGAATCTCTCAGTGTGATTTATGTCCTGCTCAAAGGGATTCTTTTTAATTTTTTTATTGATTTTTCAGCTGTGTGTGCAGATTACAGCTAGTGAATTAATTACAAACATCAGCTCAGAATGGTTACATATTTATGACAGATTCATCTGGGTTACAGTCCATTAGTAATTAAGTATTAAGCAGAGCACTAATTCCCCTTGTGCATGTATAGTAGATAGACTGTAATCATACACACGAATCATAGGGATGTTGTACTAAAAGAGATTAGAGTATCAGTATTTATCTCGCTATAGAATGGAAATGTATAATGATAATTTTATTTATTTTATCCTAACAGAAAATATAGAAGAAGTCTGAGGGAAACAGAACAGAGAAGACAAACATAATCAGGATTTACTTGTAAAGTCTAAGGCTGACAGAAATAGCAGTCTCAATCCTTCTTGTGGGAGGGGGAATCTAATGGATAATGTGATGTGCATCAAAAATTTTTGACCCCTGCCCTTGACACTAAGTATCCTACAGTGTTTCGTTCACTCACTAGTTATAGGACGTAAAGAAGTAGAATTCTTACGTTACAAATAGGACTGCTAGTTGAACAAGCTTGGACATGAACAGGTGTCTAAGCATACTAGTCAGGAGCTCTCTCTCATAGATAAAGATACTGGGTTATTGGTTGCTTCACCAGCTACTCGGTAACATTTTCTTCAGATTTCCTAAGCCACACAATTGAGTGGACAGTCGAGCATATCCTTCTGCACATTTCTTGAGATATTCCTTCAAAATATGTGAAATATTTCCTAGCCTCAAAGTAAATAAAAATAGAAACATTTTTGTCAGAAGTGACTCCAGTGGAAGTGTCCTTTAATAAATCAGTTCTCTTTGTTGAAGAATGTTTAACATCACAATTTGTCTGCTCTTGCGAAGTGTGTACCCATACCCCAAAAATCTTAAATCTCAGAAAATATTCCATTGTTCTTAATTTGTGACATTTCCAGATTTCTTAAGAAGTACAGTACATGCACTTTGGACTACTGGTTCATAGCCAACATCTACATTTTCAAGAATTAATCAGATTATAATCACCATCATTTCACTCATTTGAATATCAGGAAGTGTCTTACATTATTAGTTTATGCTTTCTCTCAGACTCCAATAAAAATGACAAAATATTTGAAACTGGGCAATGTTAAGCTTGCTCCACTTGCAGTGTATGACTGAATTCTTGACAATAGGTAGGAAAAAATCCTTACTTATATCCATTAAGGTAGCATAAAGCCCAGTCAAACAAATATATTTGTTTTTAAAGAGTACATATACCAAAGAAAATGAAGATATTAGTGTCTTAAATGTATTAACTGCAGTATAGGAGAAAAACCCAAACTTCTTGATTATCCCCAGTGTAAATCTACAGAGTGATTTCTGTTCATCTACCCAATATCAGCCACAGTAGTCATAATCACTTAGCATTTACTGGGTTGTTTTGAAAATCTGGACAAGACGTGGAAAACCAGTGATTAAGAGGTCAAGCACAGGAGCTGGGCAGAACATAAAGTAGTAGAAGATGAAAAGAAGTTTATCAGACTGAATCAGAAAGAAAAATACAAAATCTGCAGATTTTATCTGAGTTTAAAGACCATTATTGTTAAAGGGGAAGGAGTAATTTGGTATTTTTGCAATGACTATTTCAGAAAAAGTTTTTAATAAACTGTTAATTTCCTTCTGCTAAATGGTCATTGGCTCCTATTGCCCCCACAATGTCTCATGGCTAAGTCATGTGGTACATACTTTGTGCAGGCATCTTCCTTTCAGGCCATTCAGAATACAGTTTCATGAATGAAAAATACTCAGTGGAAAATAGTTCTGTGCACAGTGGTTTAGTCTCTGACTCCTTTCTGAGATCATAATAGAGATGCCAGTTGGCATTGTGGTTCTTGTGAATGTAAAGCATTGTGCACTGGAGTATAACTAATTTATTCATATAACAGATTCACTCTCGGATGGTACAATTGGTTTTCGCTTTGGTCAGCTTTGAAGCTACAACTTAGGGAGAAAATTGCATGCCCAAATGTCAGTCACCTGAGCCACCATAACTGTCAGAGGACGGAATTATTCCAAAATAATTATTCAAAGATAGTGGAACACTCCTACCAGAAACTGGGCATCACACTTGGGTATTTCATGATCCTCGTACAGCAGTGAGCAGCAGAGAGAGTGATGAACATGTCCCTTTGTAAACTACCTGATGGTAGTGATCCATTAAATTAGGCCTAGACTAAGCATAGCAGATGAACTCACGGTCCACAGTAGTGGACACCAGTGATTAGTTTATGAAAATTACACTTCAAGTTAATTAATTTAATTGGACTGGTAAAGCACGGCCATAAAAAGATACATTCTATTTTATATCAGAGATGAGTGGCTGGCTAGATTAAGTTGAAAATTATTTTTACTTTTAAGTGATACAGGTAGAAATGGAAGAATTAATGTGTTCTCAAAACACATTAACAAAAAATACTTATCAGCATTAAAATTAACATTTATTTTATTCTGTTCTTTGTGTGAAGGCATTTTAGGAATCTTATTTTTTATTAGACTGTTTATGGATACTCTCAAATCTCTTTCCCAGCAGGTATGTGAAAACCCACTTAATATGTAGCTGTGCAACAAACAACTAAACAAACTCTCAGTGAATGCTTTACCCTACCATAGACACAAACTGCAATTGCATATATCTTGAGTGTTGTTAAACCTATTTTGTGCTGCCATAGAAGTATTTTATGGGTTTTTCTCTGGTTCTATTTACTGAATATTTTAGTCACTGAAAAAAGAGGAGGTCCAGAAAGAGGTCAAAATTGACAGCAAAACTGAATCAGGGCTTCTCATGCCAATGAAATAATGAAAACCAGCACTGTTCTTACAGCAACAATAATGAATATAAATAGACAAAAGGCTCTGAACAGCTACTGGGAGAAAGAGCATAAGACATCCATCTCGAGAAAAAAATCTTTTCCTGCCATCACAGATAGCTTTGTGAACTGGATAAATTAGGATGCCCTTTAAACAATTTTCATACATCAAGAAATGTCTGTGAGAGACAGGTCTCCCTTATTTTCCTTTAGGGATCAGACTTAATAGGTTGAAATTTACTTGCATTTTCTACACCTTTATTTCTTATGTCAGTCATTCTCAGATGAAAACTGTTATCTCATCTTTGACATAGTTCAATACTTAAAATGAATGCTTTTTTCCCCTTTGGACTTATTGTCTCAAGCACACATATAGCTATTGCTCTACAAATAACATTAGCAGGGTACAAGTACAAGTACTGTCCAAATAATTGTCAAGAGATAGTAAAGATTTGCCCAAAACTAAACCCGTAAGTAATTATGTAACTCGGCATCACAGTAATTTACTAAAATAGCTGTGTATATCTGATTTTCTTCCATATAAAATGCTGGACACTGCATCCAAAGAAAGATTAAAGAAGCAGGTTCCTTTGCTTTTATGACTGATAGTGTGTACTAAACCCACAAGTTTAAAAGTCAGAGAGATGCTGAATCAATTAAAACCCAAGAGATTATAAGATTTTTGTCTGTCACTAAGTGATTCTATGGACTTAATGTATTTTACACCACTATCTGTTCGAAGCTCAGTAGAGAAATATCTTGCCTCTACTTGAAACTATTTGAAAATAATTCTATCTTCTTCTGGAATAACAAAATAGCAATCTGTTACAAATCTTACGAATTTCATCATGGTATAAGAGAACAATTCTTCTTGTTAATTTATTACACTTCTATTCACAGGGAGTTTTAATCTGAATTAAGATTTGCAGAAATATGTTAGATTTCAAATTTCAAGAGGTAGAACTGATGGAAAAGGAAGAAAGAGCAGATCAGGAATAAAATTTCTTTGCTAATGTCACAGAAAGCAAGTATCATTTAACTTCTCTGTTGTTGGATTCTCTCATTTATTATACTTCAGTCTGTGAAAATTTGTCTAGCTGCAGGCATCTCTTATTCTGCAAAACAAAGCTTATACATTTTTGTACAACAATCTGTACTTTGAAAACTCCCTTAGGAATTTTAAAATTATTTTTAAAATCTCACCTACACAAACTTGCCAGAGGGGTAAGCAATGGCTTTAAGTATAAATACGTGTGAGAATTTTTCACTGGTTCTGTTTTACCTAATCTGTCTTTCAGGGAAAGGTAATATATACCAAAGGTGAAGCTTTCACAAGATGCACTACATCATTAGCACAGAGCATTTAGAAGTCTGGTCAATCCAACTTCATATAAATTTCTGAAAAGCACAAATATTTTGCATATTCAGAGACTGACCTCATACTGCTTTGACATCCTTTGAATCTGATATTTCTGTCATCAACAAGAAATGCAAATTCGAAGTAACCAACTAAACCTAGTGGCACACCACAAAGCTGAAATAAATGTAAAGTGTGATCCAGTTCTGTTCCAAGGATAGTGACTGACAATTTCAGTTGAACAGAAAGGAAAGATTAGGTGTCTCGAGATTTATGTTTTGTGTTAACTATTATAACGGAGATAAAAATTCATGCAGCTTTAAACTCTTTGCTAAGACATTGACACCAATAGCATATCCAAAATCTTAGATAATTTCTTTGTCTAAAAAGAAAACAGATTTTCCTCAAACAGGTACATTCAAAAGGGTACCAAATGTTTTAGTATATTTGACTACATCTCTACTATTAAAGTTACAAGGATTACAAGGACAGAGATGATAAAACACTGTGATAGAAAGATAGATACAAGTTAAAGATTTGTTTCTAGTGTGCCATATAAGTACTGTAAAATGTATTTTTTAGCTCAAAAGTGTAAAGCTGCTCAGCAAAGCTGCTCAGCTGCAGTGTGTGTATTTTTCTGACTGATGAGCTTTAGGTCAAGTGGAACTCTTTAGAGGCAAAGGAAGATTGCTTCTTACTTAAAAGCAACTAAAAATGCTTAGCTGAGAGAAGTTTCTGTAGCTCAGAGGGGGGCCTGTGCCACTGCCTCCAAACTTACAGGTGGTGGGGAGAGACTTCAAGGAGACTAGAGCTAATTCCATATAGGATACCACTGAAGGTTGTGTGAATAAATAATCTGGAACAAAATGATGTTAAAGAGTAGTAGTAGTAAGATGTATTTTCAGACTTTTAAATATCATCTCATTCAGAAGTTCTTTGTTTTCACTATTAAAAGAAAAACAAACAAGAAAACCTAAACAACAAACTACCACAACTCTTCATCTTAATACTTGGTGATCTCATAAAATAAGGCTTCAGAGAATAGGATGCCTTTGACATCACTTGCTGTGTTACTTACACTGTAAGACTGAACTAAAGAGTCTATCAAAGAAAAATATAAATAAAGGAATATTAGGAAATCAGCAAGTGCTAATTCATAAAGAGATAGCACAAAAAATGGAGCTGAAGCTACCTATGGAGCCACATGAGCTTTGCTATACCTAGGGGTTACACCCTTAAAAGTTCACTAATGCAGAAATTTAGTCTAACGAGACAAAATAAATTCTAGCCTTATTCACGAATTTTTTTGTTTGAAATTACAGTGATTTACTTGTTGATGTTAATATCACGTTCAAAAGGATGACTAATAGAAACTCAACTTAATCCTTACTTATGAAACAATATTGCAAATAAGTCAGTATATAATTTGTAAGAAAAAAAAATGCCTGCTATGATATGTCATTCCTGTATTACAAATATTATGTTTCCACCTATTAAGCATACAGATTGCAAGTTTATACGACAACAAGTGACAGACTATACAAGGGCACTGTATCTCATGGGATTACAAAGGGAAAAAGAACAAAAGTAAAGTTTACAGGGTAAGAAAACTTAAGACTATATTTCACCAATTTCGTCTGTCTGCTGTAAAACTGAAATACGAACAACATTTACAACTGTATACTACACGTGCTGTTCTACTAGGGTATTTTCATGTGGGTTTTGGTTTTGGGGATTTTGTTTATTGGAATTTTTTAAAAGGACAGCAAAATAAGGTTGAAGTGCCTACCTACTATTTTTTTTTAAAAAAAGGGAGGGGGACAAGGAGAAATAATTCAAGTTTAAAGGAAATCAACTTCTTGCCAAACAGGACTAAGCAAAAATAATGAAATTTATGTATTGTTTTGAATAGTCATCCCAGACAGTAAACCTGACTTAGTCTGAATAATATAATTACTTCCTTCATGTTTAATATTCTGTTGTTCATCAAATGAAATGCAAAACAAGGTAACTCCAGATACTTCTGCAAATCTGGCTTAGAAATAAAAGTATTATCAATAACTATAGGTAATCTTATCTCAAGAAAATCTATCAGGTATCCAACACATCAAAGTACTTATACTGCAGCTCTGTCCCATTTTTTTTAATTATGAAATTCTTTTTTGCAGGATGCAATTGTAAGAGAATTGAAACATTTATTTTAAAGGCTATAAATATCAGAAGGATTCTGCCTCATACATTCTGAAATGCAGAATATCGTAACACCTCACAGCTTGTAAAAGACAACCCTTTTCTAAGTAAAGAGACTTATTTGAAAACATGGCCTGTCACAATAACTTCCCAAATAAATTGGTCGCTATCAGTAAGTGCACAACCTGAAGTTAAAAAGGATTTTTTTTTATTGACCAAAAGCAATTTGATTGTGAAAAGATATCATCTTTGAATAACTAACTAAAAGATGTATTTTGAGTTTCACATATTGTAAATACTGAGAAATAAATAATGTTGCAAGTACCAGTAAAAAGAACTATTCATTTTTTGCCACATGCAGAAAAGAACTTGTATGGAAATGTTAAGATATGGAGAAAAGCATTTCAAACAAAAGCAGACATTTTTCAGACTTGCTTCTTTGTCTGTAAAAAGTCATAGTGACTCACTATTAGAAATATTTAACTTGTTCTGAAAGCATGTCTTCTGAGCTCTGCAATACATACCAATTTTAAAAAGAACCTTTTATTTCCATAAAGCTGTATTAGCATATTTGAGGGAACACAAAAGTTTATGACAGTTCGCATTATTAAGTTTCTTTATTATAGTATCTGCCATGACCTTCAGTATTGATCCTCTGGAAGTTTTGATTTTATCATTCTAGATTTGAAACAAATTGAAATGGTGTGATTAAAATGTTCTGGTTTACTGGTTAGTGAAAGAGTTACTAAGATGAAAGTTGCACTGACAAAACATCTGGTGGTTTACTTTAATCTAGGTACAGAATTGGTATTACAGGATTGAGAATTTACTAGCAGTTTTTAACTTTATTTTTTATTTAATGCAATGAATAGCTCAAGTCATCCTGTCTGTGCTTAACCCTGTGTCATACACAGCTCCACTCCCTCCCAAGAAGTGTCATGCAAGTGTTTTATTGATTATGGGAGAGATCAGGAACATGCTCTACATCTCTAGCTGAAGGTAAAGCATTCAAGTAGAAGGAGATGAATGGATCTGTAGTCAGATTTTGGAAAGTAGACCTCCAGCCCTAGTCGAATGCCTAACAGGCTACAGAGTCAAGGTCACTCTGCTTCTCTCTTTCGGTAACTCCTGATGGCTGCACAGCACAAAGTTACAGGATGATGATGATGATGATGGCTCTCACCAGAAAAAGTTGGAAGCATTGGACCTGAATCCCCTTAGGCTAAATATAGTACCTACAACTTCCAATAGCTATGCTTGAATGAAAATGTTTCTACTCTGATTTTAAGCTATCTGCTGATTTCATGTGTTTTAGGAGCATTCAGGACTGCCCTTTTTTTCCTTATTTCTGGATGTCATGAGCATGGATTTCTAGATTAAATGGGTTTGTAACTGAATCTTCACTTCATAGATTCATAGATTCAAAACACAGTCACAGAGTAGGGTAGCTACTAGAAGATTAGCTTTCAGAAACTGTTTCTTAGACCCATATGCCTAAATTCCACCTCCAGAGCCAAAATAGGTGCTTTCAAGCTCTCCCATTTGCCTGAACAAAGCAGCCATAAAGGCTTTGTCTGGCACCAAAACCATCAAAGCAGTGTTAAAGTTTTTAGTTTGAAAATGGTAAGGTCTAGAGCTGCTTTATGACCAAATCATAATGCTGTTAATTAAACTCTAAAGCAAGTACTAAACTTTGAGCTGCAATAATTACCAACATTTTCTCTAGGGCTCAATATCAAGTACTTATTTTAATTAATTAACTGGTATGATACCTTCAATAACATTTCAAAAAAGGGATGGTTAAAATTCAGCTGAGTTTACTGATAAAGTCTTTGCCCCTCAAAAGACTAGAACTTGGCTTATTACCACCTTGTTCTCGACAGAGTAATAGTATAAAGTCCATAGCTATCAGCTGTCCTTGCAAAATATTCAGTATCCTGCAATGAAGTCTTTTAAAGTAAATATAAGATGACAACTGATTAGAGACCTGTCAGTGTGAGCAGGAAGCCTTGACACTTCGTTTCTAGCTGAATTTCAAGTCCGTTCGTTTCCATCATTGCACAAATGAAACCCTTGCATATTTTTCTAAGTTGTGATTGCTATAAGCAAATAAGGGCTGTCATTCACTTATTAACATGATCTAAAAGTAACACAATGAATGCAAACTGATTGATTGGCCAACTTCTTCTTTCATGAACCAATACCACAATGCTTGCTAGACATTTTGAAGGCCTTCGAGGGATCTGCACCAGCCACGACAGCTCATGAAAAGCAGTTGCTCCTCTATTCCACTCATAGTCCACTTTCTTCAGCACAGCACTAGTCTCCCAACACTGATAAACGTCTCACCAACCAGCATGATTGAACATGAGTTGCAAGAGTTTTAGAAGTTTAAGCCTATATTAATTTAATATTTCCCATCAGTCTGCTAGACAAATTACACTGAGAGTTTCATGACTTTAACCCTTCAGATTTTGTGAGAGAACTTACTAGTATCAGTCAGGACATACATTTAAGCCTCCATAATCATTACTAATTCAATTAATTGTGGGCATTGTAATGTCAGTATTTATTTGACATAAAAAGAAACCTCTTCAGCAAAATTACTCAGACTCAATATCTCTGGCCAGAAGGTACTATTATGATCCTCCAGACAGTTCCCTGAATGCATAATTTGAAGCAAGATAAAAGCATGTCTTCTAGAAAATAGTATGGTTTAGACTCCAAACAATGCGGACTTATTATATCCCCCTAGTAAACTGTTATTTTAATTATGTTTACTCTTCCTCTTTGGAGGAGTTGGTTTCATCTTCTTTTTGTGTATCAGAAACTGCCAAAACATCTAACTTACCATATAGGTATTGCAGTATCCTTCTACTTTCCTGTATACTCTTTGTGAGTTAACAAAGAAGTTCATGTCTTCTAAAGAAGAATTATAGCTGGAAAAGGATCAGCCATAATGTATTTTCCTAGGTTAAAAGAAAGATCTAACCTGATAAGTTCTTTAAGGAACTTGGGGCATTTTTCCAGGCTTTAAGATGTATTTGTAAACAAAGATTAAATTGCCTGCTGCAGTTTTATTTCCAGAAGAACTCAAAATCTTTAGAACATCTTCTTTTCATTAAAGCAAATGCTTTCCTCCTATTTAAGGAAAAATAAGCATCTCAGCAACCCATTTTATCATGTACCTTTGGATGTATCTTATTGACGTATATTTTATCAACTTTTAATTGCACAATTTTTTCCTCCTAGTTTTCTTATGCCTTTGTTGTCTCTGAGCTAAGCCATGGTATCACAACAGTTTAGACAGACAATGGAATTTAATTGTATGTATCTCTCTAACATTGTTCTCTACTACTAAGTTTTTTTAAAAAAAAAAAAATTAAAAAGGAGAAGTAGTTTGATCACTGGTCAGCCTGAAAGACTTATTACACTGTTACTATATTTATACTATAAAGGACTTAACTATAGATGTTAATTTATGAAAGGCATGCTGTCAGAACAATTCAGAATCCCTACAAATTGATTCACGGGTACTTCATGAAATAAATAACAATCTAGATTTTATTATTATTATTTCCAATTTCCTTAAGACTTTTCTGTTCTAAATAGCACACTAATCTTTGTCAGTGGATATTAGCACATATTTGATTATTTTCAATTTCTCTCAGTAAAACATAATCTGCTGCTTAGAGCAGATAAATACAAACATGCAGTTTCCCAGTAAATAACAAAACTGGACAGTGAGGCAAAAGTCATTAGAAGCTTTCAATCCGTAACTAGCAATTAAGAACTCTTTTTTTTTCACTTAAATAGATGTTATCCAGATAGTGTGCTAGACGTTATAGTCCCACACTCATCTTCGTCATGGACAGTAACGAGACAAAACAATCCCTCTGCCACACACACATCCCTGCTGTATTATACCTTGTGATACAGTCTGCATTTCATTTTAGCAACATGTTAGATTGTGTAAACATAAAAAAGCCTTTCAAAAATCATTGCAGTCAGAACGGTGTATCAGATTCTGTAAAACCATGTGAAGTAGTATTATCTGATGGATTTTAAATCTAAGAACCTGATTCTCTATTTCTCTACTAAATTAAATCACAAGCAAACGTTCCTTTCACAACCAGATATGAAATGGCTCTGTCTTGCCCTTCTACCATCAGCTATACACACTTCCTAGAACCCATTTCTGTGTCTCTAACTTTTCTCTATGCTGGCATATTTTTTTCGCTTGAGCTGGCACTAGTCAATCAGTTTTTTTCTACTTCAGCTGTTCAAGCGGCAGCTAGCAGAGCAGCCACAACAAACACAATTCTGGCAGCTCCTAATGTGTGTCCCTGCCTTCTATTCAGATGCTATTTACACAGTGTTTACATGTAGACCACGTAGCTTTTATAAAGCTCAGAGCTTGGATTTTAAATGGAAAGCTTATTAGGCACAGGAGTCTCCCAAATTAAATCATAATAAGTAGCTACTTAAAATGCTTTGGAAGACAGAGTCCATGGTAATATATTTTTATACACAGATAGCGTTTCTCTGAAGAAAA
>JAVJGJ010000001.1:29557758-29578845 GCA_035590215.1 Microhierax caerulescens
ACAAAATAGAGTATCAGAGATAAGATGGAGATGAAAATTCTGTTTTGCAACAACATGTCAGAGAATGTTCTATGAACTGGAGAGTGCAAAGAGATTCAGAATGCTCCTACTAATTACGTAAGAAGTTCAACTCTTCTGGCTAGAAACCAGGAATTACCAGTGCTCAGAATTTTTTCCTTTCTTCTCTATCTGCCACTGTTAACTTAGACTTCTTGATTATTTTTTTTAATATTAAAAAGAATATATATATATATATATATAAACAAGGAGCAGGGAAGCAGGAATATTTTTTATTTGTTTTGATTTATTTGTTTGTTTGTTAGCTCCTGTAATATTTTTGTACATATATATATATAAAAGGAGATTTGCCTCCCTGTGGCTCAGTAATTTCTTTGAGTCTTAAGAATGCTGAAAAGAAAATGCTTCACACTTAACATGTAGAGGGGGAAGACAGGTATGGAACTCCAGGTGTTTCTCATGGAAGAGGTTTTCCAGTGATAGCAGAAAGTATTAAATGAGGGGGAAAAAAAAGCAAAAGCCAAAACAGAACAAAAAACCACCACCAAGCCCAGAAATAGCTACATCTCATGCCTGCACTTTTAAAAGCTCAAACGACAACAAGGAAGGAAACAAGCTTTGCTCTCTTCACTCTGAAGTTAATAGGGAGTGCACATAAAGACATGGCAGGCTTAAGCATACTGTGAACATTACCACAGGTATATGCCACTGTCTGTGCTTCATTAAGAACTCTTCATGCCAGATTCCCAATCTAATTGTCCTGCACAAACGCTGAATTTTCTGGATGTCACTATTTATTAATTAAGCAAAAAAAAAAAAAAAAAAAAAGGAAACCTGCACACATATTCAGAGCACCTCATGCCACTTTCATTCCTGAAGCTTTTATCTGATTTTGAGTTTTCTAGTATAGCACCCTGAAAAAAACAGGGAATAAATGCCCATCCTGAAGAACTTTCTTTTTTCCCTTTAGAATACTATCAACAGTAAGGCACTAGAAATTCAGATATACTCAGAAAACATTAATATAAATGACCAAGTAGCTGTGAGACTTAAATGATGCATCTCTAAATAGAAATGTCATGCACAGTTATATGCCCTGAGTTCAAGTACTCCGGTGATAAGAGTGTAGACACCCTTTGAAAAATTGACAATGAGACCCTCGTGGAGATGCCACCGTGGCACTGTGCTAGTTGGACAGATCAGACTCACTACTTCTTCCTTAACTCTGGAGAAGAATCAAGGCATGAATTCAAATGAGCTTTAGATTTACTTTGGGAAATCTTCTTCAGTGCACATTTAATGCTAATTTTTCTATCATATTATTTTTTTCTATCATATTAGTTTTCAAGTAGCAGAATTGAAATCTGTTCCAGGTCACACTACTTATAGTTCTGTTGTCCTGGCACTTGACTTAATTTTGCTTTAACTTTGAGGAATGAGCTATTTTGAAAACCGTCATCAGAGAAAACATACAAACTAAAAGTGAAACACCAGTCTCCCAGATACTTGGGACAGATGATAGGAGTATGTACAGTTCAGAGACCATCAATGGGGCCTTAATCCACTTGGCTGTGTTCCAGAGCTTTGTATGCTGCCTTGCTAAACATAAACAAATTGGAGTTTGGGCTCTTTTTGTTTGTGTGTTTGGTTTTACTTAATAGCAATAAAAGAACCAAAGATAGAATGTGGTGAAGTAGGTGCACATGATGAGCCAACACTCAGCCACCAGAAAACTCCCATTCAGGCCTTCAAATGATAAAAGGAAAGATCACCACCACACACAAGTGTAGGCTATTCTTCTACATTATTATCATATCAGAAAATCTAACTAATTCCTTATTCTGTCCAATATATTGAAAATCACCTTGAGATCTGTATTGGTAAAGGCTTTACTGTATATTTGATACCTCTGCCTTAAGGTGACAAATCTTGAGAATATCTTGAAGTATATGTAATATAATGTTATGTATCATGCCTTCTTTCAAATAAGCTACTGAACTAGAATCTGTACTGGACAATGACTTTTGAAACTTATTTTTACTGTGTCTTCTAAAGGAAAGCGTTTGGAAATGCTCATGCATAACACGCCAATAAGATTTCAGAAAAGTGGAGCAGGATGGAGATGCAAAAATAAAGATGCGTATTATGGGAAAATATCAGATTGAATAAACATTCCCATGCTATAAATGTGCATTCACAAAAAAAAAAAAAAAAAAAAAAAAAAAGGATTAATCAAAATGCTGGTTGTATACGAAATAAAACTAAATACTAAATTATTTTTTTGTCACACTCACTTGCATTTTAAATCCTATTTTAACATTTACTTGCATGGCTTTTACTCTCCTTTTTCTGCCCCTTATAACTAATGGTGTAGTAACATCTGTTAGTAAGATCGGGGCTCTGAGCCAGTATTTGTACAAATAAATTTTGAATATATTACCTCATCTTTTTTTAAAATATATTTGGGAGGAATATCTTAATCTATTTGAAATGGTGAATTAAAATATTTTCTTTATTAAAAGACTAGATATACTGAAAATATACAAAAGGAGGACTATACATGCTCAACTGATTCCTTTCGTACATATACCAGATATATAACCATCCACAGGGGTGGCAGCTAGTAGATCACAACCCATCTGCAGGCTGGATAAATGCCTGCAGCCCTCAACAGTGTGATGTAATAAGGACATGTACAATCAATTTCTAGGGAGAAAAGCACCTTGAAATAACGAGGATGACTTAGAATGAATATAGGCAAATGAGTAACATAACACTGGCCAACACACACCCCTGAGCTGTCAGAGGGAATTAATTTCTTACTTTACCTACATGTGCTTAAATTAATAGGGTCAGATCTGTATCTGATTTTGCTTTTTTTAAAAAAAAACAAATGAAGCTTTTTGCTTTCCAGTGTTTGGGAATGTGACTCATAAATGCCCCATTAAACTTAACACTTTTCAGCACACTGTTGATTCCTGAAGTCAGTGATACTCTCCATTGTTAAAAGCAGAGCAAGAAGGATAAGTAATGACTAGCATGGGACACAGTTCCTACGCACTTTGTTCCCCAAACCTGAATTTACCTTCCAAGAACTCTCATCTCCACGAAATGTTGGATTTCTATACAAAAATGGTTACTTTTCCATCTTACTAGCTCAGAGAGCGTTCCTTGTCCTTTATTGTGTCTGTCTCCTTTCCAGCTCAAGCTTGTAGGCTCTGCCCTTATCTGCAGGTTCTGCTTTCAAAGATGCAGAGCCTTGTTAGGAAAAGGAGACCAGCACATAGGTTACCATCTTGCAGCTCAAATGTTTCATTATTCTAATCCTCCACTATTCTGTGCTCTGTAAATGGAACAAAAAAAAAAATGTAGAAGGGACCACATAGCACCTTATTACATAACTTAGGTATTTCTGCTTTCTTTTTAGCACAAGACACAGCTGGAATGACATCTAATATTAAGCTGCTTCTGGAGGATCCCTTTCATCATACTTCAGATACTTCACAGATGGTTAACTTTGTTCCATTCACTTTAAGTGTCTCAATTATTGTTGCTTTTTTCATAATTGAGCATATCATATTGAAATAAAAAAGAGAAAGAAAGATCAGGAAATACTACTCCCAGAACACGTTAATGAAAAGTACCATTACTGTACCAGACACCTGTACAACATACTGTACCTATTCAGATTTCATCAAAATATAGTTACTGTGCCCAAGTTAAACAGCTGTATATTTCCAAGATTGTGGCAGTAGCAAACTGCTACAGACTTGAGAAATTGAGTGGGTTTAAACTCTGAGATGAGTAATAGTTAGATATACATATCCTGTGTAAATGGTTTTTATTTTTTCCTGTTGATTTTAACAAGGGTAGGAAAGCATGAAAAGCTGTATGACTACTGTGTGTAAAACAAATAAAATAAATGAGTCAACCTGGATCTCTGTGATAATTGGTAGATCAAATCACATTTGATAAGCTTCTCTCAAGAGTATAATGTGTTTCCTGCTTACAAAATAGCATATGTTCACTTTGCCCAACACTGCTTGCAGAAGATAACATACTGTAATGTGAAATTTGGACTCAATATACCTTGTTTGGTTAACAACAATACTTAGGAAACAAAAAACATTAGGAATTAATTTATGATGGGAGCATTGGCATTCATGATATGGCTAGCTTTCAACGCTATTTAGAAATGCCACCACACAGTTTTTTCGCCAGCCGTTTAACTTCACTTTTCATGCTAACAATGAGAGTTTAATGGTAAATGGTAATGGTAATGCTAAATCCTCATCATATGGAAAGCTACCAAGCAAACACACATCTCTCTTGGCTACAGGAAATAATCTATGTCCAGTCAACCATCTGCTCTTTCAATTGTAAAGGAAAACAATTTGAAACAGTAAAGAGTGATGGATCATCAAAATTCTGTTAAAGGCAGAAAGAAAGACACTTATGGATGTTTCTAAGTTCATAAAATAAAGGCCTTAAAATTATACTGCAAGCTTATAATACCAAATAGTACATAAACTAAACAGGCATAAATACGTCAACAATCTAAAACCAAAACCTTGCTGTCACAATATCAAAACTTGATAAGTCTGAAGACTTTCATGGCAATTTCATCACCTAAGTGAAGCAAACCTTCTGTCTATAAATGTGTCTACATTCCGTCTTACAGAAAAAAGTTGCCCTCCCTCTGCCAGTGCTGCTGAACTCACTGGAAACTGAATAGCAGCACTAATAAAACACTGAGCCTGGCCTAAGAAACCATACTGAGGCGTGGGGTACATTAGCTTGGAGTTGGCTCCACACTGATGCAGGTGCTGAGAGACTGCACCAGAGCAGACCCACGTTCTGCTCACCCTGAGCTTTCCCTCCACCTGCCATCCAGCCAACCTTCTGTCAACTATGCTGCACCTATCAACTTGAATCGACATTTACCAACTGTTTCACCAGGTAGAAGAATTCCTATAGATCCTGATTTTAAAGGCGTTCTCACCAATAAACCTTGGATTCTACAGTCTATCATTTTAGCACTCATCCTACAAAGAGAAACGTTACAATTAATATTAGTCTGAAATCCTTCAGGATTTTTAAGAGAAACTAAACAGCCCTGTGGTGACAATGTCATTCTAAGTTTTGGAGAAAGCAGGATAAAAGTAAACTTTTCTTTTGCAGAACCTGAGTACCAAAAAAATGAAAAACATTGCCCTCTGGCCACAATTTTGGCTCTGTTTAACTGCAGCATCAAAATATCTTTGCATAATGAAGAACATTTCCAATATCAAACTTTAACCATAAAGAAATAAATATAAATACTCTTTTCCTCACTACTTTGCTGTAGAGCTTTTGCTAAAAACTATTTTTTCTGCAGTTAGTACTCTGCAACTCTTCTCTATTGTGCTGCTTGTCAAAATTTTCACCATTGGAAGAATCCTCTATTACTGCTAATCAATTGATATAAAACAAAATGATTTGGCAAAACATGGATAGATCCTAGAGGAAAGAAGCCATAAAAAAAATAAATATTTTGCACAGTAACAGCCCCACCACCCCCACCACCCCCTGCCGTGTAAAAAGTATAAGATGCTAATAAAGGGAGGAAGGTACTCAAAACAGAAGGAAGACAGAGTTGAGGGGGAAAAAAATAATTGTGATTTTTTTGAGCTCAGTGTCCTGGATTATTAATATTCCTGAAACTTGCAAGAAAGGTTTTATCATATTTCCCCACACAGTCCTTTTCACTTTGTCTCTGGACAGTTTTACATCAACTGTTTTTGGCAACACTTAGATAAAAAGTACTTCAATACTTTGTACAAAGAAAACCTTTGTTTATCTTGGATTTTGAAGAAATGCATTTTTTAATCAATCAATCAACACATATTCTGTAACCCAAAAATTGTGCAAATTTGATCCTCTTGTTTGAAGAAAGAAATTATCTAGCTGGGTATTTATTAGAAATCATCTGATTTAATTTCTCAAACCTTTAATGTGGAGATTACTTGACTTTCCTAAGTCATCTAGTTCTAGCTTAATTTTATCTAGTGTTGAAATATTTTTTCAAATGTAAAAAGTAAATGCCTCATGCTTCAAATCACTTTTTTTTTTTTTCTGTCATGGTTTTGCATGGTTGAAGGCTATAATTTTTTCTCTGGTACCTCTTTTCTTTAGGTGAGAGAGAGAAAACAAACCCATTTATTTTCACTTTCTATTCTTGTACCATATTTCTTGGTATTCTGAGCTTGCTGTTCTTCAAGTTCTCTCCACTTATGTGACGTCTTTCTTAAAAACTGATACACAAATGATGACACATTACTTGATCCTCACTGATACAAGTAGAGTGGAAAGATTACATCATACATCTTATAGCCAATCTTCTTCCATATACCTCTATGAAATTGTTTGTTGGCAGGTTTTCTTCTTTTTTTTTTTTTTTGTTCTCCAAATAATTTTGTTTTCTACTCCTCTCTTCTAAAATATTCCAAATCTCTCCCAGAATGGCACCATCTGATGTTTAACAAAAGTACGCCCTTCTGTCACCTCATTTTTTAATGGAAATGCTTAGTGAGCCCAGGTTTGGGACAAATATCTCCAGGATATTACACTAAAATTTCAGTAACTGCCCTGAAAATAGTTTCCCAAACAGGTGTAACCTGCTTCATACCAGCTTCATTGGTCATAATTCCCTAGGTTTCTTAGGAGAATATCACAGAACAGTGAGAAACCTTGAGGTGAAAAGATATCACACCTATCATGCTCATCCACACACTTTTACATTTCTCTAGTCATTTTGTGGATCTTTCAGCAATGCTAAAGGCAGCAGGACTCTGAATAATTCAGTTATCTAACTGAAAATCGAACCAGAGGCAGGAAGAACCAAAAGGGACAAAATAGATTGTTTAACCCTTCTGGAAGGCTATATGCTCCTGATAACCATCTGAGCACATGTGATAAATCTTAGATGATGAAGATCTAGTCCCGATTTCCACATTCCAGTTTACAACTAAAGAAAGAAGGTAGAAAAGAGTAACTGCATAGGCAGACAACTGCCATTACCCTCATAACTTAGAGCTACCCCCTGCCTTCTGCAACAATTCTTTGAATATGGAAATGGACTCATTTTCACTGCTTTAGTGTTTGTCAAAGGTCAGCTAGTTCAGGAAAAGAGGTTTGAAAGTCATTAAAAATCTCTGGCTTTATTTAGGCTAAAAGATCACATACCACAGCTGAGGCCAGCTGAGATCGGATCCCCCCAAAACTAGCAATAACAATAATCTTATAATACGCTAGTATAATAACTGTCAAAAATCCAACATGTTAATTTAGAGGTTGGTTGTAAAGCCCTTCACAGATCCAGCACAATTTAAATACAGTTCAATTGCACCAATAAAGTAATTTGCTCTCTAAAATGTAGCGAACAGCTTTTTGCTTCTATCTTAATGCTTCTCTACTCTGTTGCGATACTGTTTCCAAAAAAGACTGCTGTCCCTGCTGTTTGGGGAAATGTATCTGTAATGTCCTGATCCAAGCATTTCATATTCAACAGATGGTAATCTTGGCTGTACATTCATCCTGCTTTCCCTGAGCCTGAGTGCTTAATACCTCTTTCTCTGCCAATCACTTCCTAACTAGCAACTGAGTCCTGATCAGACATGTACGATTCCTTGCGTTCTCTCTCACCTTTAGGGAACACTGACACCTTCAGACATTATTCTGAGATGTGTACTTTTGATTTGCCAGGTGAAGGAGGAAGTTTGATACTCTGTTCTTTAACCCTGCATACGGGTAGGGAAGAATAGAGGTCTAAGTTTCTACAGAATGAATATTTATTCCTTCATCAGAAAATCTTCAAGATGCTTATGCTTCTATAGGCTGAAAAGCTGACCCCCAACCAGCTGACCTTGTAAACCCAAAGACCAAATCATATTTGCACAGGTGATTTTTTTCTTTTCATATTTCCAAATCTGAGGAACACAGAAGAATGAAGCTACAGGTTTCCTGTAATAGTATTTCCAATTTTCTTAAAATCTTTTTTACTTCTCATTCAACAGTTTACTACATGGGTGGAGAAAGAAAAGATACAAATATATGTTTTTAAACAATACACAAAAAGTACTGCCCTGAACTGGATTACCCAGAGAGATTTCTCGAACTACAAGCACTATCTTATATGATAAACTTTTACATCTGTTATTTGCATTGATGCTTGCCTTTCAGATCCTTGAGTGAAATTACTTTTAAATAAAGTAGGAATGACACAAAGAGCCATACTCCTCTTCCTTTTTAGTGCATGCAGAAAGTCGTGAATCAAAGCATAATCTGTTTGTGCTGATGACCGCATCAAGGTGGTCCTTCTTTTTATTGTTGCTCTGGGGTTTTTGGTTTTTGTTTGTTTGCTTGCTTGCTTGTGGGTTGCTTTTTTATTTGTTTTGTTTTGTGGGGTTTTGTTGTTTGGTTTTGGGTTTTTGGGGTTTTGTCATTTTCAATTCTTGCAAGTAGTAAAATCAATCTAGAAACCTGAAAGATGGCAAAGATAAAAACATATCTCAAGCCTGTATGTAAGAAACAAAACTGTTTGGTTAACATTTCCAAAACCATATATATGATTAATGGCAACACATACACAGGTTTTCAGTTTATCAGCAAGGCAAGGCTACCCCAAAATACCCAAAAACATGTTTACTGAAATAAATGGTTCCTGAATTGACTTAATATAGGTATACACAAGATATAATTTGAGAAGGTTCTTAATCCAGGCATGGTTTCCTGACATCATAAACCATTTTGCCAGATTGTTTGTATTTTGTTGTGAACTGAAAAATAAGTCACCATTGCCTTTTTGATGATTTATATATCTTAATAACAGCAGTTATAAAATTATTAACCATATTATTGATAAAATATTTGTTTAATAAATAATACTAATACTGTGACACCTCCCTCGATTTTTGCCTTCTTTCTTACTGACCAAACTGGCTGAACTGACTTCTACTTTGTAAAAACAGGAATCCAGTGAACTGACAAATTCTGCTCAGGATTATTGGATTATGGAAAGGGGTTGTGAAAACATCACACATGTTCTTTACAGAGTACAAATTCCTTTTTATTTTGTGCGATGTTTGGTGCAGTATGCCCTCCTACTAAGATTAAATCTTACAGTACTTAACACTATGTTTCAATATCATGAACATCGCTGTCATCGATTAGCATTATTCCACGCACAACTACTATTACTCATCTTTCAGTATTCTGAATCCTAGTTATGAATTTGCTTTCTGAGAACTGTACAACACAAGTCTGCTCCAAATGGTTTATATAGTGTGATTAAATATCTAAAGGGGGCAACTTCAGTTTTGGAACCTACTGATTTTTTGATAGGCTATATCAATGCATACTACAGACCTTAAAAATCCTAAATACGAAGCATTATCATTCTAGGCACCACAGAAACCACTGTTTCAATCTAGTAACGTCTAGACAAGACAATAGAAGACAAATTTCTATATCAACCACTTAATTCCTTTTAGTTTTCCAAGTGACAGTTTGGAATGTTGATTACTTGAAGAAAAAAATTCTTATTCCCTAGTTTTAATTTCAATTTTGTATTCACCATGGGAGAAAATTCACAAGGATACTTCAAGGTTTAAGATTCTACTTTCTTACTACTTTGCATATAATGTAATTCAGGCTAGATGTAAAGTATCATCATCATCACCACCACTATCACCATCCTCCTCCTTAAGGCATTTTACATCATGATTCAGGTATGAAAAGATACACAGTTTTTCAAATTGTGCAGCTTGCCAGCTTCAATCAGAATCTATGGCATATGAGTTTCAGTTTTGCTGTTTAGTATTTTGGAACACAATTTGTGTATTCATTATTTTTAGACTTCAGCTAGAATCCTGAAGTCTTTACATTCTCATTCTTGCTTAAATGGTGTTTTTGTAACTCAGTGCTATCGTTAGCCACTGTGGGTTTCTTTATTAGAAAGATATTTTGGCATCTTTCCATTAAACAAACTGTCATAATGGGTGAATGAAAATAACCAGAATAGGATTTCTATGAACAGTTTTTTATCTGACAAAGTCTAGATCTTTGTCTTCAAATAACTTCTGCAACAATTTGACACTGAAAAATGAGCATATTTGAGTCAGGCTGGAATAATCCAGAGATTCTGCAGGTTTCACTTACTCTTTTTGAAACACTTAACATCTCAAAATGTTGTCTTTGAATGTCAGCATTAACTGCATAATCCTCAAATATCTAGCTACCATAGTAAGTAGAAATTTATTCAACCAAGAGACAGTCAAGCAGTGGCAGGCTGTTCAGAGAGGCTGTACAATCTCCTTCCTTCAGGGTTTTCAAGACCAGACTGCATAAAGCCCTAAGTAACTCCATCTGACTTCATAGCTGACACTGCTTTGAGCAGGAGGTTGAACTAGAGACCTCCTGAGGTTCCTTCCAATCAGAATTATTACACAATGTTACGATAAAGGATGAAGAACACTGATACTCAATGCATGACCTTCAGCTGCAGAACAACCATCTCACTTGATCAAGGAGATAGAAATAATTGTCTGAATACCGATCTTTGTATCTTTTCATTAGGTAGTTTTCAGTATCATTGCATTTGGGAATATTAGCGCATACACAAAAAAAGTCATTAGTGCATACACAAAGCTCCTGTATAATGAAGCAGCAGCTAATTTCCCTTTCTATTACTTCTTGCTCATTTCTCTCTATCCTAAAAATTACTGAGGTAATTTGGGTTGCCTTAACAAAGGGAAGATTTGACTCATTGTAGAAACAAGTGTCAATGAAACTTGCTGAGATAACACACTGATTTATTGTGTTTGGTTGCCTCGAAATATTAGGCTAAATGATTACTTGTGCTGAAACATTCTACAGTATTAGGACTTGGGACACAGTGAATAACAGAAGAATCCATAGATCGAGTTGCTATTAATCGTATTTTTAAAATAAATTTAAAACCTGTTTTCATCTTTATGTTATGGCAACAAACATTAAGTCCAGAGATCCCAGTTTGGGTTTTGGTGTTACCATGGAGTGAGCTTTGATTTGGCATATCTTTATAGCCCAGTAACTGGACTCCTTAGTCCATGTAACAAACCTTTTCAATTCAACACGTAGAGCAGCTCTTAGTAGTAAGTACTTTATAAGAACGGTATTCTAAGGACCATTTAAAAAACTTTAAGCCATTATAACAAAACTAAGATTGTTTAATCACATAAATATTTTGGAATGCAGACTATTCAGACTAGTTAAAATTATTAATTTATATTACATAATGTTTTCACCATGAAGAATAGGGTCATTATCAGTGATTACATATTTATGTTTTCATTTCTTTACTTAAAAAAGAATTTCTCCTATTTATCAAATCACAACATATTCTTCATGCATCTGCTTCCTTTCCTTACACAGACAAGCAAAAAAGCTAGTTAAGCGAAGTATAAAAATAATCCCTCTAGGGAAATAATTTTCCCATAAGTGTTTACTATCCAGTATTCTGGACACAAGGTTAATTACCGTAATTTAACACACTGAGAAAACTTACAATAGAGAGATATTAAAAGATCTCTTAGTTTGTCAGAAAACTGGTATGTTTCATTACTATTTTCCTGCTAGGTGCCATTAATAGCACAGTAAATGGATTAATATCTGTTCACTTTGGTTCTTCTGACTAAATTGTTTGACAGGCTCAGTTCATCAAATAAATATCACAAGGTTTAAAATACCATTTTATGTACCTAAAAAACAAACAAAATGGCTCAAAGCTGAAATTGGTATTAAACAACTTATTTTCCCTTAAAAAAGCTCATAATTTTGTTTTTCACTTTAAATTCTATCATTTGCTTTATTAGCATTTGCACATACCGACACTAAATAACCACATAGTTATTAGTACTTATTACTACTAATTTATTACTTTAAAGGATATTTCATATCCTTTCTGCTTTAAAGGTTTTAATGAACAACCTGAAAGCTATCTAGAAAGATCCTGAATCACTTGTATAAATAAATGCACATTCTGAACAGAAAAGTAGGATAGTAAATACAGGACAGTTTTCAGAATAAGAACGTATTTAAATAAAGCATACAAAGAAACTATGGTCATCTTTGAATACACAGCCACATTTTTAGAAACTAAGCTTTAAAATATAAACTCTAAAATCCTCTTGCTTGGCTTTTAACTAGCCTTAGAAGTCAGTAGGTACTCAGGCAGTCAAGAATGTAATTTCCATAATTGTCTTAAGATCTGCTTCTATTCATGAACAGACAGGCCTCAGGATAAACAGCTTGAAGTCTAGCCAAAGTTTAATCCATACATTTCATATATTACCTATAGCAAAAACAATGCATGATCAAAGTGTTTTCAGAGCACATCTGCAGCTAAAGAACATGATGGCAGAGCTGTGCACATTTCACTTTACAATTCAGTGTTTTTAATGCTTATTAATAACACTGAAAAACCATATTCAGCTAAATCCTCTGCTCAAAAATACCCTACTTTCCAGTCTTCAGCTATTATGAACTTAGTATTTGTGCACACACTCATATTCCTACCTGATGAACATTCTGTATGACACAAAATAATATTCATTGTTTTCCTTCCTCCCGCCTTTGTGGGAATAAATGTATGGCTCTATAGCTTACCAGCAAAGATATTCTTAGGCTTATGAAAAATAATAAAATACATATTGAAATTGGGTTTGAAGTACAGGCCTTTTATTTGCTCTCACAGTAAGCATCCTGGGCTACAGCACCCTGTGATATAGCTCCAGTTCTCAACCACATGAATTATTCTCAGCCATATAGAAAAATAGCAGCAGAAGAAATGACACTGTTCCACATAAGTTTACTCTGCAACCAAGCTGCTAGTGATGCCTCCAAGGACAAAAGAACCATTTCAAAGGCACAAAGACAGGAAAAGAAAGCCAACTCATACCATCAGTATTCTGGAGGTGATAATAGGAAACAGAAGTATCTTCTCCTTTGACCGTATTTTAAAAATAATTTTAAAATGCACATGACAGTTGCCTTTTAAACAATGAGCTTAAAGAAGGCACTTGAGCCTATGAACACTTACTGGAGAAATGCATCTCAGTCTTGTGTCTCCTTAACTTCAGTAATAGAAGCAAAATTTCTGCTGCTAACATTGGATTGTAATGATCCCCTTCTGGAAAACTTCCTGCTCCCTACTTAATGTACAGTGAGCTTCCTCTGCAACAAGCTACATAAAAGTTAAGAAGCTATTCTGTTGCCTAAATTTCTCTTTGTATCTATCTCTATGTGTTGTATGGGACACTGGGACATTTCATGAAAATGTATGACCTTCTTACATAGTTTGTGCACGCAGATATGAAGAGTGTACGTTCTGTTCATTTGGCAGTGCAGAAAACAAGAAAATGCAGAGCAACATCAGCAAAACCTATTATATGAAACAGTTAAGCTCACACAACTTCCACTAGCTGGAAAATAAGAACGGAAGAAAAAGCAGAAGACTAGCTCAGACTGACTATAGATCACTAGTAATTTGGGAGTGAAAATAAATAGTGAGTTCAGTAACTGGAACAGAAACTCCTTTTAGACCCTTCTACTAACTGAGGAGATGGAGAGTAGGGCAAAGTCACTCCCAGTTACACGCATAACAATTATTTAGAACAGTTTGAAGTGGTTTGAAAGAGAAATTTTTGTTGTAACCAAGCCACAAGACCAAGTCTTTTCAGAAAAGAAAGTTGAGAAGCTGGAAGGATCCTCTCCTCAATTTTGCCTGAATTAGGACCGTTCGACGGCATTCATTTTCAGTCTGAAAAGGTTTTGTTTGTAAGACATTAGAACAGGTTTTCATATGCTACCTCTTTGAATTTCTTATTGCAGTCCAACAGGAAGAGAGGAAAAAGAAAGAATGATAGGAATAAGATTTTCTTAACTTCAAGAAAGTTTCAAATTTATCTTACGTTTCAAAATAACTAAAAAATATTATTTTATTTGAGCTCAATCAATTTGTAGAGATCCTTGAAATGAACCAGATACTGGCATAAAATAAGAAATCTTCTATAACTTATTATGTTATATACTCCTATTATGTTACTCCAATAATCCTTTGGAAACAAGAAGAGAGATTATGTCTCTTTATCATGATAGTAATGGGAGAACAGAGTCAGAAAAGAAAGCTCTCAGAATTAAAAATGGGTTTTTTTTCTCTTTTCAGTAAAGGAATGATAAAGAACAAGTCAGTAAACCTCCCCAAGCTCCCCTCTAACCTGCCCTCCAAAAAGAGGTGAACCCTTTTGTAAATCTTTATTTAGGCATTACACAGTTTATTAAAGTACTTACTAAAGTACTTAATAAAAAATAAATCATTCTTCTGCTAAGAAAATATATCCAGATGGGGTAATAGATAATTATATTTCAAACCTACACTTTTTTTAGATGAAATAGACTTCACAATTATCAATGTATGAGCAATGATAGCAGAATTTCACCCATTAATCCTAAAAAATATTGTAGTGATTTAGTAAGCATAACTTAAGGGAAAAATACAGTTTTGATTCAAAATTGCTGTTGGTCATTAAAATAAAGTTCCTTTGAACTATACATATTTTAATAACCAATTACTCTTTTAAAGCGAACACCTCTGCCCAGCTTTAGTTTCTAGCTACTGGATATTGCTATGCTTTATCATTATTGTGGGGGTTTTATTGTTTTGTTGGTTTGGGGTTTTTTATCTGCATATAGCTAATTCATAAAAAATAAACCAGTGAACTGCAGTTGCCAAAAGCATATGTTCATGACACCTATTTTGATTTTATTTTCCCATGTTAACCTCACCTCACTTAATAGTATCTTTATAGGTGTTTTGGTTGCACCTTCAAGTTTACGTTTAAGAAAAAGTATCAACATGTATAACCCTCAGAATCACGTGGCAATTTATCCTTGGCTTTTAGACCAGAAAATCCTCAAGTTACAGATGTGAAACTACAATATGCACATATATACTGCAGAACCAAGTCTCTAGAAGCAAATGCAGAAAACCAACTCATTCTATATGTAAACATATGTTGTTTTCAACTAAACAGAGATGGTGTTTAGTTTCTTGGTTTACCTTTTAAGTACAGAATTAAAAAAAAAGGACCTTTCAGAAACATTGATAAAAGCATGGTTAAATTATGTTGCAGTTACGAAAATTATTTTATTGCCAGATATTCTGTAACTGACTCCCCATACAAAAGGCAATGGGTACGTATTAACCATTATATTCATTCTGGAAGAAGCTTTAAAATGGAGGGAAAAATAAAGTGAGACTGCACAGCTGATTTGTGCACAACGCGACTCTGTAATAATGCTTCCTTTCCACTACACTGGAGGTACAGCCAATATATAGGATTAATTTCATAAAAAGACACCAACAACAAAAAAAAAATCTAAGATACAAACATAAGCACTTTCTAAACAGAAGCATTTAACTGAATTTGCATCCAAGCTGCATGTTAACCAAAAATATTCACAGGCATCATTCATTCTCACTGAATGTGGCACACAGATGTGGTAACAGTCACGATGGTCATCTAGCTTTGCAAAATATCACTTTTCTAAAAAATTAGATTAGTGTTATAACTGAAAGCAACGGTTTACCTCAAATTCTCTCACCTTTGTTTTCCCCCTCAGCTCTTTGAAGACAAGTGCATGACAAAATTACTTTAACCTGAGTTTGTGGTCACAGTTTATAGACGTATTTTGGAGATCTTATCATTTACCGTGACAGCATAGCTATACATATTTTTCTGCAGTACAGCGACACAAGCCTAAGGCAGTAGGTGTAGATACAAGCTTTCTTGACAGGGTCGATTTTGTTAGATACTATTGTCAAAACAGACTTTATTACAACTTGTTAAACTGTGCAACTTAATTTGCCACATTCTAATAAATGCAGATTACAGGTGTACATTTTATCATTAAACGTGGTTTCTGGGTACTCCGAACCAAAGTTTGATGTATTTGTGCTTTGCCAGAAGATTTTCTAAAATTCCACATTATAAATAAATTCCACCTAATAAATATGAGTCCACTAATCGTAATAGGACCTTCAATGGAATTGGTTGACTGGTTTAACTTGCATGCTACTCGGTTATTTGGAAGGGTCATCTGTCGAACAGCTCGATAGCTCCAAAGATTTCATATTAAAATCCATGACAGAATAGAGATCCTTTTCTACAGTATCTGGACAGTTGTTCATTTACTGGATATGTTTGTTCATTTTGTTTATAGCTGCTTTGTTAATATAAGAAAATAGTACATACTAAGTAAAATTAGCTGAAAAGCACAGAATAGTCTCAGTAGATTTCAGTGATGGATTTACCTCTGATTAAGGTTTTCAGTAACAGACTGAATATTTAGTTATTTTGAAAACAAAAAACATCCTAAACCCAGGGGTTTATGAAGTGTTTTCAGATTATTATTTCTATTTTTATCACATCAATGAATAGCTTCATTTCAGAATAATAAGTAATAATTATTAACTTTGAAATACATTATATATTGTCATATATTTTTCAAATATAAATACATGAAAAATCTTCACAATTTAAACAGTAGTTTATATAATTTATTTCAGAAATGAAATACTGATTTGTTGACTTTTATATGTATTTTTAAGTGTGTTCAAAAAAAGTGTGTTTTACCTCTTGACTGCTCAGATACTATTTCTTTTTGACTAACAAACACAAAAAGAAGTTGCAGGTTACATGATCAGAACAAAAATCATAGTACAAATTATTCCACTACAAGAGAAAACAAAATCAATTGTATCACAGTTTATAATTAAAACTCACCAAAAAATGTGTTCTTCATCAGCTACAAGATACTATCTTGTTCCCCAAAATATTTTTTCTACCCCATTTACTACACCTAAGCTTGTACATTCTCAAGAGAGACTACAGAAATATTTCTAAGCACCAGGAACTTTATAATCTGTTTAGTAATAAAGGTTTACTTCTCTCAGTGTTTGAGGTAGAGAACTCTAACTATAAATTCAAGGAAAAGCATGTTTCTCACTCACTTCTTAAAAGATAGATGCTCTTATACTTATTCCCAGCAGTAGATTCAGAGACTGGAAAATAGTTCAAGACTCCATTATTCCTATCAGGATCTCTTATCATGTTTGATATTGTATATATGAGGGTCTAGGATTCTCACTTCTAAGTCAGGAATTTTAAAGGGATGGCAGTGTCTGCAATACCTTCTCCAGAAACCTGTGACCAAAGAGCAGCCAGTCTCAAAGCCTGTATTTCAGAGACCATGACAATCAATCAGAGAATGAACTCAGTATGGTATTGCTTTAGTAATATAAAACCAGCAAAAAGTGACATTTATTCTTGGCAGGAAGCTTATACTCAGTCTTTTGCTGGGGACAGAAATGGCACTTGTCCTGATCCCAGACATGCAAAATAATTCTGCTCATTTTCATTGCTTACATACTGACTACTTCTTCACCCCGCTAAGAAGTATTTCAAACAGGACAGCTTCAAAAAGAAATGTATGAGAGCAGGAGTCAAGAGGGGGAGAAAAAATTGTTAGATGTGTCAAAATATATACCTAGTGGAGTATGGTTATAGGACATGGAATAAGAAAGCATGGGAGACAAAAAGCTATTCTATAGCGTTCTTAGCCATGGTAAAGAAAGCAGAATGGGCTTTTTAATTTATTTGTCCCATAAATCAATGCTTCGCTCTTTCAAGTAATTACTTATTAAAAAAAACCCAAAAGAATCAGAAATTGTGCTAGATTACTAGAATAATAATTTAAAGCCTTAAAGATTTTGTTTATTTGAGAAATGATTCTGAAAAAAAGCATTTCTACTTTTGTAAATAAAAGTTCTTAAATCTTGAGTTAAACTTCAAGTGACAGAGATTTTAGTAAGTCTCCAAACTAATAGCTACAATTCTTAATCAACCTTCTGGATAAGAAAAGCATTTTATTTCTTGTTTGAATATATTTTCCTTACATTTTCAATCATTATATACCAAAATAATTTTATTCTACTAGACTGAAGAGCTGTCTTCAGTCAGGTATATTTTCACAACTGGGTATTTTGAAGCCATGGTCAAGTCATTGTGGTTTACTATTCAGGTTTAAATTTATTAATTATGTACTAACATTACCTTATTCAACAGAATGTTAAAACTTAAGGCACTATCATCCACATCCTACAGCAGTTACATTGCTCCATTAGGGCTTTTTTACTAAAGAGTGCACTTTGGACTCTGCACCGTTCTTTATCATCTACCAAAAAGGGCTTTGAATACTTTTTCAAGTCATGATTACAAAGCACCTAAGCACTTCTATGCTACTGTCACCATAATATTTCTATTTGTGAAAAGACAATAAATAAAATGTTTCTTATTTTGACATTAATTAACCCTGTGAAACAATCCTCCAACAAGTTTAGGCTTGGCCCATAAAAATACACGCATCTGCACGCATGAGGATAAAATCTGGTAAACAGACTCAGTGCCAGATCAAGTAATTGACCTGTAATTAGTAATTGATCAAGTAATTAGCTATATTAGTAAGCACAGAAATAAGCGTAACTCCACAGATATGAAAACTAAAAGTTGAAAGCACTGAACCCTTTCTGTTAGTAGACCTTTTTATTCAAAATTGAAAACAAGGTCTACCTGGTATATGTGTAACTTTAAGCAGAAAAATCTCTGGCAGCAGCATGCTGCAACCCCCAGTAAACATTACAAATGTCCAAAAACCTGAGAGAATTTTAAAAGTTAAAGTTTAATGGAAAAAGATACACCTTTAAAAGCGGACTAACTTTGACCTCAAATGAAGTAGGTATTTTGAGAGCCACAATAAACTAAATTACCACATAAAATCTGTCATACCCTTTAGTTTATAATAAACTGATTGGTAGTCTTTCAGCTGCAGAGCATGAAGTTCCAGGATTTACCTGCAGATTCCTGGAATGTCTACGCAATTTTCTGTGTCTGCAAAAGTAGTTATAGTGATACTGTCGTGGATGTGGATGCAACCAGTTTCATAACTAATCAATGACTGCCAACAAATACTGTGCTTTTTTTCCATAAAGCCTGTCCCCTACCAGACCAAATAATAATGATTTTCCTTCACCTCTATCAAAATTTTGTTTCAGATATTCTATGTATCATTCTGCACTTAAAGAAGCAAAACTTACTACCACCTACTTAATGCCACTAAACATATTTTCAGTGAGAACTGACAGTGTTCCTAGAGCCGGATGGATAACTTGCACCAAATAGATTAACACTACCAAGTCTTAATGCTTTTCTATGAAGAAATGGAGGGATGCTTTCTCCTTGTAAGAATCTAAAACAATTCTACCTGTGAACAGACTTTGAATTATTTCTGTTAAATCCATTTACCATCCCAACAGAACAAGCCTCTAAATGCAAATACAGAGAAGAAAGGCTTCTGAATTATTTCAACAGAACTAGGTTTTTCTCTGAGACTAAAGGTAAGATCCAATATAGCACCTAATCCAAGCCCAGCTAACACTGCATAATTCCCTTTGTTTAAGTTTCTTCTCCTTTCATTTTCAGCTTGCAATAGTAGGAACTCGGTTTGGGATTACTGACTTGAGGGTGTTTTTGTCTGCCAGCTAGCACCTAGTGCAAATCCAGTTTCAAGACCACACAGACGTGAAAAGTATTTGCACATTTTTCAGTAGTTATCATTTTTACAGGCATTACTTAAACTATATTAAAATGTTAATATCACCATGGCTAAGAAGAAACTAAAAATAGTTTCTGTATTAACACCTACATCTAATATATCCATTTATATCTTAGTGATAAATCTATCCTCATACAATAGCTATTGCAGTTATATTATGTCCATTTCTATGAGTTTTTCTAGGTGCATGATGTCCTTGAAAACATCAGTCTAAAACACTAAAAAATTCACTTTCACTAAGAGCAGCACATTCCGCAGTGACTCTTCATTTAAAGAGAAAGCCACCCTGTGTATTGCATCTTATGGGATCAATGAATGGAATGAACATTCTCCGACTTGTTTGAAAAGCATTAGTCATCAGATGTCTGTCTAAATACTTAAGGGTGTTTCACTTTAATAAAACAGGTAAAATATTACACTGCTGACTGATTTCTTAATGTGCTAGATCACTAATGCACCCTGCTAGACAAATATATGCTGAAACACATCTGGAACCAGAGCAGCATACTGAACCTTAGATAGACCTGTAGTTCATTTGTTTAGCACTTAAAAGAAATGTGTTGACTATATCATGGTTAATTTACCAGGAAACTGTAAACCAAATATAAAGAAAGCAGCCGTTGTCTTTCATAGGGCCATAGTATCTTCGATACTGTCATAAACTATATTGAAATCTGACAAAATTTCAGATTTTACAGAGAAATCGTTAAGCACAAAACCCCAAAGTCTGCACTTTCCAGTGGTACTTTATAAATCAAAATATATTTTTTAAAAAAACAAACACAATAATTTATTCATTTACAATCTGTAAATTCATGCCAAGTTTGGGGTTTTTTTTTGTTTTTTTGTTTTTTTAAACACAGAAATGCCATGGTGGGGATGAGTTTGGAGAGTGCAGAACAGGAGAACAGGGAAACCATCACTCTTGCTTATAAGCTAAGTGAGCAGCAAAACTTAGGCCTTGAGCTGCCAACTGCTTCTTTCTTGCACCATCAGACTTGCACAGAGTTGACCAGTGGAGTTATGCTTCCTTGGAGAAGAGTCACATCTGACCAGCCATCTAGCAAATTTCCATGCTGCCATCAGCAGCGTGTAATAACAATATCGGTAGTGGCAAGAACAATTTTCCCTTTTGAAGGAATGTACATCACAGTACACTCTCACTATTTACAAAACTCTGCTCTTCAGACATGACGCGTTACCTTCACTGGACACTTCCATCTCCCTTGTGCATAAATGTTACTTTTTATTCTGTCCGGTAGCCAACATGTATATGCCAAGAGAAAAAACATAATACTGCTGTATTACAACTGAATGGCA
>JAVJGJ010000001.1:29578945-29597196 GCA_035590215.1 Microhierax caerulescens
GTGCTGTATTACCACTGAATGGCACGTCACAGGCAAAAGCAAGTTGTTACCTGAATAGCCATCATTATCACTATCTATGTTGCAAGTTTGTTTCTCATATTATCTGAATTTTGTATTTTGACAACGTTCTGTTATCTGACAAGCCAAAACTCTCATAACTGATGAACTTATTCGATTAGGTAGATCAAAAATAGAACACAAACACTAACATTCAGGGCACTCATGGAGATGAGGAAATGGTAAGTAAATTTTACAGAAAATCTTAACCATAGAACCAAACTACCTGAAATCTGCATCCTTAATATTTTTCTATCCCCACCAAAGAATCTAATTCTTTGTAATAGAGTAATTATGCCCAAGAAACTTAATGGGAACTATAAATCTCAGTTTTTTAATTTATCTCAGCAGACAAATTATAAATAAGAGGACAAAACATGGATGTCTGTGCACAAAGGAGTAACTTTATGAAAGAAAGGAGTTTTAAATAGCAAGCATCAGTAATGGGCATAGCATCTACAGATTTACATGTCTGTAAATCATTTAGTGTTGTATAAAGCTTAGTTTCTTACCCCCTACTGTGTCTGTTTTGCAATGTTCCACTAGGATGTGGATCCAGCAGCTTAAGGATTGCCCCATGGAGTAAAAACAATGCTTCATTTACTCCCTATGGCATGACCTGAGTCCCTCTGCCAAGTTTTCTTTCTTTCTCCATAAACAATATCTGCATATCTCACAAAATGTAAAAAGGTGCCAGCAACTTTCAACATTCAGACATTTCTCCTTTCCTCAAATGCAAAGGCAAGATAGAAAGTAAAAGCTTTTTCAACTTTAAGCAACCTGTCAAGGAGTTGAAGTTCATCATAGTGAAAAGAGATAAAATTTTAAAAAAAAAAAAAAAAAAAAGGCAAAACCCCCATACTGCTAAAAAATAAACACAATAAGCCACAAAAATGCAGCACCAGAGGGATTATGAGGGGCAGGAGAAAAGGGAAAAGTGCACACTGGTATGTCTTGGTGCAGATGTTGTCCCTTCACTTTTTCCTTACCTTGTCATCTGTAGCTCCCTACCTACAGAGCAAGTGCTTTATCAATGCAGTCATAAATTCATATGTGCAACCATCTGCCTAGCAGATGGGGCAGGTGTTGAGTATCGTCAATCATCAGCTTCCACTTCTGCTTGTCATTATCAGGAGTTAATAGACTCCAGGGCAGAAGGTGAAGCATGTACACAGCAGGAACAACAGCATGTTGTGCCATGTCTGTTCGCCTAGGGTCTCCAGGGAGAAAGGGGGCAGTGACAGAAGGAGGTAAAGGAAATAGGAAGCATTTTCATCTAACATGTCGTTACATAGCAGACAGCAAGTGTTAACTTCAACTTGCTAACAGATGTTACCTCTCCTGTGCAGCACATCTGTCTGAGGAGCATACCCTTGTACTCTGAACTCACACAACACTATTCCCAAATCGTTAACACATGCACTAGGGAGCCAAGACCCTTTTTTATTGTTTTTTCCCAAATGCGACCTGGAAAAAAAATATAAAGTAAATAGTCAGGAAAAAGGGGGGGAAAAAAACCTAACTGATGTTAATGGATGGCTGCAGAAAAAGCCATTAGCTTGGGGTAAACGTGTGAAAGGGCCATGCAAGGGAAGAAAATGCTCTTTTCTTCCTCAGAGGTGAATTACAATACTCATTTCTTATCCAGACTTGGTAACACTGAGTTTCATGAACAGCCTCATTTTTTCCTCTGTAGGTTTACGCTTCCATTATACATTTGATGTGACTGTCAATAAAAAGTCGACATTTACTGTAAAGAATCCCCACAGATATCTAGCAAACTTCACAGCCTGTGCAATGTTTCTCACTGAGGTGTCAATGAAATCTGCCTGTGACTTACTGTCCCCACAGTACACTGCCAGAGGATGTGAACTCTGTTATTTAGTACTCCTCCTATGACTAGAAACCGTGGCTCTCATAATCTGAGGCAATTATTTTATCTGCACACTTAACAGAGACAAATTTCCATTTTGAAAGATGTTGCAATAAACACAGAAAATACACTCAAAGCAGAAGTCTTAACTATGGATTTGTTCTTGATGTTCAGTGTGTGTGTGGGGGTTGTCTCTTGAAAAAAATGAAACTAATTTCAACTGCTGGCTTTTTTTGATTAGCATAACTTTAAAGTGATACTTTATGTTTCTTACTAGTATGATTTTTCATCATATTATTTAAATTTTGTAGTGGACAGCCAATCATCTAACAAAAAAATATTTCTTTACCCAAATTCACGGTATCTTACTATAATTTAAATTTGCTTCACAGCAAATAGCATCACCAGAGCATGCTCTCCAAGTATGTGCTCCGTAACCTCTACATTTGATACCAGTACCTCATTTTGATTTTTTCTTTCCTGTTTAGCAATCCTGTGTGTTACAGTTAACACATGTCCTCCAAAGGAGACAAAAAATTGCATCTTGAACATGGGGTAGATTCTTTCCCATTAAAGTCAAAGACTGTGTTCCAGATTTTCACCATGGTCATAACACTAAGGTTAAATCTGCTCCAGAGCACATTTTCCCTGGATAGCATGGTGACTCACAAAAAATCAGTCAGTTGGAACTTGTATAAATGAAAAAATGTAGATAAGAACACAGCCATTTTAGTGTTTAAACATGAGACAACTGAAAAGGTACAACGGTAATCAAGTTCTAGCTTTTCTCACATACCAGTTGCTTTGTAGGAAGGTCCAGTTGACATCCAGCATGTCAGTAATATACATACAACTTTTGCATACATATAAACACACACACACACTCACATATACAGACACAGAGACATCTTTTTCCCTAAGATGTTTTGCTGCTGATTTTTCTGTTATTTAATTTATATTTATGTTAATTTCAAAAAACCCCTTACAACCTCAAAGGAAAACTATGCAAATACCAACTGGCAATTGATGCAAATGAGAAAGTAGTGGGGAAAAAAAAACAAAAAAAAACCAAAAAATCCAACAAACAAACAAAAAAAAAGGTTTCTAGGTCAGGTATCTAGAAGTGTATTATAAATAATAATATATACAGAAACATTTAAACCATAGAAAATACTTAATAGAATTTTAGGAATTTTCCTACAAGTCTTGTCAATGTATTTTCAAGCTTTTTCTTTTCTGTTAGCTCATAAACATCTGCAGCTAATGCAGATTCTTGCATCTATTTGTCATAATTGCACATTTATCTCCCTTCAGTCATACAAATGTACTCTCTAAACCTCATAAGCATGCAGGCCCTGACTTTATATCATTTTGTTGACTCCTATGACCCAGAGCTCAAAAGCTTGAAAACTATACCAAAAAAATGAGCACCAGCTGTTGACATTCTGAATCTCTCAGTCCATGAAGGAATACATTTTTTTTCTTTATACCGCATACTTAAAGTGACACAAAGACATTTAAAATTAAAAACAAAAATTGCCATGAATTCAGAGGGGGGAAATAAATAAATAAATAGATAAATAAATAGTCTCCCTTTATCTGGGCCTGTGGCATCTTTATAAAACAGATCCAGAAAATAAGAAGGAGAAACCAGTGAGAAGTGATCATAAATGGAGATGGAAATTGTTGCTGTTGATTTTCACTGGCAATGGTGCTTATAATACAAGGATCACATTTATAAAAAACAGATCCTGATTCATCAAGAGGCCCCACACACAGTCCAGGCAAAGTTTATTTCTCACCTATTAATTACTAATAGGTGCCTAACCTTATGGCAAATAAAAAATGGAGAAGAAATTAAAAAAAAAAACCAACAAAAAACAACCAACCATCAAACATACATATTAAAGAAAAGGGGAAAAAACCTTAAGACCAGGGATATAAACTTACATATAATGCTAATAGTATAGATAACCAGCTCTATCCCTATATAATATACACTACTAATACTACTGCATTATTGTGCTTTCAGGTAGAATTGGAATCCCACTGTATGAAGTGTTACACAAAGCACACAGTAAAAAGCCTTCATGTGCAGTCTTTTTTGAAGAACTAAACTATGTAATAGTTATTTTTATAACCACTGCTTTTTTATATGAAAATCTTCCCAGGACAGGACAGCAGAATCTCTGACTGTTTAGTTTATGTAACATTTATATTCTCTAGCCTGATAGAACAGTTTGAGCTGGGATCATGCTGATAGATTGCAGTAACTGCTGTGCCTTCAGCTTATCAGGGTATAGTGCAATGACTGATTCTTTCCTGTTTAAACCTGAGACATTACAAAACTGCAGCCACAATAGATAATTATTATTCTCTCTGTGTTCCTCAGTTTGCTTCACTCTGCAAGACCAAGACTCAGTCACAAGGCCTGATTGTATCCTCATTTACATTTACGTACATTGAAAGTAAGTCCACAAAGGCCGGTGGAAACCTACTGGGGTAAAATTGGTGTGAAGTGGCTTGTGAAGCGAGACATGAATTCATGGGTTTTGTGTAATGAATTGCCTCATCCACAAGAAAGTATGAGGAATTGGAACAATTCATAATGCACAATAATAATGCACTACATATATTCTGCTATAAAGCAGTGCTTTTTTCAGGGCTGTTCTTGTCTCCTGACTCCATTACTTTTTCTATTTCTATTCCCTTTCTATTTTATTAAATGGTTGCAGTTTTACTGTCTTCATTAACAACAGGATATAAAACAATGGAATTATAAAGGGTGGGGGCAAAAAAAAGACAACATTTAACTATTCTTGTCCAGAACTTAAATTTCAGTTTTAAACACCAGTAAAAAAAAAAAAAAAAAAAAAAATAGTTTAGACATCAGTTTAGAAAGAGTACACTACCTTTAACACTTCGAAAAAATGAACTGAGACATACAGTTTAATTTTTAACAAGAGAACTATATGCTTTCTAACCAGAAGGAACTGGAATAAAAGATGACTTCAGGTAAAGTTTACCTGAAACCAAAGCAACTTTAAATTTTAACACAGTTTTCCCTAAGGATAACTCAACATTATCAGAAGAAGTGAATATTCTTAGTTGTTACATAAAAGCTGTTTTCTTCCAGTTCTTTGTATGGATATTCCTTGAACATCAATGACCACCACAGTGAATCAAGAGAGAATGAAATTATGTATTGCAATCTGTGCCTCATAAATAAGTATTAAGAATTCAAAAAATATTTCTAGATTAAACTGTGAATTAAACATTTTTCTTACCTAGGACAAAAGCAGGGACATCACTGCTCCCTCCCCTCTTCCCTCAAAAAAAAAATAAAAGAAAACAAAAAACTAGGAAAATAATGGACTGTTAGAACATGCTGCTCCCCTCTAAGTAGTGGAGATTCCCTTTGGGAATCAAATCCCCAGATATCACATCCCTGAAAAAATGCTCAGCATCATCTTGTCTATTAGCGTTCTACTTCCTAAAAGTAGATGTCATACTGCACTCCCATGCACAATGCTTGGGAAAAAAGCGGCACACACAAAAACCCCAAACCCACACCCCCACAATACCTAAGATGAACTAAAAGATTTAAAGAAATAGGTGCACAAAATCAAATTCAAGACCACTAATATGCCAAATGCATATATTTAAAACAGTGAAGAGAAAGCAGAGGCGGATGTGTTTGAAAGTTTGTTTCTCTGTGTGAGTGATCCCTTTGCTTTCTGAAGTGACATAGTATAAGGCAAAAGCAACTACCGATGGGGACTGACCTCGCTGTTACAGCCCAGGTGATGATTATGTGCTGTACTATTCTGTAAGAGCGATTAATTGCATCCAAAGTTATTCAGCATCGGGTCACAACCAAATTTTACCAAGATTGGTAATTTACCAAGATTGTCAAAAAATATTAGCTGCATTTAACATATCTAGATTTTTAGTATTTTGGGCTCGGGAATCTGCTGTCTTTCTCCTCTTTTCAGATGATGGCTTTACATGAAAATATACAAAGTATATCACAGCATGCATATATATATATGAATTAAAACCCAATAATAAACAGATTCTTTCACCACTCAGTAAGACAAATGGATAGTATGGAGAAACATCCTGATATTCTATCACCTAGTAGTGATCAAAGAACTGCAAGCAAAAATAGAGGTGGCTTGAGGTTGGGAGGAACCTCTGGAGATCATTTTGTCCTATCCCCCTTCTCAAGCAAGGCCACCTAGAGCTGGTTGCCCAGGAAAAGGTCCAGAGCACCTTTGAGTATCTCCAAGGAGGGATACTCCATAACATCTCTGAACAAAATGCCTTACAATAAAATTGTACAGCCTAATTTGTTTCACTCTGAATGCATTTTGACAATTTTAACTCAATATTACTTGCATAGTTTGTCATTCCCAGGATTCTGTCTTCATAAAAGCTCATTTTCATTTCAGGAGGTAAAAAACTTTTGACTAGCTTAAATATGATACCGGAGGAAAAAAAATGTTTGTAAATCGTGATTGTTTTACCCTTAAAGAAAAGACAAATGGAAAAGTCACAAAACAGGAAGAAACCTGAGAGTAAGAAGTTTGTTGCACACATTCAACCAAAATAATGCTAAACATTAAATCAGCCTGCAGCAAGCTAGACATTAATTTACAAATCATCCAACCATAACTGTCTTTCAAAGGACACAGTTTACAATAGAATTCCAGGGGGAACATAGTTGATAAGAAAAGTTTATTATTGTTGCATGAGCACAGTTTAACTTTACTATGTGGAGCAGGGATAATACTGCAAAGCAATATTTAAAATCGTGAAACTGATAGGTATGCAGCTACATTTATTAAAAAAGAAACAAGTTAGATCAGTTAAATGAGATTATGTATGAAAGTTTATTTTATGATTAAGCAAGTCAGATCTAACCAGACTTTGTCTGGCACGTGGCCTGCAGAAAATGATCTTTTGAAAGTATATTGGTGAAACATATGCTATGAGACAGTAGTCACACAGCAGAGTTTGACTAAGAAGCTATTGGGCTGCAAAAAGTTTTCATGCAGGTACTACCAGCTTTTGCGTATATAGATTTAAGTTACAGGCACCAGAATGTTTTGAAACATTCTGAAAACAAGCACAGGAATTCAGCAAACTTCACTAGCAAAAATTTTACAAATATTTTTGTAGATTTTACAAAGCATGGCTATACTTTTGACATAGCATGAAGAATAAGAGCCTCAATCAGAAAATAAAACTTGTAATGAATGTTAATGAAACAGTAATAGATACTGATGTTAGAAGTGTTTGAGGAATTGCAACTAGTTCAAGATTTTCTAGGCAGCAAAAGTATTAGATGAGATAAGGCAGATGCTGACAACAAATACTACATTAACCTTGTCAAATTCTGGGAACAGAGAAGTTCATATAGAACAGAAATGGCAGTGTGTGAATAAGTTATTTCTGAACATAATCTGAAATAATGTAACTCCTTAATTTCAAAACCAACTGATGTTATCTTGCAACAAAGACTACATCATATCTGTTCAAAACTTAAAAAAAAACCAGGGAAGTTAAATAACGTATTAGCTTGGAAAGGTATAAAAAAATATGTAAATTCATGAATAAAAATAGATGCTACACAACATGCTCCTGTCCTCATGACAACGCCATCATATTTCATGCATTTTCTTTTTTTGTCAAATTATTATTATACATTATCAGGCAAAGTTTCCCTGGCTGCTCAACAAAAAATATATTTTTAGAAGTTTTTAATGAATTCTTTGACTATTCCTTTTTCCATGCCATCTATTCCATGGATCTTTTTCCATTCCATCACACAAATATTTAGTAGTATACCTCTAATAATAACAACTGGTGTGGTTTTTCTTACTTTGCTTGTTGTTGTTGGGTTTTTTTTGGGGTTTGTTTGCTTGTTTGTTTTTAAATGGCCAACATGACAACAAGATTATCATTTGCAGCTCAATTCCTGAACCCAGTCTGGTGGTTCTGGTTTTACTGAACTTTTTCTTTGGACCCATACGTTATGCACTTAATACATAAAGCTAGTTTATAGCTTGAGAAGCTTGCTGTTCTGAGTCTTTTCTTACGGAGGTAAAATGTCTGCTTAGCTCTTCTCAATGTATTTCAAGACACACACTGAACAGGTTGCAGCTGAGTTTGCTATGATAGAGGCATCTTGAAATCTTGATTTGTGTTTGCTACAGCATAGAAATAATAATTTCAGCTTCACATCTCAGATTCAAACTACAGATCAGAAATAAATACTCTAAGGAAGGACTCCCAAAAGAGCATGTGTAACATATGCTCCTGCACTTCATAAGCAATTGTATTGATAAAGCAAACAAATCAGCAAAAAGCATAAAGGGGTGGGTGGTGGGTGGGGTGGGGATTGGAAAATCAGAGCAAAACAAACAAAGTAGCATATTCTGATTCATAAAATCAGACAAGATGGGTACATTGCTACAGAAAATGTGATTCACCACCTCAACGCTAATAGTCAAGGAAATCAAAACCAAGTTCCTCTGTTCCAGAATATCCACTAATTGTACTCAGATATAAAACACCACTAGAAACCTAGAATAATATAAAAGCATGTGGACAGAGTCAAAAGCTACATTATAAGAAGTCACGAAAAGTGCTTCTGAAGTTAAAAATAGATGGCTTGTGCACAGAGCTGAGATGATAAATAACTGAGATTGTGATAAAACCAAGCCACAGAAATAGAATTTTAAATGCACCTTGTTCTTACATAATTGAAACATCTAAAGGGAAAAGACAGTGATACAATACATGACATCTAATAAAAGAGAGAAAAGGAAAAATAAACAACTCTTCCCCTCACCCCAAATCAACAACACTTTATGAACATGAGATAGAGTGGAAAGCTTGAAAAAACTACTACAATGAAAGGATTGTATCTAGTCTGAAGTCAAAAGAAACAAAAAGGGAGAAATTCAAAAGGAAGAAAAGTATTACTCCAATCTAATATTGTAGGTGAACATTAAAATTTTATATTAGACTAAGACAAATTCAATGTCATGATATTATTCTTATGTAGAAAAAAAAGTATACTTTACCAGCTCCTGAGACCAAAGCAAAATTGGAAGCAATTTATTCAAGCCATCTCTAATTCAAATCACCCTATAAAGAAAACATTAGTAGGCTATGTCTTCCACAAAGATTGATATAAACAGGTAGTGGAGGTAAGATATAAGCTAGTGATTTGTAACTACTTTTCTAGAGACTTTCCTATGATATGGAGAATCATTTATTGGAAATGCACTCATCCACCTCCTGCTGAGGCATTTTTTCACCTCAGTATTTTCTTCTGATCTTCATGATTTGCATATACTGACACTGCTCACAGTACAGCCAGTACACACACACTCAGGCACACGGTTATATATTATAAGGTTCCTATTAAGACCACTTTGGAATTATTAAAACTCTATAACCTTCTCTTTAGTCTATCAGTTGCTAAAATATGCTTTTATTATAAAGGATTTTTAAGAGTATAGTGAAGTACTGATATAGGTGGTATTACTAATAACATTATAAGTAAAACATCAACATCTGAAAGGAAAAATACTAACAACACTATTCATATTTTATATAGCATTTATAAAACAAATTCATTAATTTTAATTAATTTTTATATATCTGCTATTATACTACCACCTAATGGTAAAATATAATTAATATATCACATAACTGCATAAAGATGCCTGACGATCCCTGCAATTCAAATTCTTGCAGTTAGCAACATCCTTTTCTCTGTCTTTTCCAGGTCTCATTTCTTGTGCTATAAGACACACTTTGTACTCCTTTGTTCATACCTCTATCTTTTCTTGCACTTTTTACTAATTCAATTAAATTTTCCAATCATGGATGATTAGATCAGCATACATCATTTCAGATAAGGTCACACTAGTCCTGTGTTCAAAGGTATAGAAATTTCCTGTCCAGATAGAGTCATGCTAGCAGTTCCTTTGAGCTGTAAAATTTCTACTTAAAATAGAATATCAACCTTCTTCCCATTTTATTTCTAAGACATGTTCACTTAATTTAATAGAAAAGGGTCCAGGCCGTTTGGTCCTGCTGGACAAATTGAGCAGGAGAAGCAGTATATCCTTGTGGCAAAGGCAGCCAGCCACACACCTGGCTCCAACCACTAAAAGCATCAATAGCAGGTTGAGAGATGTAATTATCCCCTGCTACTCAGCATGTTATAGGAAGGTGTGTGTCTAGTTTTCAATTCCTTGGTACAAGACAGACCTTCATTTACTGTTCTGTCTCAGAAGAGACACAAAAATTATTAGGGGACTGAAGCATGTGATACAAGAGGAGAGATCTAAATACTTTGGTTTGTCTATTCTTAAAAAGAGAAAATCAAGGGCAGATCATCTCAGCCTTCAGCTACCCAACAGGACAATATGAAGAGGAGACAGACTCCTTGAAAATGCACAGAAAAAAAAAAAAAACAAACAAAACAAGAAGCAAAGGACACAAGTTGTAGCAAGGAAAATTTCAATTACATATTAGAAAAAACAAGTCACAATGAAGGTAGTCAAATATTGGAAGATGCTACTGGACAGGCTATGAAATCTCCATCATTGGATATGGAAAATACTGAGTAACAAATTGCTCTTTGGCCATGATTTCAGAAGGGCTTTTAGTTACCACATGGAATGAGTTGTCTGTCATTTTAATAGGCTGTTTTAAACCATCCATGAAGGATTTCTGTGGAAAAAAACTATCACCACCTTTCTGAACTTCTCCCTCCCTACATTCTCTCAACTTATCCCTGATATAACAACTGAAATATACACAAAATCTTTGCCCAGCTTTTCTGCTAGTATGGCTTATATCACATTTGCTTCAGAATGAAGATTCCTATTTGCTTATTTCCCCACCACGTGCATCACATCTTTAGGCTAGATATAAGGAAGAAACTTTTTACAATGATGGTGGTGAAACACTGGAACAGGTTGCCCAGAGGTGGTAGATGCCCCATCCCTGGAAATATCCAAGGTCAGGCTGGATGGGGCTCTGAGCAACCTGATCTGGTTGAAGATGTCCCTATTCATTGCAGGAAGGGTTGGACTAGATGACCTTTAAAAACCCCTTCCAACCCAATCTATTCTATCATTCTATGACGACAGTCTAGAAGGAAAAAAAAAAAAAAATCACTGCAGAAATAGAGCACTTTTTATTTCGCCTAAACAAACAAACAAAAATAAACCCCAAAAACATACACAAGGATGAAACAATTTGTTTACTGGAACATGTATTCCTTGACAGCACAAACTGCAGATGGGTTTAACCTCAGCTAACAGAACACAGATGAATTAATTCTGCTGCATATTAGATTTCTCTAAACAATATTTGCTTGTGTTCATGATTGTTGAAGACTGCAAGAACAAGAAAAATAAAAATATTGCACATAAACAATATTTTAGTTTAATTTAAAATTCAAATTTTTACTTACAGTTATTAATCTATATTAAAATTAAACCCTCAAATGAAGAGCTTCCTAGATTTATTTGTTAAAGCTCAAATATGTGATTAATTTGTCAACTCAACCAATTACTACTGCAATTATAAAACATGGATCTCAGTTTATCCATTTTAGTATGGAGAAAATTCACCACTGATAGTAGTAAACACTAAAAAGCTAACCACTAAATTGAATACACTTGTCCCTCTTTCTCCAACTCTGTCTCAGCATTTGAGGCAAGCAACTGACCACTGAGGTTCCAAATAAAGTTCAAAATAAATATTCCAGATCACAAAATATATATACATTAATATATAAGATACATTTCATTAAAATCTGCATAGTAATACAACAGATATAAATTCAGTTTAAAAATAAGTATTTTTTTAAAAAACAGATTAATTATGAAGTATCAGAAAGTGATAATCAGATTATACTGGATAACAATACTACATAGTATCATCATTTTAAAGAAAAGGGCTACCCAGATGAATAATTATGGTAAATTTAAAAAGATATGACTTTACTTAAATAATAATTCATTTTCATTTTAGATTGAATTTCTCTTGCATCTTGTGCAATTCTAAATATGGCAGGAACTCAGATCTGTGCTCTTAAACATTTTCTCTGCTTCATAACCTCTGGTTTTAATCTGAAATGTACATCATGCACTTGGTTGTCCTTTCTGTGTACCAATGCCTTCAAAATTCTCAGGAAGCACTCTGTCCTATTGTGTTGATGTCTGTAGAAGAAGCTTTGTTAAGACAACCTTCTGATTTAATGTTTCTGCTGCATCTCTGGGCTGAAAAACTCTGTATACGTGGCTATAAGCATTTCCTTTCCTGCAGTGCAATAATGCCCTTGTTTGATGAATTAAGCATCCTGACATTTTTAAAGCACAGTTGTGATGTTTTATGAGTACAGTATGTAGAACTAACATCAACTGTTACTAGTAAAAGCTTGAGGCTTATGACCACTTTTGTTGAATTTACCTTTCATTCCACATAAAGTAAATGAGTTGGAATTAACAGGTCTGTCCTTGCAAAAGTGAACAGGAAGTCTGACAAAGTAATTCCCTGATAATCACAGCAAATTAGTTTTGAAGTCCACTGACATGGAAAGATTCTTCCTGGCATCAAGCCTGAGGAATAAGCATAAACGCCTTATCATAAAATAGTAGTATTAATTGGGAAATCTTAACTAAGGAGAAGTCAACTTTTCCTTTTCTTTTTTTCTTTTTTTTTTCTTTCTATTTTTGTCCTGGTTAAGAAACACAGTTCACCAAAAATTACACGTGCACGTACACAACATATATACACACTACTCAAACTTTGAATATCCACAACTGGAAAGTCTACCCACATCTGGCTTTGGAGCTATGTGCGGAAACGAGCAAATTCACACTACCAGTTGTGAATTTGGAAACATTTTATTTTCAAAGACATCACTTCTTACAATTACATGCAATTCAAAATGTTGTTTTCCAGACATAACTTACTCTGAGAGAAACCTGGAAGCCTGATGTGGGGGAAAAAAGCCAAAACCACCAATCCCTGTTAGTAGAAGCAATTATTTCAGAGTTTTATATGTGGATCTTGAAGTTGTCAATCTCACACCAGGGACAGATGCCTATGAATTGACTTAACTGATGAACAACATTGTATAATTGCGAGATAGACATGTCAAGTTACTCTTGTAACTGTGTGCCTATTCCTGCATGTTTTGTAATTGTGCTAGTATTCCTAGTTTGAGTCTCTGTTTTTCAGTATAAGTGCGAGATCTTAGACATAACAGAGCAGTGAAAAAACCTACCATGGTTAGTTATACATTAATACAGAAGTATGACATTCCTTTATACACTCTGCAAATGCACGATTTTGAGTACTCAATATTGGTGCCATTAACTGCGATGAAACAAACTTCAATATGACATGTTTGGGGTTTTTTTTTTGTTGGTTGGTTTGGTTTGTGATGGTGGGGGTTTCTGTGTGTTTTCTGGGAGGGGAAAGGGTTTAACATATCTTCTTTTACAAAGGAAAATAGCGGTAGTGATATTTCTATAGCTACTACTAATTATCACATTGGCAAGAGTTAATTGGAAACCAAAGCTAGTATTTCAAATTCTTACACAAATATAGTAAACTGCTCAGAACCTCAGAAGTTTCCTAATCATCATAGATTCCTTGCCCACTCCCCCCACATCAAAATTGTACAAATTTTTGTCTATACATACTAAGAAGCACCATCTATGTCTTGTAGTAAGAGAGTATTTAATCTCATAGAAGAAAGAAAACCTTGTAGTCTCCAAAGGTGGTTCATATCACTGGTGTGTTAACACTGAAGTTAAATATTAACACTTACAGAAGCAGAGAACCTCTTAAGAATAAGAAAACACCCAAAGCAGGTCCAAATTGATGGACACAAGCATAAAAGTTTACATACTTTCTACATAAGTGGTCTCACAATTACACGGAAAAGCAGAAGAGGTCTGCGCATATTGATGATCACGTGCATGAAGGGATCACAGCCAGGGCCAAATGACCGAGGTCTGAAAATACAAGGCATTTTAAAAACAGTTCGTGCCCTGCAGAATTTACCATTAGGATAGCACAGTCAACAAAAAGTGGATGAACATAGAATGGAAGTTCATGCCATTCAAGACTAAACACTAAAGCAATGGTCAAAGTATGCACTCAACTGACACCGCAAAAATACCAACACCCATATAGGTTGTACCTCAGTGCTCTCATGGTCAAAGTTAACTGCTCCTCTTTAGCTCTGAGTTTGAACCTTAGTGTTAGACAGACCTGTAAAACAGGCTGGATCTCCATTGATACCCACCCTTAGTGAAGATCTCTCTCAGCCAATGTACAATTTTTTAAAGATGCAAAGCTTAAAGAACAATCTTAGCCCAGGAAATAATTTCAGCACATGTGTTCACAGGATCACAGAACTGCTGAAGTAGGAAGACATCAGTGTAGGTCGTCTAGCCCAGCCCAACTGCTCAGAGCACAGTCACCTGCTGCAGGTTGCTCAGAGCCAAGTCTAGTCATGTCTGAATAACTCCAAGGATGGAGACTCCACAGTCTTTGATTAACCTGTTCCAGTGTTCTACCATACTCACAATAAAATAGATTCTTGCATTTAAGTAGGATTTCCTGTGTTTTAATTCATCCCCACTGCCTCTTCTCTTGTCTTTTCACAGGACACCACTGATAAGAGTCTGGGTCCATCATCTTTACTTTCTCTAATCAAGCATTCATGCAGCTTGATAAGGTACTCCTAAGCCACCTTTTCTCCAGGCTAAACAATTCAGCTCTCTCAGCCTTTCCTCATTTGACAGATGCTCCAAGCTGCTCATCATTTCTGCTGTCCTTTGCTGCACTCACTGCAGTATGTTCATGTCTCCCTTGTTTTGGGGAGTACAGATCTGGACACAGCACTCCAAATGTGTCTCACCGGTGGTGAGTAGAAGGAAGGATCACCTCCCTCAACCCACTGCCAATGTTTTGCCTAACGCAACTAAGAAGGCTTTTGGCTGCCTTTGCCAGAAGGGCACACTGCTGTTCATGTTCAACTTGTTGTCCGCCAGGACTCCCAAATTCTTTTCTGCAACGCTGCTTTCCAGCTAATCAGCACCCAGCCTGTCCTGGTACATAGGGTTGATCTTCCCTAGCTGCAGGACTTGGAATTATGCATCATTGGACTTCATGAGATTCCTGTTGGTCTATTTCTCTAGCCTGTTGATGTACCTCTGAATGACAAGACAACTACCTGACATTATCAGGTGTACCTCATGTACACTGATGACTGCAGCTGAAGTTTTGGAATAAAACAATCAATTTTTTGAGGTATGTACCTCATTGAGTTCAAGAACATGAAAATTGGCTGGACCTTCCTAGTCCTCAAGTTGTCAGTTACATGTGGCAAACTTCAACACTAACTTCGGGCTTCCCTCCCACTCCAGAACAACAAAAAATTCCCAACTTGTCCCTGGTCAATATGGAACATAATCGTGTCTTGAAATATCACGATTCTTTGATGATATCTTCGACAATTATAATCATTGATGCTGCTGTCACTTAAGACTTGTATTATGCTGTTCATAAACTAAGAAAATTACTGAACTACCTCAGAATTAAAGATTTCCTGTCTACTCATTTTCAGAACAGCAACAGATTTATAGAAGAAATTCATGTCTCCATGACCAAGATATATTTTGAAATAAACACCAAAATGTCTTGCTACTACATATAGATATATGCTTTCTAAAATGTTTCATATATCACTGTCATTAAAATGTAGAGAATAAGGAACTTCAAAAGACAACCAGATAAGAGATCCTGCCATGTCCTATCATGGAGCTTCAAACTCAGAAAAATATTTAATCACTTAGCTATGTAGATATGTACTCAAAGTATTTTTTTTGCAATTGCCCAAGACCTAGTTAGCTTACTTAATCTACAATTATGTGATTTAAAGCAGGCACTAATGTCCTTGTCTTTCTTCTCAAAATAAGTACTCCCATCACCAGCTTATCATGCAGACAACAAAGCTGGAGAGAGAGAGGAACCTGGAACTCCCCAAAAGGAATGCACATGCTCTAACAACTTGACTACTGGAAAAAGGAAAGAAAACAAAAAACAAAACAAAAAACCCACACAAACAAAAACCACACACACAAAAAAAAAAAAGAATACATCTTCTTTATCCATGTATTGAAAGATGGGGCTAAGGTGCTTAAGGTGGTGAATCCTCTTGTAGATGAACATCACTGTTACATTTCAGTTATCTCCTACTGACTAACTCAGAGCACTTTCACTCAGAATGCTGCCTTCTGCAAGTTTCTCTCTTCAGCAGATAACTGCATGGAGACAGGCACAAAGAGCTCAGGCACACAATCAAAGGTAAGATCCACAGACATCAGGCTCTCAGACAAACCCTTGGGTTGTATGATACACTTTTGTAGATTTAATCCCAGATGCCCACTTATATTGACGCCCAAATATCTCTGAAAATTATAGTTCCATACAGCCAAATTAAGGCAGGGTCATCTGTAAGATATCTTCAGAGCCAAAGTGATAAAAGCAAATCATAAAAGCACTGAACACTGGATTTTATCAGCTGGATTTTATCACTGCAACTACTTTGACTAAAAATTAAAGGCCATCATGTCAATACAGTGTCAAAGACTTCCTGCAGAAACATGAGACTTAGAACAGTATTGAAAGTAATAAGAAAGATTAGAAGTTTCATCAAGAGTGTAAGGAGATGCATGAAATAAAATAGTTAAACAGGAGGAAAAAGGTAAATCACAGATGGCTTTTTTGCTTCATTAGAGACACAAGGAAAAAACAGAGTGTGTGCAAAAAGGTGGCTAATGTGGACAGTTTTAGAATCAAGAGGTGAGAACTGCCAGTCTTTGGGGAGTGGGAACATCTAATGTAGCCTGTAGAACAGCAAACTTGCACTATTACAGGTATTGGTTTATTTATACCCTCATCCATAATACATCTTCTACTCAATAACTACCTTCCACAAAACAGTGGGAATTAGCTTTACAGGGAATTTTTGATTGCTATAACCATTGTACATGAAATGACAAAGATCTTATGCTTTAAAGAAGGACTTTAATGCTAAGGTTAGTAACTGGTACTCTGCATCTGGTGATAATTCATGGAGTCTGCAGATGACAATATGAACAAAATACTCATACCCATGTTGTTATCCCATTCCAGCACAACGGCAGCCAAAACACAGACCCTCAAGATATGTAAGTAGCACATATTTTAAATGAAAATCATTCTTCTAAAAACTGTCCAGTTATATTTCTACCATGTCTATTATCCCTTTTCACAACGACTGAGGGAGGAGGGGGGAAGGAAAAAATAAAAAAAGGCAACATGAAACCTCGTGCTTTCCATGGTTTCCACTTTCAAAGGAGAGGGGGAAAACTCTCTCTCACTAAACTCCCAACACGAAATGATACCGATTATCCTCCCATGAAATATGCATATTGTTTGCTCCTACTAGTCATCAAATATTCTTTACTAAAGAAGGACTTGTTCTTTGCCAGACAACTTCATTGTTAAAGCTAGCAATGGTGTTATCATGCTCACAGCAGAATAGTAGAGATACAATCCTTCTTTGTCATGCCAAAAGCAGACAAATAATCACTCATGTTGCAATTAACAAGGAGAAATACCATTATCTTTATCAGGCTTTCTAGTCTTACATTTCGTAACATAGATGTAAACAATATGGGAGAAAAATGTTAATAGAAGCCTCTACAAGCCAAGGCTTGAATGTTTACCCCAGTAACCCAAAGCACAGACATTTATAAAGCTGACAGGCCCATCAGTACCCCATGTGGAAGGAGTTCTGATGATCACAAAAACTGGTGGCTCTGCAAAGGTAGCACATGAACACCATTTAAATTAGCTTTCTTATTCCTCTTGCTACTTTTTATATTCTGATGAGCCACACACACTACCACAGATAATCAAACTTTGTTCCACAAATAACAGTGCAGTTACTCTGTATATTAAATGTTAGGTATTCATCAATTCATTTAGCAGAAATATTTTAATAAACTGGTGGGAAGAAATGTAAATTTGTAAAATTCTTTTCTTAGTTGTTTTGTGTCTTAAGCACATTCTTTAATGTTGTGGCTTTCTTCAGTTACTGATATGCAAAACTATGTGCAAGTTGAGATTGCACATACTCTAAAGGTATTAAGTCTCAAATTATATAAACACACGTACCATGTACTATTTACAAAAAAATCTTCTTAGTAGGTTTTTTTTT